>JAKMWZ010000006.1:0-525108 GCA_025328985.1 Colletotrichum sp. SAR11_239
CGTGCATGAGCCCCAAACCCGGGTGCACATTTTATGTGCAATTTTTCACTTTTGGGGTGGCACGGGCCACTCACGCGGGGGGGAAAGGGAAAAAAAAAAAAAAAAAAAAAAAAGGACTAGCGCCCTGCCGTCATTGTTCCGCCATCGCTGAGAGGTCAAAATGGTCTGTGGGGAACAAGCAAGGGTCCCCAGGTCCTCGGCTCTCTTCACCTTTGACCATCTTTTGAGCGCTGGTCAGTGGTCACCACACTTTCACACAAGTCTTCTCTAAAGAGCTCTGTACGGGATGGATCACTCTAAACGCACTTGATAAGGAATGAAATTGGGATACAGAAGAGAGAACAAGCCACGTTCCCACTCAGCAACGCCACTAGTTCCCTATTCTGACCTTCGTATGGCTTGCTCACTTACAGCAGATCCATGCCTTTCTCCCTTCGACCTTTCCTCTTCGGAAAGGGCCGGGCTGGTCGTCAAGCTTTCGACCACTCGGATGGATTTTGGGGTAGCAATTTAGCTGCAGGCATCAACCGTCGAAGCTCTGTCACAAACTTTCATGTACTTTATCACAGAACCAAGAATTGTCATCTAATGGACTTGTTGAGTACTCTACATACTAAGCCACCAAACTCAAGAATACTACCTTGTATTCCAAGCGGCCTGCACTCCGCAAGGACACAGCCAGCATCTCGCGTTCGGGACCGAAACAAAATGAAATGATGAGAGCATCGGGCCTTGATCGCCTTCGCCTCAAACATATGTACATGCGGCCCAGGGTCCAATCATGATGCATCTCCGCTGAATAACACACACAAGTCATCCACTCCAGTAACCGTGTCCTGTGTCGCCCTTCCTCAATAATGCAAATGCTCACGTAATCGCAATTACCATGGTCTATGTCTGCGCGTTCCCGTCTTATGCAAAGCCGAAGTAGTCGCTTCCCGCCGTGATGGCCTTCATGACTTGTGCGCGAAGCGTCTCGTAGCTCTCGTACTCGGGGAGATCAAGTTCTGTGTAACTCCGTTAGTCAACTGTCATTAATGTAACATCTATGGGGAACACTTACGGTTGAAGCATGTGTGAGAGCTGGGAAGGCGCTCCTTATTGCCGTAGTCCCGATGGATATTGAAACGGTTAATTCCATTCATGCCCTCCAATTCCTTGAATCCATTGAGAGGCACTTTACTGGTGCCGGTGACGAATTGCAACAGCTTAGCTCGCTCTTCCTTGTCAAATGACCGAATCGCTCGCCAAAACCACTGTATTTGCTGAGAAGATGGGGTGTAGTTGTGGTACTCCGTGTTGCTCTTCCAGTCATCGACGTCGATGTCAGGCAAGCCCGAGATGAGCAGTTCAAGCTCCTGCTCGTTGAAGATAGAAATGAGGTCGGCCGGAATGATGTCATGGAAACCCTTGAGGAAGTGCTCCATCTGTTCCCGCACCGAAGAGAGAAGCTTGTGCTCCACCACCAGTCTCACGTAGTCGTGCTTGTTCTCCTCGGTGACGGCAATGTCTCGGCCGTTGGGGCACAAGTCTATTGTGCGAGTCACGCCAAACTCGTCGTCTTCAACAGAGAAGGTCTCGGTGATGATGTCGGTGATGTCATTGTCAAGCATCCATACGAGCGACTTGTAGTAGTCTGGGTCAAATGACTCCATATCCTTGACAGATACAGACTTGCCTAGGATGCGCTTGTAGACTGCACGGCTGAAGTAACAGTCGAGGACTCGGCCCTCGTAGAGAGCTTTGCCGATGATGCGTCCAATGAACTTGAAGAACATGAGATGCTCATCGTTGATTCCGCTGAGAGAGTTGGGGTGGAACGTGGTGCGGTCGGAGGAGACGGGAGTGAAGAGTGCGTAGTTGGCGTCGAACATCTGTCTGGACAGGACCTGGAACCATTCGCGAGTCACACCTCCAGCGTCAACACCTTCTTCATTGTGGAAGCGAATGTTGAGTTTGCCGTACTTCATCTCATCGCCAGTCTTGAAGTAAAGCGACTTGAACGAGTCGTGGAAGACGTGTTCGCGACGGACGGAAAGCTGGAGCGCGGGGAACGACGGCCGCTGGTTGCTGTTGGACCGGCTGTGGACGCTGCGGTTGAAGTAGTTCCGCTTGTTGTCGAACTCCAATACCTTGGGATTCTTGACGAGGAGCGCAAAGGTTCCCGACATGAGCTTGGGGCTATTTCGCACGAGCTCGTTGAGGATGCGGCGATGGTCCTCTGTGAAGGTGAAGAAGAGACCAGCCATGCGGTTCTCTGGGGGAGGACTGGAGAGCAGCATCTCCTTGCTTGATTGAGCCTGCGCCTGAGGATCGTCGTTCATGGCGGTGTTCTTACACACCACCATGAGTGACTCGATAAGAGGCAGCAGAATCGTGGCAACATTGACCATGTTCTCCCTCTGGCGGATGGCGCTGAGACAAGCGCTTAGCTTTTCCCACATGGTGGAGAAAGTAGAATTGTGATACAGGGAGGTAACGAGGTCCTGCTTCTCCGTCTTGCTTGCCTCAGCCTCCTCGTTACCGGTCTTCTTCTTGCTATCAAAGAGATGGTCCAGGGCAGTCAGAACACGAAGAAGCTTGTTCTGCTCAGATGCTCCAGGAGAGAACTTGGCAAGAGCGACTCCTTGGATCTCGGTTCCTGAGGTTGCCTTCTCAATATGAGGAAGAAGTTCATCAAGATCCGCGACAATGTTCTCGCTAAGAAGACGAGCTTGGCGGACCAACTCTTGTCCGAAGGTGGCCTTGGCTCCAGGAATGGCAGACAAGTTCTTGATGGCCGAGATGGTGTTTTGGAAAGTCTTGGAGCTGCATTCACGAGCCACGAAGATCTTGACAACCAGCGTTAGGTTGTGCGGTGGAATGATCGGGACTTGCATCTGCTTCGGCCCCTTTTGGCTTGCATCCGACTTGTCGTTGCTCTTCGTGCTCTCTGCCTCCCCAGCAGCCTTGGGTTCTTTGCTGTCGACAGCGGCAGGAGGCTCTGTGGCCGTCTCAGCTGACGGATGCTCTGTGGATGCTTCGCCAGCCTCTGCTGCGTTCTCCGCGGCCTTCTTTTTCGCGTCTCGGGCGGCTCTCTCTTGCGCATCCTTGCGTCTGCGCTCCATGGTTGCCAGGGGCACAGTGATCTTATTCAACAAATCGGCCAAGTATGCCATGACTACTGAGCTCTCCATGACCAAATCTCTGTCGAGGAGAGTGAGAAGAGAGTTGATAGCGTACTTGTGAGACTTAGAGTCCTTGGTCTTGCCTTTGCGGCTGAGCGTGCGCTTGAGAGAGGACCCAACCGTTTCATGCTCCGTGAGAAACAGCATAGGAATGTGCGGGTTCTTCGCTGACAGATCCTGCAAAAGGTCCAAGCACTGGTGAACAACCATGAGAGGGGAAATTTCTGAGTTAGGCTGATGTTGTCCCGCGGGAATGAGCGATGTCAGAGTCCGCTTAAGATTCTGAGGCGTCCTCGGGTCGGTATCCTTGTCCTTGGGCTTCTTGGCCTTCAGAGAGAGCTGGCTGAAGCTACGCTCCACGGCGTCCATGTCTGTGCTGCCTTCTTGGAGAATCAGCAAAATGGTGCTGATAACCTCGAGGCGGTTTTGACGGTTTTCACAAACATCAGCCAGGACGCTGAAGAGATAGTTGCGGATGGAGCCGATCTGCGAAATGAACATCAGACGCAGAAGAGTAGCGACTCCAGGCTTGTCGAGCATCTGGACAACTGTCCTGCGCTGAACTTTGTTCTCGTTGTTCTCCACAGAGTCAGGTTGCGGCGGACCAGTACGTCGTGCGGCTATAGGCGGGCTTCTGCCCGTGACGGCGGGATGAACGGCATGCTGTTGAGCAAGGAGGCGCGCTTGAGCAGCCATTTCAGGAGGCAAGTGGTCCATGATATCCTCTCCTTGGTCCATGAGCACCTGCTGACGCAGTTCTGGAGGGAAAGTCAACAAGATACTAGCTGGGTCCATGTCCACTGCAATCTGGTCTTGTCCTGCGGTCGTTGCCTGGCGGCGCTGTTCGTCTCGCTCGCGCCGGCGGGCCTCTTGTCGCTCTTGTTGAACTATTTCGAGGCGGAGATCCTCAGGGAGGGCATCGAGGAATTCTTGGAAGACCTCGCCTTGCTCGCCGGCGGCATGATCTTCGCGAGCCTGAGAGCGCCGGGTGCTGACGGTTTGAGCGATGACCTCCTCTCTGAACTCCTCTGGGAGAGCAGCCAGGTACTCGGGATCAATACCAAGCTCCGTCACATCGACTTCCTCACCCCTGATAGTTGTGAGAACACGGTTGGCATCGGCAGCCGCGTCGTCGGCAGAGGGCACAGCTGGCTCCTGGGTCTCAACACCTTCCATAGCATGTGGATCACCTGCGGATTGCTGGGCTTGCTGGGCAGACGCTGAGTCACGTTCGCCAGCGGCGGCAGCGGCAGCGGCAGCTTCGGCAGCAGCGCGTTCTTGTTCCTCACGCTCTTCGGCCTCCTTCTTCTCGCGAGCCGCCTTCTCTTCGGCTTCCTTGGCTTCCTTGAGCCGTCGTGCCTCTTCCTCAAACTTCTTGCGCTCCTCTTCACGGATTTTGCGTCGCTCCTCCTCCTCAGCCTTGAGCTTCTTCTCGAGCTCCATGGCCGGCGGAACAAGCTTGGAGAGGAGAAGATTGATGAGCTTTTGAGCCTTCTCCACGAAGTGGGCACCGCCAAACACCATTCTGGCTTCTTCTTGATACCGTTCAAACGTCGACTCCGGGGTGAACGCAACAGCCTGCTGAGGCTCGTGATACGTCGTCTCACGGCGGCTGTCTGCTCTAGGCTCGCGAGGAGCGACGTGGTACTCACGCACCTCTCCGCGTCCGTTCTGCGTGATAGAGAGATGAACGGCAGGCTGTCCGCGCATGACTGGCAGGGATGCGACGAGGTCGTTAAGAATCGCAATAGGACTGTTCGACAATTGCGCACCAGGGCCGAAAATCTCGGGAGGCAGACGCAGCCCAATCATGCCAGAACCGGGCGGGGGTCGAGGGGACGACTCTCGGCCTTGACCGTTGCGGCGCAACAGAGGGTTCACACCGTCGTCGACATTGTTAGGCACAGCGCTGGGCCTGTGTCGCGGCGAGAAATAGCTCCTGAACTCTCCGAGTGGATCACGGCCGCTGCCAACCATAAAGCCAGGCGGGAATGGGCTTCGGTGTCCATGACGGTGGCGATGAACGTGATGAGGGTGACCACCAAAAGGCTCAACAACCAAGGTATCCCAGCCGAGAGCTGCTGGTAGATTAGGAGGTGGATGGTCGTGAGGGTATTCTTCTTCGTAGATGAGGTCGTCTTCGTCCATGTCCTCGTCGTCGTCTTCGTCATCTAGTTTTCATTAGCGTTGTCAAAGGGTACACGGGAGGCCGGGGTCTCACCATCGTCATCGCGCCCGTCGTCAATGTAGTGATCGCCAAGATCATCCATGTCGTCGCCTTCGTAATCCTCAGGATCCATGACGGCCCGAGCAAGATTGTCAATGATATCTCCAGGTTCCATGCCGTGCATATGGGCCTCGTCAGCGTCCTGGATCTCGGCTTCATAATCGACATCTTCGTCGTCGTCATCTTCATCATCCTCTTCCTCGTCTGTTTCTTCGCTCTCCCATCCAGAAGCGCCGTCGTCATCAATGGGGTTGCCATCTTCGTCAACAATCTCCTCAACGACGTCAAGATGATCTTCCATGTCCTCCATATCGTCAGAGTCCATTTCATCGTCTTCGCTCATCTCATCGTCATCTTCATCCATGTCATCGTCTTCGTCCATAATGACCTCGACGACACCAGGTTCTCCGCGAAGACCCTCAATCTCACCCATCTCGCCAAGCTCTTCGTCTTCGTCGCTGACACCTTCACCGTCATCGGACACGTCTTCGTCGCCATAGTCGAGCTCGTCGCCGTACTCGTCGTCGTACATCTCTTCATCATCGTCCTCTGCAATCATATTAGCTAGATTTTACCTGGATTCAATCAGGATCTTACCGTCTTCATCTTCCGACTCGTCGTCGCTTCCACGAGGCTCAAGCATGCCCAAAGCGGAGTTGCGGTAGAGGTCTGGCGTTTCCTCTCTATCGTCATCCATGTCGGACATTGAAGATGTAGAGATAATCTCATCGTCGGCGGTCTCGGGAAGAGATGCCGACGGGAGGACGTGGGAGCGGCTCAGTTCCTTCGCAGTGTCTGTCAACACGCGCAGCACTCTGAGTACATACTTAATGGCACGCTTGACGCCGGCGTGGCCCAAGTCAACCTCGGCAATGGAAGAGGTCAGCTTGTCGAGGTAGCCCTTCTCATACATCATCCTGCGCAACTGGGCTTGCGATCGTCCCTGGGGAGAGTCTAGCGCACGTTGAGACGTCGACTCCTTGTCCTTCTCACCGATGATATGGTTCATCAATTCGGCAAGACACTGCATCTTGGCGTAACGCGTGTCAATGGGCTCCTCTGGGGTAGCGGCACGCTCGTAAGCCTTGAGGATTGTGTCCAGAACGAATTTGCGGACAAAGAGCAAATCAGGCTCATCATCGTACTCGAAACGGTCGCGGTTCTTGTCGACGCCCTTTTCTCCAGTTTTGGCTACCAAAGCGACCAGTACTTGTTGGGCCTGGGCAGATGTTGCTGCTTTCTTCTTGGACAGGATGCTATCGCCGCTGTCGCTGAGGCTGCCCTGACAGAGGAGGTCGTGAATGAGGTAGTTAAGGACACTTGACCGAGGCTTGACAGGCGTGTTCGTCTGCAAGGGGGCGCTCCGCTTGAAGTTAATGAACTCAACCTTTGTTTGGTTGTAGCTTTGGAGAAGTTCCGCAATGCAGTTGAGCAGGAAACAGCGGTAGATGAAGATGGGATGATCCTCCGCCTTGAAAACGGGCTTGGAGGATTTCTTGTCCTTGTCCTTGTTGTCCGCAACGTCTTGGCTGTCAGTAGCGACGTCTTTTGTTGCGGTCTCCGAAGTTGAAGTGCTTGCAGATGGAGTGGCTTTTAGATCCTTCGCAGGTTGTGCTGCCTCCTTGTCGTCGACCTCGCGATAGTTGAGTAGCTCGCAGAGGAGGAAATGGATGATGCCATGGGGGTTCTCGACAACCGGGCGCTTTGATTCCGCTGGCTTCGGTGCATCAGCCATCTCCTTGTCGTCCATCTCGGTTGACTGCTTGACATCGTGGATAGACAAGTCTTCCGTAGCCTGTACAGCAGGCTCCACGCTCGCGTCCTTGACTGTCGTAGCGGTGTTGCCCTCCGTCTCAACTTCCTTGAGTGCTAACTGATGGGCCCGCGTACTGCCCTCGCTTCCCGGAACATAACGAGAAAGCTTGGTTAGCTCATTAGTAACTTCCACGAAAAGATCTGGAGACCGCAGCGCGAGCGGTGCCATGTTGCGCAAGTAGGTGCTGAGATCCAGGTTTCTCTGAGTACGCTGGGGGTTTTCGAAGAGGCTGCGCACCTCAGCGCGCATGATTTGCTTGAGCGTCTCTTCGTCCTCGACAATGTGTCTCAAGATAGACATGATGCTGCCAGTGGTCTTCGTCTCTTTCAAACGAGCGGCACCTGCCCCTGCAAGTTGCTTGGCCATAACAAACAAGCGCTGGAGATTCTTCTTTTCTCCAACCTTCTGCGCGATAGAGGGCTTGCGCGTGAGAATGACAATCACGCGAAGGACGGAGGTGGCAAGTGTCTCCTCCTTTCCAAGAACAGGAAGCAGACGAAGTATAGCCTCCAGCAAGTCATTGCGCTGACTGTCCGAGACGATTGGGTTGCGAGGAGGAAGGACCGCTGGCGTGACAACCTCATTTTCGTTGGCAGGCGGTTTCCATTGGGCCTCAATCGGCTGCTCGTCGTATGACAAGAGCAACTCGACGATCAAGAGAATGTATGGGATCCAAGGAGGCAATTCTTCGTTTGAAGTAGGCAGAACCTTGAGATTAAGGAACGACACGTACTCGTCGACCTTCTCTCTCAATGTATCGATGTTGCACTTGAAAAAGCTCTTTTCTTGCATCAAAAGAGCCAGTAGATGAGCATAGGCAGCGATGCTAGTTCCGTTAGACTTAGACTCGGTATCGTCGAACGATAGTGAAGTAAGGGCGTTGGCCAAGGTTGCGCCAACCTCATCCCGAACTTCATCATTTTGCTGGCGGAAGACCATAGCGCTGATGAGCTCCGAGAGCTCAATGGCTGACTGCGGGTGTGCTCTGACGATGTCCAGGGATCGGTCGATGAGGTTTTCTCGCAATTTCGCCCGCTCGTTGTCAAGTTCTTCTTTGGCTGTCAACCGGGTCTCTGTGTTTGTCTCCTCAGGGGGGTTTGCTGGCGCAGAGGTGCTAGACCTTGCTTGAGTTTCGACGGCCCCTGCAGGGCTTTCGGTATCAGCGGCGCTCCACTCAGCCGGCGGTGCTGGCTCTGCCTGGTCAACCGGCCCTGCATCATCAGGGATGCGATCCAAGACTGCTCCGGGCCTGCTGGCGAGATCCTGGTCGACATCGACAGCCATAGCGTCTGCGTCGGTGGGAGTCGCAGAGGCTGGTGCATCTTGCTGGCTAGAGGATCGCGATGGCTCAGGACGAGTAGGCGGCGCGTACGCATCATCGGCCGGGATGGAATTGCGTCGTCCGGCCTTGCCAGCCTTGTGAAGGCGGCTGTACTCGAGAGCCCATGATTGATTGCCGTTGGCTCTAAAGACTGCCTCACGAGCAAGTTCTTCATCAGCTCCATCCTCAATCAAGGAGTCGATCAGCCCGGTGTGGTTATGCCAGCCAAAGGGGACTGCAGTCTTCTTGAAGACCTCAGATACGGGCTTGTCTCGGGAGGAGCCTTCGTTTTCGGCGGTGGAAATGATTTTGAGGATCTCGATGATTTTGGCCACCGCCTCAGGCCGCAGCTTCTCGATCAAAGTGGTCTCCCAAGTCTCGCGGATCACTGGTAGGACGGCCATGCGAACCTCAACGACAATCTGGTGGGAAATTGGCGTCTCGGGGCGTCTCTCGGATGTTCGAGGAAGAAGTGAGAACTGCGTCGTAGAGTCTGCAATGTTTTTGCCATTGACGAGTGCGGCAAAGAACTCGAAGATCTTACCGAGTCCGAAAGAGGCAACCCTGGCACTGGCAGTGGTGCCCGCGTCGGAATCGCCAGATTCTTTGCACATCTCTGACTTGAAACGTCGAACCATTGAAGTGATAACCTCGAAGCCGCCCTGCTCTACGAAGGCAATCAACACCGGCATAATGATCTGAACCGAAGATCGGTCGGCAGAAGATCGGGACGTATCCATCAGCATCTCCGTCAGAGTGTGGAGCATGATAATCCAGTAATGATACTCCTTCGCCGTGGGCTCAGTCAAGGCGACAGAGGGCCTCAACTGGTCGAGAATTGTTGCGGCAACTTGCCTAGCAAGATCAACATGTTTTGGCCGAGAGTAGGGGTCACGCTCGCGGCGGGGGAAGAGTGCCTTGCCAAGCTGCTGGAAAAAGGGGAACGTCGACGGCACCATGGAATGAAGAAGAATGCGCAAGGTTTCGTAGTTGCGATACCTGGACGTGGCTTGCTCCTGCTTGGTAGGTACCTTTTGCTGAAGACTGTTTGGGCTCGCAGTTTGAGCGGCGGTTGCGGCTGTACCAGATGCATTGTTCTCTGACGCGGTACCATTCTCCGTGTCGACTTCCGCAGTCACTTGGGGAACCGTAACATCGCTTCCGGGTGCCGGCCGCTTCGCCCACCAATGTTGAGGAAGCACATTGTGCTCAGCACCTTCCTCGGCCAATACAGCCTTCAGAAGAGGTCCCAGTGACTTCAACAAGTCTAGATAGTAGTCAAAGACGTTGATAGCGTACAACTGAACCGAGTTGGAGCGCGGCGACGACGTAAAGCACTCGTAAAGTGTCTTGATCAGCGACTGTGCAGTAAGCAAAGCCTTGACCATCTTCGTGCCTTGTAGGACGAGGTCCTGAGTCTCCGCATCGAAGCTGCGTACTTCCTCGACCGTCAACTTGTCGTCGGGGCTGAGGAATGGGGCGAAGAAGGGAGTGTCCTTTTTGTGCTCGGCAAGCGGTCTCAGAATCTCCACTGAAGCTTGCGCGCGCTTAAGAAGGGACGGCAGACCAAGCACCGGGGAGTGTTCAACTAGCTGTGAGATGACGAGATGCAATGTTCTAGAAGCATGGGAGTCGCAAAAGTCGTGCGGCAAACTGGGAAGCTCTGCAATGTCCAGCAACAGCTCAATACCACCATTGCTGATGAAGTATGTCTTGAGCGTGTTGTTATTGAAGTACGCCGAGAGGAAGCTGGACAGAGCGTAGACGTAGGGAGTGATGTCGTCGTAGGCAGTAGCAGACGGGGACGATTCATTGCCTGCGGGCTTCTCCGCCTTTTCTGATGGCCCAACCGCATCCGACATTTCCACGTCCAAGTCGGCCTGTACAGCCTTCTCCTTTTCTTTTGACCCAGAGGCATCAAGACGGCTCCTCAGGCTCTCGTCCGCCGCAACAGGCTTCTGCGTTCCATCGTTCAAAAGGAGCTTGGCCCCCCAGTTCGCAGTCTGGGCCTTGTAAATGCCAAGGGATCTGACTCTGGCAACCATATCAATAACCGCATTCGAGATCGGGCGTCTCAGGTGAGGATGATGTCTTGCAAGCTCGTCGAAGCTAGCACCGACATTACTGGCGAGATGCGGGTCGGTCTCCATTGTGTTGACGTGGGCGGGACTCTCAAAGATTTCCAGGAACGACTCGAAAGCTCGCGAGGACACCACCATCTTAAGACCGGCATTGTTAAGGCAGATGGAGTTGAGAACCTGCGGAACAACGTTGATCGCGTCGGATGTGGGCAGAATACCCCGGGCCAAAGGACGATCGTGTGAAGAGGCCAGTTCGTCCTGCGGAGGCGGGTGAGGTCTCTTATCATCAGATTCAACATGGACGGAAGCGTCGGAGGAATCGGGACTGCTGCCGTCCTCGTTGTCGCCACGGCTTGCAGCTTCCTGCTCCTCAGACTCTGGAGGGGGCTGCACAGCTGGCTGGTTTGTGACAGGCTGGCTCGTGATTGCCTCGAGGTAGCTTACGATCATGCCAGACTCGGAAATAGCAGCAAAGCTCGTGGGGTCATTGTTGATAAAATCGCTGAGAACGGTGACCGTGCTAGTCCAAAGGACCGAACCGAAGCGCTTGGTATTCTGCATAATCTCTCGGAGGCTTCCGAGCAGTTCCGACTTATCCACGAGGTTGCGCAAGAGTCTGTCGGTGTTACCGCCATAGCTGTAAGAGTTGGTCATGATGTGATGAATGAACTTGAGGACCCATTTCAGGGTCTGCTGCTGGTTGTAGGGGATCTCATAATCGACGATTTGGCTCTGGTTTTCAGGCTTGTTTCCTTTACCTGCCTCAACCAACTGCTTCGCCTCCACGACAGTGGTGACCAGCAGGTCAGAGATGGCATCAAGACCGGAGCCGTTAAAAAAGCTCTGGAAGGCATTCTGGTAGGACCAGATCAGGTTGTCAATGAAGGAAAGGATCATCATCTGGTTGCGCTGGGCAACGTCGGATCTTATCTTCAAGATCTCCACCAAAATGTCCATGAGACCTGCGGTCACCATCTCAGCACCAATTCTAGTAGACATGGCAAGGTGAGTCGTCAGAGAGAACAGCTTTGTCCGCCACTCATCGACTTCCGTTGTTTGAATGCCGCGATCGGGCTCATCCGTCTTCATCCCAGCAACTGCCTTGCGAATAACATAGAGCAGGATGCCGTGGTTGACGTTGGCATTGAGTGCTGACAAGACATCCTGGTATCGGGCCGCGAAGTTCGAGATGGCCTCAAGCAAGGCCAGAACAATGGACTGAAGCCAAAGGGGTACTTGAATTGAGCCATCAGCAGGCGGGTGAATGAGCTCCGCCAACTGGTAGGCAAGCTGGTAACGTCTGGTCTCATCGTTGTCGTGACGCAGTACCTTCTCGACGAACGTGGTCTCTGGATGGATGTACGCGAGATTGTTGATCGCAAGTAATCTGATGGCTAGGACTTGCTGCCTTGACTCGGTGCTGCCCAAGAGAGCCTTGGCAACTCTCAGCCGGTTGAGGACCTCATACTTGGCAGAAGCCGGCATGTCGGCCGGACATCTCGAAAGCAGATCGTAAATAGAAGTAGAGGCAACGACTGACTGCGGAATGTCAAAGATTCTTTGACTTGAGCTGGCGTGATCATTCGTTGTGCCGGGGCTCCGAACGCTCAGAGGCGAGGTGTCGTCTGCGGCAGGCTGACGGGCCGATCTGGGCGTGTTATGTTGAGATCCAGCCGTCGTGCTGCGTCTCAGAGGAGTAGGCGTAGTAGGGACACTAGACGCAACCCGATCCGCAGGCACAGGAACGGGCTGTTCGCGAGTTGTTGAAGGTGCAGTGTAAGAGACCTTGATGTCCCCCCAGCCATGCCAACGTGCGTTGTCTGCCGTCAGAACAGAGCCCAGGTCGTTGGCGAACATGACAGCGGCGTTCTTCTGGCTCGAAACCTGGGCCTTTTCCTTGCCTTTGGAAGCCGATGTGGGTGTGCTAGTGGCCACGGGATCCGAGAGGCTTACGATAGGAGTCTTGGCGAAGGGGAGGGCAAGAGTGTGGACACGATCCAAATCGATCTGGTAGTGGTTACCCAGAAGTGCAGTACTGACGGTGCGCGAAGCGTTTCCTATGCGCTTGACGGAAGCCTGATACCGCTGAGCCAGCTCGGAGCTGACGCGAAGGGTGGCGAGCAGAATGGACAAGACTGTGGTATTGAGCAGCTTGTTCAGGACCATGCTGCTGGAATAGATGCTCCGGTTGCCGCAATGCTCAAGCAGCACACGGGTGAAGTTGAGGACAGCCTCGATGAGTTGCCTGTCGCCATCTTGGTTGTATCCCAACTTGGAGAGCCGCTCGGTATCCCATGTCTCATCGCCGTACGATTCGGTCTTGGTACCTGTGTTGAGAAGCAGCTCGCAAGCGAAGTCGCGGCCTTGAGGGCCCTGGTCGAGGCTATAGGTGGTGCAGAAGCAGTCCAAGATGTTGTCGAAGCGGTTCAGAAGTGGGATCCAGTGGTAGAGATCACCTCTGGGGAAAGGCCATCTCGTCGGAAACTTGGCCAAGTGGTCCGGGAGGAGGGGCAGGGGTGTCGAGCATGCCGACGTGACGAAGTCCTTCAGCCATGGAGACTGGGCGAGGTTAGCAAGGTGACGGGCAAATGAGGGAGGTCTGCGAGTTGGAGGGGAACTAACCAAAGTCTCGGCATGCTTAGGCTGCATCTGCTTCGTTATCTTCCCCATCGTGGGCGAGGGCGGCCAAGCCGCAGGTTCATAAGTGCAGCCTTGCTAGCTAGCCCGTGCCGTAGAAAGAAGTCTCGTTCGCGCAACAGGGTATGTCGTAGGCGGTGGCGCAAACGGAGTGGTCGCGAAAAAGGGTATCTCTTTGGATGGCGTCAAGGGATATTATGGAAGACGTTAAGAGTTTTGCAGTCGTGAGGTCGAAAAAAGGCGACCGGGTGATGATGGGAGAGCTCGGGTAAGGTCGATACAGAGAGGTGCAAGGCCGAAGGTGCAGGACGTCCTTGCAGGGCTACTGTACAAACAGCTTCGCCGAGCGGTCAGTTGAATCGTTGGCGGGGTACGCGTCGCAAGGAAGGTGACGGTGATTCCGAGCTAGCAGCAGGAGGCTAGAACAGGCCGTCGATCGCAACGAGTGTCGGGTGTTGGAGGCGGGAGGAAGGAGAGGTGGAAGGCGAAAGGTGGGATGAGATGTTGGAGAGTTTGGTGGAAAAAGAAGTTGCAGATGTCAAATCGGTATGGAAAGGTAGGTGCGGTTACAGTGGGCCCTTTGCGTAATAGCAAGGAAGGCAGAGGTAGAGGTGGGAGGCACTACTAGGTCCCGGTCTGGCAGGCACCTCAGGTATTAGGTAGCTTCCAAGGCGGGCAGCTCTTCCCAGGTGTAAAACGTGGAGGCACTTAATTTTTTTTTTCCCTCTCGGTTGGACTGGCCTGAAGAGGTGTCTAGGGCCAGTGGTGTGTTGCGTGCACCACCTCAGTCATCCATTCGATCAGCTAGAGCGTGTGTTGGGAGAGAGAAGAACCTGGAGCGGTACTGGCTCATTGGTTGGTGCAGACCAGACGGCGACGCAGATGGACGGCAAGCAGGAGCAGGCAGGCGGGATGTTTTGGCGGGCAGTAACATCCCTCGCCTCAGTAAGAGCCGACCGGGGACACTGTGTAGCAGTGGGCTGCCGGGCGGTAAGGCTGGCCAGGAATTCCGGCCGGACACAGTGAAAGCGGGACGCTGGACGGAGAAGAAAGAAGGACAGCGGGGGAGGTGCGCGCACGGTCCATTACACGCTTGACTTTTTGGAAAGAACGCGGTCGAAAGAAGGCAACCACCTCGGTACGTACCGAAGGACCAACCAGCAAACAGGAGGGCCGGGACATCACCTCAGTCACATCGCACTTGCAGAGGCAATTACTTCTTTCCTTATCATGCATATGCTCCATAGATGTGTGCCTAACATTCAATATTCTTTGTCACAGCCCGAGAAAGAAAGAGTGAGAGAAGAAGAAAAAAATCCATGGAAAAGGTAACAGGAATCTGCCACCTCATCTCAAATTTTGGCAGCCCATGTGGCAGCCGCTGGCCATGTCACTAAGCGGGGCAGCTAGCCGGCTGGACGCCTCAGCTAATGTTAGTTGAGGCAAGTACACAATGCGCTGTATTCAAGGAAACCGCCTTGCTTTGGTATCCATGGCTTAATGACAACCTTTTTGATCGATTTGCGAAGGCTGATATACTTATCATGGCTATTTTCTCGAACTGAAGCCCACGTCCAATCCGGTTCGCGAGCAATGGCCTCAATGAACTGAGAAGCATCAACGTGCAGTAGAATATGACATAACACTGGATCTCTTTAACCCCACATCCTACGTAGGTAGTGTCTGTAGACCGGCGTGCAATGATAAATCACAGTCACAAAAACCCAACGGCACAGGCCAGTGTCATCATTGGCTTGTCAGCTTGTCTGCCTTGTTGCCCAATTCTTCCACTTTTAAGCCAAGCCCAAACTCCTCATTTTCAAACTGACTCTCCATTCTGAGGCATTTGCCTGCATGGAACTACTGGTACATATTTCGCATGGACCGTGACGTATGTAACACCTTGATGCCAGAGAAGAGTGTTTTGAGAGATATTTGAGAAAGTTCACGAGGTTCGCCTATGCATGTGTTGCATGTGTGTGTTGTCAGTCCTACTACCCAAGTTCTGGACGCTATCAAGTTGCAAACCGAATTAGACAGTCGTCTCACTACACACAAATCGAGGCTTCCAAGTCGTTCTTTATTTCAAGCTATGTTTCTGCAACCTACATTGTTGAAGGCTGCAGTTAATTCAAATTTTCTCGGAAAGTCGCGAAGAAGAACCACGTGTGCTGAGTTCCTGCACCTAGACTGTTGGCACGTGCAGGACAGCATTGGCTAAGAAAAGACAAGATACCTACTGTTATGATTGTGTCAAGACAAGCATGGATGTCTCATTGTTTATCCAAACAAGATTGGTTCGCCTGCCTGCTCTCCTCGCCATCCGGGTGTATCTCTTTCGTCTTCCAGACAAAGTTTTCATCTAGTCAGGCGCAGAAGCGATCTCAGCATCAACATGAGTGAAGGCGTATCGTAATCTTATTGATGAGTCAGGCAAGTTGGGTATGGCAGCAAGCAGCAAGGCTCATGAAGTCGCGATGCCAACCTGGCTGTCTGGGTGCGGAAGTGTGCACAAGATACGAACCACACCACCACAATGTAATCCGCCATCTGACCGGGTCGCATTGCAACGGAAGCTTGCGAGAATTTTAAGAAAACAACATCTCGCATGTTAGTAGAGTTCATTAAGAATAATTAAATAATAATGCTAGTAGTCAAAGTAAGCGTGCCCTTCTCAACGAGTTCAGACGAATTTCCAAACGCGAGTCAAGAAAGCATCTCGACTCGCGATCCATGAAAGTCACGCTTTTGACTCTTTCGCGATCTCATCAGCGTAGTTTCCCTCTAGCCCATTGTTTCCATCGAAGCTATCTTCACATCTCCTGTTCATCGGCAGCACATGACATCGAGTGGCTGAAGAGCAACAGCCTCCAACCTCTGGATACTGAATAATGGCGCTCACGTGGCTCGCGCCCAATCTTTGGATGTGGCTGGTGCTGTTCGAAGAGGTGATTTGCGAGTGGCACTGCAACATTCCAATGCCGTTAGACGAGACGATGAGTGCCGGCGGCGAGTGTGAAACAACCAACAGGGGACGGTAGCCCCCACGAGCCAAGCCAACGTGAAGGAGGGAGCCTCCTTGAGTGCCAAGGCGGTAAAACGAGGTTGAAAGGTGAAGTCCAAGGCAACGGCAGCCCACCGGCTTCTTGGACGGCAGGAGAAGCGCCCTCGGTGCGGTCGACCGCCGAGCCGGCTCAACCAACACAGCAGAGTAGACGCGGCGTCACGCCGGACCTGCGGGCCCTCGGAAAGGGGAAAAGGGCAGGGGCGGATGAGATCTACCGCCGATTGCAACGGCGTAGGAATCTGCAGATCACACCAATGGGGAATGGCTGGAGATACGGGTGTTCTACTCTGGGAGCCGCTGGCTGAGTGAGACAAAGGCAAGTACCGGGCAGGTACTCTGTATCCTGCCAACCCCCCCAATGCTGTGCTTTCAGCGGCGAGCCATCGAGCCATCCAACAGACTTGTGCTGCAGGGGCGGCGGCTGCTGCTGGGCTGAACAAGCCCGTTTGGAGACAAGCTCGTCTCGGGAACCGCCCACGCATGCTTCAGAGAGAAACAAACAAACAAAAAAGAAGCAAGGCGTAATGCTTGGCCTCGTCAGCCTGCCTGGCCTTCGTGTCTGGTTGCTTACATGGAGACAAGCTGTCGTGAGTGGTGTCGTCCGATATAGGTGGCTCGTTTACCTTGGGGAATAAACTCTCATTTCTACCAATATTCCACGAATGTAAGCATTGATGGCATTGATGACAATGCGCCCAAGGTCACCAAAAGGCCCAGACCGCTCGCTGAGGGCCGATGAACCAGCATAGAGATAGCAGTGATTCCGCCTCAGCAGTGCCACAGAGAGAAACAGGAGAAACAGAAGCTTCTGGGGGGCTGAAAAGGGCAGGAAGAAGGGCGTGGAAAATGGTGGGCAATTATCAAGAAACACCAAGTTCCCTGCAGCGTCGATCCCAGCAATTTCCTTTGGCCGGGCCTGGTTGAAGGGCCCTGTCGTTCGTTATGGCCTTTTCCCCCTCTGAGAGCTTGAGAGTGCGGTGGAGGAGACGGGGGGTGGCTTGCGAACCTGGAAGTTGCTGAGAGCCCGTCCCAAAGATGAGGCGGCATTGGAGGAGGAACTCGAAAGTCACGGCAGCCAGACCCCCGAAATAGAGAACGATCCCGTGCCGTAGCGGCACGCTAGCCTGCCACTGGCCGGCCGTTTACTGGACGTTTCCCCCCCTTTCCCCTCCCTAAGGTGTGACCCTGGCCCCCAGCGAGAGGCCGGTGGTGGAGCTTGTTCAGGGTGCTGGGGACCGACACAGGGGATACTTAATGATTTCGAGCGAATACGGGCACGCTTCTGGGCCACCGCAATCCACCTCACTCAATTGAGGTGCTGTCAAGTGAGAGGTTTCGCTTCTGAAGAGGGCCATGCTGATATTTGGTGGGCGCATAACAGCCTGTAGGTACATTTCCCAGGTCTCCATCTGCGGTGAGGCTCAGCTTCGATTCCCCGTAACCCATCTCACCCAGCCAGAAAGAAAAAAAAAGGGAGGGAGACGCCTACCTACCGTAAAGTGGCTATCAACCCTCGACCCTCGAATCCTCCTCTGTCCTTTGACTCTCTACTCACCCGTCGTCCTGGCAAGCGCAACGACACAAAACAACACAGCACATCCCAGCGAGCACCTCCTCTGCACCCCACGATACACAACAAAAGCTGTGTCCTGCAGCCTGCACCTTGCCACGAGTATTCTTCTTCAGCAGCAGCAGCAGCAGCACAGACGACACAGTGTACATTGCCGTTGCCCAGTGCTGGACCCCATCTCCATGGCCACCGCCTAGTTTCAAGTTCGACCTTGACCCGAGGACTCCCCAAAACCGCTGCACTCCTCCACGAACCTGTACGAATACCCCAAATCGCGGTCTGCGAGAGTTGACCTGCAATTCTCGACGACACCATGTCCCAGCCAGACGAGCCCGTCAAGTCTCCGATCACGGCTACCAAGGATAAGAGGCTATCGATCGACTCCGACTCCGACTCGGACAAGGAGAATGTAACGCCCCCCGTCCTCCCTCCAGACACGTCCGAGCCCTTGGGGATCCTCTCGGGGCTCCTGCCGCCGCAGCGGCGCAATCCAGTACGACATGGTTGGCTGACACTGCTGGAATAGTCACAGGATGATTTCGAAGACGCCGTCGTCGATGTCGCTGAGGTAGCTGAAGTGGCTGAGGTCGCTGAGGTGCGCTCCCTTACCACGAGGACGCCTTCGGTCTCGAAAGCACCGCCCACCGAACCCCCCACGGAGCCAGAGTCCCCGAAAAAGGAGGCAAAGGAGGCAAAGCAGGCACAAGAAGAGGACAGCGAAGTCGAAGACGACGCACCCCCTACACCCCCGAAGGACGAGCCGATAGTCACAGACGACCTCAAGAGCGATGAGGAAGATGTTGAAATCAAGCGGAAGCCTTCTCCAGTCTCCCACCGACTTTCCAATACCTCCAATTTGGACAATGTCAATCTCGACGACGACCACACCGCCGCCCCACAGGAGCCAGGTGCGTTTGTTTCGTCGCATGAACTGATTGACGTGTGTCAATATGCTAATCTTAATGCAGCGCCCAAAGCCAGTAGCCCTCCTCCCCCTAGAGTGCCATCCAAGAAAATATCAATAAGCAGCATCACTGGCGCCCTGCCCTCCATGCCATGGTCGCCCCCCGCCGATCCGTCTCCCGCTAAATCTCCTATTGCACCTGCTGCACCCCTGCCGCAAGCCGTTCCAGCTCCTCCTCCTGTCCCCGTATCACACCCAGGTCCTCCGACAAGGAAGCTCACTAGCCCCTTCGCCTGGCTGTCACGAAACAGCGGCAGCAAGGAGAAAGAGACCTCCCCACCGCCCGCCGCTTCGCCTCGACGGAATACTGCCAGCTCCATCGCCACGTTGACTAGCAATCCTGAGATGATGCTCAGCAGGCTCGACGAAGAGGAAGGTGACGGCAAGCACGGTGTGGCCCGACACAGCTTGAAGGATCGCTTCAAGATGGTCAGGATGCGGGAAGAGGCAGGCATTACGCTCGACGATGACAAGACGCCCGTCCCACCGCCAAAGGGCCTCGGCCTGTCCACACCTCCCGCTCAGAATGGTGATAAGGAGCTTGGGGCAGAACCGCCCAAGTCGCCTCTGCCAACAACACCGAACCCAGCACTAGCCCCCGGGACAGTATCTGGAGTATCGGCAGGTCCCTCTGACATGCCCGATGCCCAAATTGATTGGGACCTGTGGCAGTCGGTAGTGTATGAGGGTCCGGCCGTCGTTGCTCGTACGAGCGCCGAGGATTTGAACAGGGCTATCGCCACTGGTATTCCCAGTGCCATTCGAGGAGTAATTTGGCAGGTCCTGGCGCAGAGCAACAGCGAAGAGCTCGAGATCATGTACAGAGAGCTCGTTGCCCGTGGTACAGACAAGGAAAAGAACAGGAACAGCAATGGCACCCTCAGCTCGGGCAGCAATGGTACCCTCAGCATTCAGAATGAGGCAGTCAACTCTTCCGCCTCATCCATCCACTCGGAGCATTCAGCAGTCAACGGCAACGGCATGCCTTCGCCGAACGAGAAGAGCGCCGAGGCCATCGCGAAGGCTCAACAGGCTGCGACGGCAGCCAGGCAAAAGAAGCAAAAGGAGGATGCTGCCATGATTCAGAAGCTGGAAAAGACCATCCGACGCGATATGGGTGCGCGAACCAGCTTCTCCAAGTATGCTGCCGCCGCCGGGCTTCAAGAGGGCCTCTTTGGTGTGTGTAAGGCGTATGCTCTATACGACGAGGCTGTTGGCTACGCTCAGGGAATGAACTTTTTGATCATGCCCCTTTTGTTCAACACGACGGAGGAGGAGGCCTTTTGTCTGTTGGTAAGGTTGATGAACCATTACCACCTGCGCGACCTGTTCATCCAGGACATGCCTGGTCTGCACAAGAACCTCTACATCTTCGAGCGTCTGCTTGAGGACTTCGAGCCTGCTCTGTACTGCCACCTTCGCCGTCGCAGCATTTCGCCTCACCTGTACGCAACCCAATGGTTCCTGACGCTCTTCGCATACCGCTTCCCTCTGCAACTGGTACTGCGCATTTACGACTTGATTCTGTCTGAAGGCTTGTCGGCCATCCTGCGGTTTGGCATCGTTTTGATGCAAAAGAACGCTGCCAACCTGCTGGCCATTTCGGACATGCAGCAACTTACCGTCTTCCTGAAGGACAAGCTCTTTGATGCTTACATTGACCACGCGCCGAGCGCAGGAAGCATTCTGGAGAATGGCTTCTTTGGCAGCTCTAGCGCCAGCCAAGACAAGGAAGTCTACCGTGCCGACCAGCTCGTCAGGGATGCCTGTGACGTCAAGATCACACCCGAAATCTTGAAGGCATACACCGCGGAGTGGGAGGAGAAGACGAGGACGGAGAAGGAGCGCGAGCAAGAGCTTGAGCAACTGCGTAACGCCAACATCAACTTTGCCGTCAAGGTGCGTAAGCTCGAGGAGCGTGTTGAGGCCTACGATAGTGAGCAAGCGGCCCTCGCGACCGAGCTTGTCCACACCAAGGTTGAGAACGAAGAGCTCAAGGACGAGAACGAGAGTCTCAAGGGCCAAGTCCGCGAGCTGCGCAACGTCATCGAGAAGCAGCCGGAAGAGCTCGAGAACGCCTGGAAGCTGGAGCGAGATGATCTCATGAAGCGCAACGCGAACGTTCACGAGGAGAACCAGAAATTGGAGAAGGAGTTGGCAGAGCTGGAGGAGGAGCTTGTACAAACGAAGATGCAGTATGCTGAGGTAAGCACATTCCGTCCGCAAACACCCTATTCTCGACGAATGCTGACCACCGCCCAGATCAATTCTCAACATGAGACCCTGACACGCAAGTGGACGGACCTCAAGCGACAGTTCGCCTAGAGTGATATGCCGATATACAACCCTGGCAGCCCCAGAAGCAGAGTTCATTGAACATCTTAATGTACAAAATTAATGATAGCTTCCCATGCAAATGGGGTTTCGTGTGTGTTTGCTGGCCCAACGCACATCAGGGCGGCAAGCTGGGTGCTGGCGGTGAGGAACCACGAGCTGAGAAGCGGCGGTTGTTCATGTTTGATATCCCACCAAACGCACAGGAGACAACAACAGAGAGTAGTAGGAGCAAGTCGAGGAGAATTACACATGTCGGTCAATACATGTCCTGACACGGAGTTACAGTTGGAGCCCACAGACCCGATTTTCACGTAGGGTGCCCTTGCTAGAAAAAGGGAGGCAGGGCCGCACAGGGGAGGCAACCGGCCAGGTTCTGGTGCAGTTTCTCAATACTTAGACACAAGTTACAACAACATGCACAATACATACAGAAACATCCCCATGGCACATCACTTGGAGAGATTTACGATGAGTGGACGCGAGACAATGTGAATGAAGCTCAGGCGGGCAAAAACTTGGTGGTATAGTCTTTTTGAGTTCTTCCTAATAACCCAGATCCGTCCGTCGGCACGGTTTGATATTTCCCGAGCCTACTTTCGCTGTAGACTGATTGACGCCCCCTGGATGCTTTTTTGACCAGACGACGTTTTAAAAAAAACCTCTTGAACACCAAGAACAACCGTTGCCCGATAAAAACGTTGTTTTTCATTCCCGTTACACGTGGCTCTTTCGTTAGAGAAAGCCACGGGGGCCATCTAATACAACCCAAGATTTTTGATTCATTCCATCCCTTCCCACACCACGGTAAACACCATGCAGCCAAACTTACGAGGCGCGCGACGTTTACTTGTGGAGCTTGCGCTGGTAGAAGGCGAGCTCCTCACCCTCGAGGATGTAACCGTCGCAGCGGCCGGACTGGCCGGGACGGGAGGAGACGACGGCGTACAGGCGACCGGCCTCGAACTGCTTCTCGAGGGCGTTCTCGACCTTGCCCTGGGCGGCGTAGCGCTCGGCCTGCTTCTTCTCGACGGACTTGGACTTCTTGACCTCCTCAGCCTTCTCGCCGGCGGCGGCCTGCTGCTTCTGCTGGCGGCGACGGCCGAGGGCCTGGCCGTAGTGGGCCTCGTACCACTGGCGGAAGGGGGCGGCATCGATCTGGACGACGGCGGACTTGGTCAGGGTGTTGGTGCGGACGAGCTCGTTGTTGGAAGGGTGGTAGGCGACGCCGATGACACGGGTCTTGCGGGTGCAGCCCTCGGAGGCCCAGGCGAAGTTGCCGGAGTCGAGACGCAGGGCGCGGTACTTGTGGTTGCCGCCGCGGGTGCGGACCGTGTGGACTCGCTTGGGGCCGATACGGGTGCTGGCACCCTGGCGACCGGCCTCGAAAGCGCGCTTCTTCCCTGTTGGACAGAAAGGTCAGAACGCATGCTTGGTTAGAGCATACGGGCTTTCGAATGTGTTACGCACGGTAGTAGGCGCGCTTGGCACCGGAAGCGGAACGCTTGTGACGGGAATCTCTGGAGATACCCATGATTGCTTATGCTGTTCGGAAGATGGAGGGGTTAGCGACTGTTTTTCTTCTTCTTTTGGTGACTGGGAATGACAGAGGAGAGCGGGAGGGAAGGGAAGGGAAGGGGGAGAGAGAGGAGTTGATGATGCTCGCCAGGGAGATATCGCGAATTCGCCCTCGTGATCTTTTCTCGCAGGAAAATGTTCGAAGAGAACTGGGGAAATCGAGGTATATCGCAATTCGCTTTTGCGGCCTGGCGCCTTTTTCTCTTCGTTCTCTCTCGTATGTGTGTACGATCGTCAACTAACCTGATGGTGACTCAGATGGCAATCGGTTGTTGGCCGTGGGGTGGTGGTTGTCGAGGTTGTCGGGGATGAACTTTTCGTAGAGTTCAGGATGAGTGGGAAAATTCGACATAATTGTGCGGGCTCGCTAGCTCCATCTCGCTGAGCACGGACCATGCTAGGGCATTCTGGTCCGACCGTTCATTGGCTTGTCGGTGTAGATGGATCCGTACTCGGTGAGCGCTATCGATAAGCATAGTGGGTCCAGTTGACCCTCGCCTACATGCCAGACCGAAGTCTTCACCGATGCTAAGAGAGCTCTTAACAACCCTCCCCTGCTTGCGCTTCTGCAGACGATTACGGAGGGTTCTGTTTGTTCCTCGGACAGCTCATTCTGATAAGTCTCTTGCCACCAAGCGGCTATCGTAAGCTTTCCCACATTGACATGTGAACTTTCTACACCTCGACTCCCTGCCAGCACACCTCAATCTCGAGCAACGGGCAGATGCTACCTCACTAGGCTCATCTATATCCATCACACATGACGAATATGATCTTGCCGGCTGTTTGATCAGAATGACTGCAAGAGGCACTCATCTCATGTCTCGGAGATTTCATTCGATTCTCGTTTGTCAACCAATGTTTGAAGCAAAGAAAAAAAAGGGGGCTGTGGAGGCCTTCCCGTCGTTTCTGTAACACCAAGCAAGGCGGATCAAGACATCAAATCCGAGCCGGATCCGGGATGTGTCTACAAGCAAAGCAGCCCGGCCTTCGGAGGTTGTGCGCACTTTGGCCGAACGGAAAACCCGGGCTTCCATCTCTACACACCACCAGACTCCACACCGCAAGAGTCGGATCTCTCAAGCATGGACTGTGTCAAACTTGTTCTCTCTAACAACTTGACAGGCGAGACATTACATGCAGACATCGGGCACATCTCAAGTTGGGTTGAACCGCTTCCAAACGCCAACTGTTCATGGGAGCGATCGTCTGGTCAGTTCTCGGAGGGCAGAGAGGTTGTGTGAAAAGTTCCAAAGAAGTGAATTCGGCCTGATCATGCAGGCCTTAAGTGTATCGCGCAGCGACTCCTAATATAGGGGCATAGGTCAAGCCAAAGTTGGCGAGCCCGTTCTTCGCCAGATGCTGTGTTTTATATACATTATAACAACCGTCAAATACGGCCATGCGTATGTACCAATTTTTGTCTTTGCGTAAACCAGAAGGACCCGCCCATTTCGTCGCCCCGACGGGCGATGTGGTATCAAAATCAGTCGTCCGAGATCCACCCCGTGCCGTTGTGAATATTTCCTCGACTCTTCCGCCTGGCCATCGGCCTGCCAGCTGGGAAGTACGGGTCCATAACGTCTGGTGACGCTGGCCTGACCTCTTGGTGAATGTCGTTCTTCACCTTGATGATGCCCATCTCCACGCTGTGTGTGAGCGAAGGCTTGTCGAGGTCTAGGGGGAGGATGTTCTCCATGCTCTCCGTGTTGGTGCGGGTTCCGCTGCCGGTGCCGTAGGAACTCGAACTTTGAGAAAGTTTTCCGAAACCTTGTTTTGCCGCGCCGCGAGCGTATGCGTTTTGGGCGAGGTACGGTTTGGAGCCGCCTATTGTGGTTCGCTGGTTGGCGTAGTAGTTCTTCGAAAACTTGCCCGTCGAGAGGCCGAGAGCCTTGTTCAGGGCGGGGAACTTCGAGATCAACGGTCGCAGGGAGGGGACGCCAGAGCAGATGATGAGGGCGCAGACTTCGACTTCTGACCAGAGCAGGGGATCGGCAACCAAAACTGAGATAGTTAGTTGCAGTTCCCGGTGTTTCTGAGGAACGGAAATAGTACTCACAAGTAACATCTTTGTCAAACGCATTGATGTAGCTGACTCTGATGACCGAAATAATACAAACCCTTGACGGAGTTAGATCTTCATCCAGTCTGAATTGGGTATGACATGCACTTACAGCAAGCCCAAGGAAAGCATGAAAATCACACCACAGCGCTTCGCCATCGGCAATTGCAACTTCCAGATGGTGGGAATCGGTTGGACGAAAAGCACCAAATCCGTCAATAATTTGATGGCAAACTGGTGGAAGTTAGCGCCACAAGTCAGGGATAATTGCAATAACAGAAGACTGACAGCTGAATAGTAGAATATGGTCAAGTCTAGACATGTCCCAGGAATAGACGGAGTCCAAGCTCTTGGTATGGGATTACATCTAAAGATGACGACTGCTGTCTCTTCGATGCCTTCCGCGAGGAGCAAGATCAGGAGAAACTTGTTGATTCTCTGATACATCTGGTCGGGAAGTAGCCGCAAGTAGAGAACGGTGAATGACATCTTCACCGTCACAAACGCCCAGATGTAAGTGAGCTGCGTGACGACTTGTAGCTATGCACACCATGTCAGCGAGACGTCACCAAAGAAGATTATCGGTTGCCCTAACCCTCAAAAACTCTGCAAAGTCTGATTTCGACACGTCCTGGAAGTGTGATCCCAAGCCGACGTTGGTCACTGCAAGTTGTGTTAGCGGAAATCAACCGGGAAGTGCGTTCCTTGAGACTCACTGGCAAGAATTGCACCGCAAAGAGCCATTGCCAGCACCTATTTCTGTTAGACGATATCATTGATCAAGGGCTTTTGAAGCATCTTACCCAACTAATGATCACGAGTGCTGCCAACTGTCAGTGATGATTCTCGAAAAACTTTAATCGACAACGGGAACTTACTGTCATCCCACCCGACACTCCTCAACAGCACACTCCTCACGCATGTTCTCATCACGACAGTAAGCGTGATGAAGGTCATCAGCATGATGGTCACGCTCGCCGTCTGGCCGACCTTGTCGTCCGCCATGTTTGATGATGAGGGTTACACTGCAGGCCCAGAATTTGGTGTTCCTCTTGGAATGGATCTCGAGCGGACGAGAGCGGGGGGAACGGGCGGGAGGGTAGTTTATGATCCAGCCCGCACACAGAAGAACGGACTGACAAGAGAAGAGAAGGAGTCAGGATGGTCCATGACTGACAGGTGGTCCCCTACGTATGTACTGGGCGGTGGTTCGAATGCATTGAGCAGACACAACAACGAATGCGAACCCAGCACCCGGCCCTTCAACTGCTGTCTGATCTCTCCAGCGATGCTCCCAGTCTGGGTTGGTCAACATAGTCTGATGAAAAGAGATGGTCTGGACTGCCCATGTGCAGCCGTTCCACGGGTCATGCGTGCGCCAAAACAAGGTGTCGGGTCGGGTGGTGGACGACGAACCGGAAGGAGTTTGGACAAGGACCGCGTGTGAGCAAACGTCGTTCGACAGCAACGATAGCAACCCGGGTCGAAGCGTAGGCTTTCCGCGGCCACACACAGTTGAGAGGATTTACTTGCGAGCCCCTTGCCCGTGAGGTTAAACTTCCAACAGCCAAGTTTCATAGTCCAAGGGCTGGTTGATCGACGGTAGGGAAGACCGTCTAGAAGATCGGGCTCTGCAGCAAGATGGGCCACACATCTTGAGGATCTGAGAGCCTGATTGGCAGAACGAAATGCGACAAACCCAACGGCTTGAACCCGCCGACGGGTCGACCTTGCGAGAACCCACAGGGGAATCCGGGGAAACCGAGCGGGGTCTCAAGCTACGCGAGTACATCATGCACGTCCGACGTCTTGTTGTATGTGTGTGCGTATTGCCAGACCGTGCTCTACCCGTCACGGAAATCCAGAAGAACTTCGAGAACGTCTGCGTTTGCCTGCCGATTGCACAGATGGAGGGAGCCGCCCATGACTCGTCCGGACATCGGAACAGAAACATGTGTATCTAGAGAGACCTTGCTCAGACCGGCCAGTCAGCCTAAAGCCTCAAACTCTGAGAGCTTCCAAGAGCCTGGCACCGGTGGTGCGTTCCCGTGATCCAATAGCATTTGATTTAATTGACCGTACACCACCCGAGAATTCGGTATGCTTGAGCTGCAGTGGATGTTGTTTTGCCGTGCCGTAGATGCTTGCTTTCTACTAGCTGCGCTGGCGGCAGCAGACTACAATGCATTGACAACACGCAGCCAAGCCGCTTCGGGGAATTCTGGCCATGTTTGTTACCAGGCTGCCGAGCCTCCTCGTCTAAATCCTCCAAACGCCGACCAAAGGCCACGAGTTGGCTATGACATACCAGTCTGTGCGTGCGGATTGGTACTCCCCGACGGAAAAGAGAGCAGTTTGATGCCAACTAGTCAGGCTCATCGTCCATCGCGGACACGGGGACGCAGACAAAGAAACGGCGCTTCAGACTGCTTCATATTGTCATTGACGAGGGCACTTGCGCTCCTCCCCGAGCTATAGGCTGTGGGTTGACGTGCGGCTGCCCATTCTTAGATCTGTCGAGAACTACTCACGCACCCGTTCAACGTGCCGCGCCATCGCTCTGCTCCGCGGGGCTTACGACAGGACCGCCTTGATGACGGCAGAATATCGGCGATGAATTGCTAGTGGGTATAACGGCATGTGGGAAGAGTGCACTATCCACCTGGAGTCGCGGCGTGTTGTGTGCCAGAGGGATTTCGTGTGTTGGGTTTCAGTCTTTTCGCCTACGCCGCGGTGAGAAGCGATGGCCTCGGGGGAGTACCGACGTCGGGATTGGAGGTTCGAGTAAGCGCCGTCACGCAGGTGCGCTAATGATGGAACAATAGAAGAGGTGACATACCCTCCACGAGGGCATCGACAAGAGAGGGATTGCTTGCAGAACAAGTGACGACAGACAGCGTGTGTGAGTGGGTTTGATCAGTTCAACTCCAAGAGCAAGGTGATGGCTGGTGGGATAGCTCCGCATACTGTGAGGCGCCATTTCTGACTCGTCGTTTATTTGTGGACGAAGCGAAACTCATCTGAAGATCCGTGACGGGAAACGTCGCAAAGGCCTCATTAGCCGCTAAGTGCATTGTTACCGCAGCCAAGATCTGGGAAATCCGGTTGCCCAGTGAGGGATCATACGAGATACGAGCCTTCTTAATCACCAGAGCCGCCGTTTAGCTATGGGACGGACGCGAAGGAAACGCTTGGCCCCTTCTTGCCAGGTGCCGCTTGCATTTTCGCCATATATGTCGAAGGTTCCTCATGCAAGTTGCAGCTGGCGGCGATTGAGCGGCAAGTCAAGGCGCCGCGGCAATCAAAGTTTGGTTGTTCTCGAGGACGAGTGTCGGCCGACAGGTGAGCTCAGAGAAGCAACGTCAGAGTCAGGACATCCGCACGTGGTGCGATCTCAACCCAAACTCAAAAGAGCCGTGTCTTTGATGGATGGGACAAACAGGGCCACCAACGCAGATTGTCCGATGAAAGAGCGACTTGGGAGACGGAAAGTCAATTATCGCCCTGCCCAGATATTTCTGGGCTGCCAAGTGTGATCACCACAGACATCTGAACCTAATATCCGGTTGGCCGCGAGAAGGTTCGGAGGTTACGCAACAGCAAGACGGAATAAAGGAATGCCATTCGACATGTTGGTCCGGAGGGTTGCGTTGGTTGGTTGTCGCGGGTGCCGCATTCCCGATTGAGCAGGAGACGAGGTGGTGGCTACCCTGAGAAAGGGTTCTCTTGGCAGAAATCCGACTCGTAGATGGATGGCGTGCTTCGCTGGAGGCCTGAATGCCCGAGGCGTGTCGACGAGGGAGGTGATTACCTGGATGCTGACGACAGAGGTAGAGAAAGAGACAATGGCGACAACTGACGACGACGGCAATAGCAATGGTGAGACAGTCGATGAAAACGACAACGAGAAGGACCGAGTCGAGGCTCGAAGCCTGCGGGATAATTCTGAGGCTCCAAATCAATGTGCGACAGCCACGAGTCCACGGCAGGCACGACCCACCCCTCCAAGTGCAGCAGCGACTGCGAGGCGATCGTGAGGGTGCCGAATGGGCAAGTGCGCGGCGGATGGGAAAGTGAGCATGGTGTTTTGAACATGTTCCAGAAGGAGCGAAGTTCGCGCCGGCCCCACCCACCACCCACCGGACCCCGTTCCTTCCCCAGAAACTGCAAGGAAACCTCGGAGATTTACCCGATGATCTTCCCCCCACCAGGGTTCCTTCCCGCTGCTGCGTCTCACTGATACGTCCAAGGCCACTTACACGGAAGGCACGCATGTGAGGCGAGTCGACCTGCCACACCACACGGCACCCAACGTCACTCCCGTTTGCGCGACGTCGTTGCTGGCCGGACCTCATTTCACCTCCAAGTAACGACCTATAAACAAACCTGCAGATTCACACAAACCATCCTCGAAAACCTACCTACGAGATATCCTCGGTTGCGTTCGTCGTCCTTTGCCTAAGTAATTGTTATTTTCTGCCTTTTGCTTCAGTTCGCCCTACTACCTAATAAATCGACACAATGAAGTCCGCCTTCGCCCTCGCAGCATTTGCTCCTCTCGTCGTCCTGGCTGTACCTCCGGCCTGTCTCCTGGCTTCTCTTGAAGAACAAGGCGTCCCAGGCGGAGTAGAATACATCTGCGAGGTTAAGCAAAAAGACATGCTGGGTAACCTGACGGTCACTTGCAATGCCGAAGATCTCAAACCTGCCTACGAGAGCTTCGCCTCTACCTGTGCGCTGGTTGGCATCGATGTGGCCGGACTGCCTGCGCCATCCTCATCCTCTTCGCCCTCACCTACTCCGTCTGCCACCAACTCCGATGCTTCCAGCGTTCCTCAAGCCACGGGGGCACCGTCCACCACCATCTCGTGAGTACTGGCCTAACCCAGACAGCCCACAGAATGGCACTGACAATGACCAGAACACCGAGTGCTAGCACTTCGAAACCTGCTAGTGCTGCCGCTGCCATTGCACCTCACGCAGTCCTGTTTACAATCTTTGGTCTGTCGACTACGGGTCTCTTCAGCATTGTTTTTCTGTGAGGGGGGCATCAAAAACGTGGAACCACAGCACACGCAAGATCATTCTAAATCGACAGACTCAGCCAGTGGGCATCAGTACACAATGTAAAAACAAGTTGGGAAAGGGAAAAAGCATGGTGTTGGGGGTCAAAAGGGAAAAGGCACGTCTATCAAGCATGAGCATAGCACTGGCGTTACGAGGGCAAAACTGTACTAGTAACCTGAAATTTTACTGAATTGGTATCTTTCCTCCTCTATACCAGGCCGAGCCTGTCTTTATGCAAAAGTCTATTTCAGAGTAACCAGCTCCTCAGCGCTGGTCGGGTGGATGGCGACACAGCTGTCGAAATCCTTCTTGGTGGCGCCCATCTTGACAGCGACACCGAAACCTTGCAGCATCTCTCCGCTGCCGAGGCCGGCAATGTGCAGGCCAACAACCTTCTCCTCAGGGCCGGCGCAGACAAGCTTGTAAGCGGTAGGTCCCTTCTCCTCGGGCTCCATCATGGCGTAGTACATTGCGGTAAAGTTGGTCTTGTAGATCTTGATGTTGTCCTTGCCGTACTTCTCAACGGCCTCGGGCTCCGTTAGGCCAATGCTGCCAACCTCGGGGTGCGAGAACACAACGGAGGGGATGTTGGAGTAGTCGAGGTGTGCATCCTTGTACTCGGGGCCTCCGAACAGACGCTCCGCCAGACGACGTCCCGCAGCGATGGCGACAGGGGTCAGCTCGACCTTGCCAGTGACATCACCGAGGGCGTAGATGCTCTCGACGCTGGTGTTCTGGTAGTCGTCGACGGGGATGTAGCCCTTCTCGTTCGTCTTGAGGCCGGCGGTGTCGACGCCGAGGTCCTTGGTGGCGGGCGTGCGGCCAATGGCCCAGATGAGGTGGTCGAAGCCGCCCTCGGAGGTCTCCTTGCCGTCGGCGTCCTTGTAGGTGATTGTGAGCTTGCCCTGGGCGTCCTTCTCGACCTTTGTGGGCTGGGAGCGCTTGTGCAGGTTGACGCCGAGGCGCTCGTACTCCTTGGTGACGGTCTCCTGGATCATGGGGTCGAAGTTGCGCAGGAAGGTGTCGTGGCGGATGAAGAGGTGGGTCTCGGTGCCGAGGGCGTTGAACATGCCGGCGAACTCGACGGCGATGTAGCCGGCGCCGACGAGGGCGACCTTCTTGGGCTGGACGTCGATGTCGAAGAAGCCGTCCGAGTTGGTGCCGAGCTCGGCGCCGGGGATTTCCGGGGGGATGGTGGGGTTGCCGCCGACGGCGATGAGGATCTTCTTGGCCTTGACGGTGGCCTTGGAGCCGTCGTCGAGGGTGACCTCGGCCTCGTTCTTGCCGGTCAGGCGGGCCCAGCCGTGGAGGTACTCGACCTTGTCGTTGTTGAGGTTGCGCTCGTAGATGCCGTTGAGGCGCTTGATGTAGGCGTCGCGCTTGTTCTTGAAGGTCGTCCAGTCGAAGGGGGCCGTCTCGGAGACGGAGAAGCCGTACGACTTGGCCTGGTGGATCGTCTCGGCGATGGCGGCGGCGTTGAAGGTGACCTTTTTGGGGACGCAGCTGGCGCGAGCTTCAAGTCAGACAACAAGAAAGAATGGGAAGTATTTGGAGGGAGTAGGGGACTTACCCAACGTTCACGCAGGTTCCTCCCAACCTCGACCCCTCAACGATCATGGCCTTTACGCCAAACTGCCCGCTGGCCTTGCGCGCCGCTCCGAGGCCGCCGCTGCCGCCGCCGATGACGAGGAAGTCGGTCTCCTTGGTGATGGGAGCCATGATGCGGGCTGTCGAGGAGAGGTGCCTCTGTATGGATGCGATTCTCGTGGGGGCTGCCGTGGCTGCTGTTGCTGCTGCTCGGGATGCAACGGTAGATGTGCGGTAGAGGGCTTGCATGGAGCGTATCTCTCGAGGGGAAAATCGAAAGGTATCGCGGGGGAGGGGGAGGGGAGAGCGGTGTTTCTTTATGTGCGGATGGTGGGGCTGGACGGGGTGACGTCTTATATGCTTGCAGGTGCGCGACCTGACAAATGCGGCAACGGGAGACACGAGACGGACGGCGGCGGGCGGCGTGTTGGTGTGCGTGTGGTCCGGGACAAGGCAGAGAGCGGGCGGGTAGCTAAGGAAGGTAGCTGATGTAAGTTTTTCTTCGGGGGCTTCTCAGGACAGCGGCAGGTCCGTAGGTCGGGGACTTGGTGTGGATCGGCGGGTGGGTATGATCGAATCGGCGAACGGAGCTGTGCGTCGGGCGACTTTTGCACTGCGAATTGCAAATCAGAGCTGTTGTTCGGCTCTGAGGCAAGTTGCTTACCCACCACCGCCGCAAATCTACCTAGGCAAGGTAGTGAAGCTCCATATGCACGGGGATGAATCATCGCCAATCAATCTACAATATCCCCGCTAAAGAAAGCCGTGGAATTGGGGGATAACTAAGCACTGGCTATTGCGAAGACGGGCACACACTGCCCGCCGAAGCCCCCGCCATCGGATTGACGTAAACAGGGGTCCTGACTCTTCCCGGGGCGTCGCATTGCGGATTCCACGGATTCCAAATTGAACCTCGGCCGAGGTACGCAACTTTCGCGCCTCCGGGGCGGGAGCTAGTGGAAGTGTGGTGACATTGGCCATGTAAAGGACTGACAATGCATACCTGAAAATTGAACTGACAAAACATTTTGGTGATGTGATAATGACAATTCTTCAGCTTTTGGATGGCTGGAGCCAATCAGCCAGTCGACGTCATCCAACGGCTAGACTGGTCTAAATCTATCCAGGTGCCCCAAATCGACGGACCGAAGCTTGGCTTTACGCTAGCACATTGCACAGTTGCTACGACCATTCATCTCACATCATTTGAACAATAGGACACAAATCTCAAAAGGTATGAACGTCTATTTTGTTCATTATATTGCCGAGGGGCAGTATCTAAAGTACAGTGCAGCTGAGTGACGGTTGATGTCGACCGTGATACGTGAACTCATAGCGGGGATTCCGCAGGAGCCCCAGGCCTCCATGTCCAGTATGCATGGAGATGGCATCAGCTTGCCGCTTCGTAACTATAACATTACTGGCATTCCTTGAACCTCTGTGTCCAGCCAGGAACTTCTTGAAGGAGTGTATGGTTTCCATCCGTAAATGAGTATGACCTTGACGCCGTGCTATGCGTGGAAGAAGGATGAAGCAATCGACAAAAATGTGTGCTGATCATCGAGACCAAAAAGAGAAGAAAAAAAGGGCGTGACGAGTCTTATTTTGACTCTTTCTTTTTGCCCAAAAATGTGCGTCGAATCCAAGGGCTTGCTACGCGCTTCGACTAGAAGGCGACTTTGCTTCCGTTGAGTCGTAGGGGCACCGGGCCGGGGCCGAAGCCGTTCGGGCTAATGACTGATGATGGGGTCATGGCTCCTCCGTCCGAGGAGAGAGATGACATGGAAGACATGGTGAAACTAGCGGCCGAGCTGTTCGTCATCGTTCCTGTTCGCGACATCGAAAGCCCGCCCATCGAAATGAGGGCATCCGCCCGTTCAAAGACGTTGCCGTTGAACGCTGCTGCGAAAGAAGCGCTCTGAGGGGTCGAGGGAACCGTCGCCTGTACAGCAGGTCCCAGCGCCGCACTCTGGGGGGTCATTGGCAGCTGTACGGGTGGCATTGCCGGACCACTACCGGGGCTGAAAGTGTTGGAGCCGGAAGACTGCCGCAGCAGGTAGCTCCAAGGCGACTGAAGAATGGTGTCTCGTGTTTCCTTCATAGCTTGCTGAATAGGGCGCAGTCTGACCCTGGTATCGGGAGGAAGGTTGACCTCGTTGAATGCGTGTCGAATCTTGTCGCCAAATACCCACCAAGAGTCGATAAAGTTATTGATCAAGCTCCTGAAAGCAGGCTGACTCATGATGCCCGGCTCCTTGAGTTTAATGAGAGAGAGACGGCTTCGAAGCATCTCAGTCTGCTGGACCGCTGTACCACACTTGTTGATGAGAGCCTTCCAACACATCATCTCATCGTCCGAAGCGCGACGACCCATGGCCTTCTTTGCAAGAACAGACATGTGATTTTGAAACATGGGTAACGTCCTCATGACAAGCTCCGACGACCTTTGCAGAGAGAGGAAGATCTTCTCAAAGTACCTGTCGTCTTCTGTGAAGTCTGAAATACCGCGACCGCCAGACGAGGCCGAGGCGAACGATTCACCTGACCGGGGAGTTGCCGATGTAAGTGTGGCAGTGCGAGTAGCCACAGCTCCGTTCATGTATGGCAAAGGTACGTCCGTTGCAACTCTGAGGTTGCTTGGGTTGTGTAGAATAGGACCAGGGCGGGGACGCTGCGCAAGTCCAAGGCGCTCAGCAGTGGGCGTGATGGAGTTTTCGCGTGAGTGTGGCTTGATTGTCTCTCCCATCGCCATAGCTCGGGCAGCCGTCTTTCCGGGTATAGCCTCTGGAGATATCGACGCCAGAGTACACCTGATCTCCATAATGCTATTATATATGAGCATCAAAAGAGTGCGAATGTAGCGCGGATCTCCATTGTCGACGAAGGAATCTATGTTGCCCGCGAGCAGCGTGCAGACATGGGTGTAGGCGCTGACCAAGGTTTGGCAGGCACGGTGGACGTTTTCGTTCTCGCGACCCGCCATTTCGTCTCCCACAACAGCAGGGTCATGCTTCTGAATCTCCTGCTCCAGTTCCTCAACGTGGGAGTTGGTGTTGTAGAAGACGATTTCGAGGCTTGATCTCTTGGAAGAGCCGTCGCTCGTCAAGCTCATGAGCATCTGGATCATGGGATGAATCTGAAAAACGGCGTAGAGGATACCTTTGGCAGCTTCAAGGATTGGATCGTAGACTTTGGATTCGCGTCTTCGCTCGGGCAGGACAGAGAGTCGTCGAACGTAGATCGGGCGTTGAAGGAAGGGCTCGGCCGGGCTATTGGGGCTCTTGACGGACATGCTCGCGGGGGGCGGTTGCATCGCAGAGCCGTGACTGAGACCTCGGTAGTGACTGAAGCGGTTGTTGGCCGTAGTCTCGTCCAAGGTGCCGAGTTGAGAAGCCTTCTGAGACACAACTCCCATACGCCTCGCTCGAGATTCGGGTCGATCCCCTCGGGTTGCCTGCAGCAACGTCTCTGAATTGCTTCGAAGTCTTTCGTTGACATTTCCTATAGTCAGAGGCATTACCCCGGGGCGGCGGATGGCTGTGTTTTGCTGAGACAATCCGCGGTAGTGAGACCGGTTCGGAATCGGTGGAGGTCTGATCAGATTCGGGGATCGAATATCTGGGACGTCGGTGCCATTGACCTTGATGGGGAAACGGCCGCTGACTACACGCTTGATGGGGGGCATCCGAGGCGTTTCCATGCCTTCGCTAGATTCCTCGCCTGCAGTGTCTGACTCTGCACGGCCATTCATGGCATGTTGTCTTAGAAAGCGCTTAATGTGTGCAGTGACGGCAACCTCGGTGACTTCGCTCTCTTTCAGATATCCTTCATTGGGAGGGCTGCTCGCCTGCACTTGTAACACCTCTCGAGGCGGAAAGGTGATGGGGTTACCGTCAAATTTAAGCACCTGAAGGGAAACCATATCGGCAAGGGCTACTGGCAACTCCTCAATACGGTTCTTTTGTACTGAAAAGACCTTCAAAGAAGCAAGTTTGACAATGTCAGGCGGCAAAGCTCGAAGCTTGTTCTTGCTAAGGTCAAGGATTTCGAGCGATTTCAGATCGCAAAGCTAAACAGAAGTCAGACCCGGAGTTATTACTGGCGTTTCCCACTGAGAATACTGACCGGCAAAGGGAATTCTCTGATTTGGTTATTTCTGACGTTTAGGTATCGTAGAGAGGTGCATTCGGAAAAGCGAGTCGGGAAGGAAGAGACCTGGTTGTGAGAAAGGGCAAGACTGCGGTCGCGTTAGTCAGAACCGACCATGCAAACGACAATGGATGTCTACCAACCGTTCTAACTCGTTCTTGATGATATCGACTACCTCGTCTGGTAGTTTTTGAATACCCTTCCGACTCAGATCGATCGTGACGCCCGGCTTCAGCTCGTTGCTGACGGCACTCGCTTCGGCGGCCTGGGACTCGTTCTCGTGGAGGGCGCTTTGCATGGCGTCGCGTGCAAGAGCGATGACCTGGGCGGAGGTCATGGGCGCGGAGGCGGACAAACCGCCGGGGAGGTTTCGGAGGTCTTTGGGCATCGGCGGCAGAGGGGGCGGCGGAGGGATGTTGCCAAGGGCGGCAGCATTTTGAAGCTGGCGTCGGCCTTGTGCGGGATTCTCTGGCAGGCCACGAGCTATGCCCATGGCTGCAGGGCCCAACGCGCCCGAAGGCCGTTCTGAGCGATCGGTTCGCTCGACCATGATGGTATGGCTTCGTTCGACGAAGGGAGGTTGAAGGACGAAGAGGGTATCGATGGTATTGTTGTCGCAGACAAGAAGGTTTGGATCGAATGCAGCGTTTCAGGGTTCCCTCTGGTTGTTGGATGGCCGGCCGAGGGTTGGTCAGGTCTCTCAAACAATAGGAAGACGGAAGCCGGGAGTTTAAGCCAATGGACTTTCGGAACGGGACAGGCTGAACTGCAAGGCGGGCTCGATCATTATGGACAGTCGGACATGCGTTGGAGAAGGTGTGTGTGCGCGAATCGGGGGCGATGGTGCTGTCGCCGACGGGAGGAGGGCAAGGGAAGAAAGATTGGATCGAGAATTGGAACCTGGGTTGTGGTGGGAAGAATTGGATTGGGGAAAAAAGCGAAGACGAGCCAGCGGCGGAAGCGAAGCGAAGCGATGGCGGAAAAGAGGCAGTTGGTCCGTCGCACCTCCTCGCTGAACAGGCCGAGCGGGCGGGAGAGAGATTCGATGCAGACCGACAGTCGGGTAGCTGTTTGATGCAGGCAGCGAGCGCAACGGTCGAGGGATTGTCTTTTGTGGTGGTGGGCGTTGCTGAATTGTTGTTTCCTGGAAAGAGCAGAGGCAGGGCAGCGAGAGACCCGAGAGAAGAACGAAAGAGTGGAGATGTTGTCAGGTTGTGCTACGATGAAACTGACATCTTCCAGCCGGAGCTTCTCTTGGGTGGTGGATTGGGCATCTGGGAAGAAGGGATGAGGATTCTTTGGAGGTGGCCGTCGACCGTCTGCAACAGTAACGGAATTCTGGGTAAACGCCCCCCTGCAAGATGCGAGCCGCACGCCTCCACTTCCAAAGGCCGGGGTTACAATGGGAGGGAAGGAGGAGTCCCAGGAAGCAACTGCCAATTTGCAGCAGCGGCAGGTGCAGCAGCAGCAAGAGGCAGGTGCAGGTGGACGAGAGGGAGGCACGGGGCAGGTTCTGGACCCGGGGGGCTTGTTGCAGTGCCTGGTTGGCTGCCCTGGATCTCTCACAGCGCCAAAAAAGGGGGCGGCGGCGGACTGGTGGACACAGCGGGACGTCTTTCCAATTCTGGCGCCCGCCTTACCAGCAACGCGCAGATTTGGCAGGCAACTTTCAGGGAGGTTCCGCACCACTCAGGGCCCTCTGAAGGCCGTGGTGACGTGAAAAGCTCACTGTCCCGAGGGCAGGAGCAGGGAAGGGGGAGGTTCTTTCCCTTCTTCTTTTTTTTGAGGGCAGGTACGGATACTTACAAGTCCCTTTTTGGGGGGTTGGATTTGCCGCACAGACTGTTGGCGACTGGAGACTGCAGCGGCTTGTGCCACTGCTGTGGTGGCCAATGAAGACGCCTGGGGATTCTGTACCACAAGCTTCGAGGCACGCGACTGGATGGACGGCATGTCTGGGATTGGGACAGAACTTTAGAGCCTGCCACCTATCCGTAAGGACCACCCAACCTCAGTGGTCAGCAAGCAGGGGAAGGGGGAAAAGAAGATGGAAAAAGAAAGGAAAAAGCATCGAGGCCGGGGTGTGGAGCGGAACAATAAAGGGGGCGTTGACCCAATATCCAGGCTAAAACGCCTCTTTAGCGCGCCGCAACAAATGCAAGGCACCTCGACATGCAGCAGCACATCTGGCAGCATCACCTATTATTATTTCCGGCTGTCTACCTACCTTACGGTAGGTAAGGTAGGTAGGTAAGCAAGTAAGGTAGTTAGGTATCTCAACAACCTCACCCAATACTCACTCGCCAGTCCTCCCGTTACACACCGCTGTCAATTTCGATGCACACCTCAAGACCCTTCGAAACTTCCAGAGCAGTCTGCCGGCAGTCAGTGGAAGTTTCCATGACGAAATATTCAATTTGGGCCGGCGCTCGTGACAACACCTCCTCGTTTGAAATAAGGCATCTGGTGGCTACACCACGACACTTGGGCCACACACCACCTGGAAAGAAAACAAGCCCAGCCGCACACGGTCCTCGACGAACTGGTCTGCTGTTGGTGCTGGCGCTGGTGGTTCACGTCGTGTTGGTGCGGGTTGATGTCACGTCAAGGAACAGCAGCCGCAGCAGCAGCAGCAGAGGCAGAGCCAATGTGAGGCAAGGCAAGGCAAGGCAAGGTATCTAAGTGGTGCGAACAGGTACTTGCAGCTGCTGTGTCACTCCTTGTCTTGCCTTACGTGACACCTCACTCAGCACCTTACCTGGTATCTGTCTCTCCCAATCGCAAGAATAGGAACCAAGATGCAATCGAGAGACAAGCGCCGCGGCAGTGGCCTGTTACTGGCTGGGCTGGAACAGATCAAACGGAACGCTTGCCAGGGCCTGGCCGCCCGGGGGTGTCGAGAGTCCAGAAGCAGTGGAGAGGCCCGGCAACGGTTACAGCGGGCAGCAGGAGAAGGAGAAACAGAAACAAAGACGCTACCAGGAAACACACCAGTTTTGAAAAAACTGGTCGATAGCGTTGCATTCCATTCAACCTCGCACACAGATTTGCTACGCTAAACATCTTTTCCACGTTTAATTCTTGTTCGGTGTTTCCCCGTCTTTGCCTCGCCTTGCCTTGCTTTTTTGCTACGTCCATGTCGCAACGACCCGACACGACTCTGAATTTTCAATTTTGAATTTTCTGCCTCTGAGTCCCCGGTGGCATCCTTGGCAGCTGGCAAACCTGGGCTCTGGTGAGATGAACTCTGAAAGGAGAGGCGCAGCAGGCTAGCAGAAAGTCAATGGAAACGAACACATCCAGTTCGCTGCTAGGGTGTTACAGAGTTCTGGATAGTTCGCATCAGTCGCGGCACCTCATCCACGAACGGAAGCGATGACGCCAAACGGCAACAAGAAGGGTTGCCGTACGGATACTATTTGCCATGCAGGCATCTTGGGCACATAGGCCCATCGGTCAAGTTCCATCGTCTCATTGATGTGATGCCGACACAACTGTCGACGGCCTCAACGCCTTTGCAGCAGATGCAGCAGCTCGCCTCTGCAGATCCAGGGCCGTGTCCCGGCGGGCTGTCAGATAATACGTCTGTGAGGCGATTTCGCGTTTCTCGTATGTATTTCTACCTTTGACCAGGCAGAGTCCCAGAGGTGCGCTCAGTCGTCTGCGACCTTTTTTTTCAACCCAACTGCCGTCCTCCTCCGACTCCAACCCCAAGTCTGTTCCAGCTCCATCCGATCCAGACAAAAGGAGAATCCCACAGACACGCAGAATCACCGCCCGCGACTAACCTTGTGGCATATGCCGTACGCACCTTGGGACCACCACGCCTTCCATCGCGCCATGAGCTTGAATCAGGAATAAACCAGCCCCGAACGCTGCAGCCCGGCCCAGCCCGGCCAGAGGAATGATGAGGTGGTTCTTTTGGGCGTGGCTTTGAAAGGCAGCTTTTCCAAGGGGGTGACGGGCCTACGGCACTTTCAAGGCGTGCCGCAGACGCGGAGGCGGGCGCAGACGCAGCCCAGGCACCTTACCTAGGCAATGTAGGTACAGTATGTAGACGCAGGCGCAGGCGCAGACGCAGACGCAGAGTCCGTGATGTTGCTTGCTGCTTGGCCGTTGCGGCCGCTGCCACTGATACATGCCCGCTGTGAGGCTAAAGACTGCAGCCGCCGCTACTGCGCTTCCCCCTTCCCCGCCGTCCCCGGCTTGCCTTGCCTTGCCTTGCCTTGGTTTGGTTTGCGCTAGCGTGCCTTGGGATCCCCCTTCATGTTGTTGAGGCCTTGAGAGGGACGGTAGTGTCAGTGTCCCAGCTGTGCGGGAAGGGGTGGCCCGGGTTGCGGACTTTGACAGCGTCGCCTGCAAAGCCCACCAGATTAGGAAATGGCCGAGAAGGACTGGAGCTTGTTTCTCTTTTGTCTCTTCTTTTTTTTTTTTTTTCTCCCTGTGAATTTGATGGTGCAAACACGACGCTCCCAGTGGCTCCTCGATCCCCTTCTTACCGTGGCGCCTCCGTATTCTGTCTTGGCACCTCCTTGCTGTAGTCGTTGCTTGCTCCTCCTCAACTACTGCCCCTCCGGAGCATTCAGGGTGCACCCGACCCTTTCAGCAAATCCTCCGCTCCTTCACATCCCCGTGGGAGAGGGATGGTGCGGGAAGAACCCGTGTGTCTCAACGTCCCTTTCCCTCCTCACCTTGGATTTTGTTTTGCTCACCTCGAGGGAATGCTCCTCACCGAGACAGGCATGTGCCTATGCACTGAAGGTTGGGCGTGCATCCTGAAGGCTGAGGCTGCTGCTCCGGTGAAGGTAGGTACTGCCTGAGGTAGGTGGACTTACCTAAAACTGGGTAGATCGGATAATTCAATTGGCCAGGTAGGCAGCTTACCTTACTTACCTATGGAAGGTGCTCCATGCTGGTCAACTACCTGACGTCTCTGTCCATCTTTCTGAATACTCGATGCTGCTCAGCCACTTCAATCCCGGTTTACCTTATCGAGATATCCCAGACTCCCATCGATCCGAACGACTGGAAACCTCCGATTGCCTGTGCCTGTGCGACACGCGTTCACTGTTCTTGGCCGGACACTTTTCCCCCGGGTTCAAGCCCACTTGGTGCTGCATCTGCTCCGCTCCCCGTCTGAGGGCTTTCGGCCAGGCCGGCTCTCCAAGGCCCCCAAAGCCCAACGTCAGACGGACCACCTCCGGACCCGAGCTCGATCATGACTACAACCGGAGCCTCCTCTTGGTCTAGTGCAACATTATGCTACTGAGCCCTGCACCACCACCGTCTATCTAAGCTCGCCCAACCAAGAGACACATCGGGCCTGGGCACTGTCCCGTCACGACATTCTCATCAACTCCAGACACCCACCATCATGCCTCCCCTATCCCGCTCAAACTCATGCGTCGATATCGACTATACCCTCAGACGCCAGTTCGGAAAAGAGACCTTCAGGTGAAGACATTCACGCCCGCACATGCCTCGTTTTTGCATTCACGTCCACGTGTCCGTCTACTTGCCGCCCGACCATGAAGCTAACAACTCACCACAGGCCTCAGCAACGTGAAATCATCGCGACGGCCCTCGCCGGCAAAGATGTCTTCGTCCAGGCTGCCACGTCGTTTGGCAAGAGTCTCTGCTTCCAACTCCCTGCCTGCATTGACCACGGCAGTAAGTACCCGAAACTGCCCCGAGCACTCGCGGACGTTGTCAACTAACGTGATTCCTGTTGCGGCACAGTTACCATTGTCGTTTCGCCACTGCTCAGTCTCATGGTGAGGGATGTCCCATGCAGCCTTAGTCAGGCCCGACAGCTGACAGCTCCATCAGATGAATCAGGTTGAAGCCCTGCGATCGGCGGGCATCGACGCCAGCTCTCTCAACAGCAACACGCCGCCTGCGGAGAGAGACCGCATCAACCAAGATCTAGCTAGCGGCCATCCCCGCATCAGGTTGTTGTACGTGACCCCAGAATTGTGCTCTGGCGACTCGTTCAGGAGACGCATCAAGCTGGTCCACGAGCAATGCGAGTTGGCCCGCATCGCCGTCGACGAGGCCCACTGCATCTCCGAATGGGGCCACGACTTCCGCAAAGACTTCAAGCGTCTGTCATGGTTTCGTGAGACGTTCCCAAAGGTGCCCATCATGTGTTTGACGGCTACGGCGAACCCAGTGGTTCGCGAGGACCTGCTCAAGACCCTTGGTCTTTTGGAGCAGCCTGAAAGGCTTGAAAGCTTCGTTATGTCTGCATACCGTCCGAATCTGCACATTGAAATCAGATATACCAAGGACCAAGACGACAACCGCCTCTCTGACTTTCTCGCGTGGATACGTAGCGTGTACAAGAGGAGGAAAGAAGAGCCGCGCAAGTCGGAGCTTGAAGCCGATGGCGAGCGCCTGGACAATGTCTCGGGTATCATTTACACCATATCGCGAGATGAGTGCGAATCACTAGCGGCAGCACTGAGAGATGAAGGCGTAGGGGCAAGGCCTTTCCACGCGAAACTGACAAAAGAGACTAAAGAACAAACCCTATCCCGCTGGGTGAAGAATGAGCCTGGCTATGATATCATCGTGGCTACTACAGCTTTCGGGATGGGCATCGACAAGAATGACGTACGCTTCGTTGTTCACTGGCGGCTCCCCAAGTCTTTTGAAGGATACTACCAAGAGGCAGGCCGCGCGGGGCGCGATGGCAATGCCAGCTTCTGCTTCCTATATTACAGTCGCGAAGATTTGCAGCGAGTGCAGAGCATGATTAGCAAAGGCAACCGCGACGGATCGAATTGGGAGGCTCAGGCAAAGAGCTTGCAGAGGCTCGCTCTTTACTGCGAAGATACGACAGCCTGTCGCCATGCGCAGATCTGCAAGTATTTTGGAGAGAGCGAGATGCCCAAGTGCGACTATGCGTGTGATTGGCACAAGGATGCGTCGGGTCTGCAAAGGCGTTTGATGCGCGGCTTAGCCGACGAGGAGTGGGTTAGCACCCAAGCTCAATACGGTCAGTATGAAGGTTATTATGACGACTAGAAGATTGTTTGAAGTTTGTCGGGTGCAATTTTGGCCAGGTGCGATACCCAAGATGCTGGCGTTTCAAAACTTCTCTTTGATGAACTGGACCCTTAAGCTGCCTTTTGTTATAGTTGCAGCTGATACTGGATCTACCGACTTGGCCACCACGAGATGACCGCTGTTTTATCTGATGGTATCTTGAGATGAAAATGTCCCGCATTCGGAAACTCCTTTTACGGCTCTTAAAGATGAGTTAGTGCTCTAAGTGCTTGAGGATGGCTAATGAAGGTGAAATAGACGTAATTCAATAGAACAGGGCTCTGCTAATCCGCTGCTTTAGCTTTGAGAGGCTGGAGGCAAGTTCTGGAAGTAGAATACTGTTGGCGAAGTGACACCGTTCTCCGTCGTGCCATCGTACCCCAACAGCTTCATCCGTCCCGACACCCCATCGAGGAAATCGACCTCATACAGCTCATCGGCATCAAAGACGCCCGGCGATATGTACATGCCCGACTCCGACTGGATGACAAACATCTTGTCTCCTCCGAACCACGTCTTCTCCGTCAGGCCCGCACTCGAGGCCAGGAACTTGCGAGGCGGTTCACCGCTGCTTCCTAGACCCAAACTCTGCACGTTGGAGACCAGGTCACGAATCTCGTAAACCCCCTTGTCTCCTTTGCTGATGATGCCGCTTTCGAAGTCGGTGAGCATGGTCATCGTCGCATCGTCCAGCGCGGTGGTCCGTCGTACCAGCCCCTTGAACGGCGGGATCTTGGCCGCCGCGGATTTCAGCGCGCTGTCATGGATCTCGTAAAGGTCCGCCCACGCCTTGAAGGCACCTATCTCGGACCTGGTGAGTTTGTACTTGGCGGCGAAGTCGCGGACGACCTTCTTGCGCTCGGCGACGTCGGTCGTGGCCTCGATGCGAGTGCGGAAGGACTGCAGATCGGGGTCGGCGAAGTCGGGCATGTACCGCTCGCCCGTACGGGAGCCATCCCACTTGCTCTTGAGGTCCGCGAGGAGCGTGGACTCCTCGGCGGTCAGGCCCTCGGCCTTGACGTGCGCCGGGATCGCGGCCGGCGGCTCGTACTCCCAGTCGGAGTCGGACTCCGAGTCGGAACCTGAGTCGCTGTCATAGTTCGCCCGTCCCTCGTCGACGTTGTCTGCGAACGTGGAGAAGTCGCAGCTCAGGTCCAGGTCCGAAAGGTCTCCCAGCAGGCTGCCCTGGCGCTTCTTACTGGCGCCGCGGGCAATCTTTTCGCAGTTGAGGAAGCCGTTGTTCTCGATGTCCTCAAGCGCGACCTTCTCATCCTTTGTGGTCTTGAACACCTCGGGGTCGCCCTTGGGTCCCTTCTTGTAGATACGCACCGCTTTGCCTCCGTCGGCGCTCGCGGCCTCCAAGACCTGGCCGCCCTCAACGGCTTTGGGGACGAACTTGCCCAACAGATCGGGCAGATACTTGCCTGCCCCGAGTGCCTTCGCGGCTTCGACGGCATCGGCGACCGGTGCCAGGATCTGGACCACCTCGGCCGTCACGCCACCGGCCTTCTCGAGGTCGCCTTGGTACTTGAGGCTGGGGACGGCCTCGCCGGTGTGGAGGCGCCAGAGGGTGTCGCATCCCTTCTTGACGCGGGGTGCGAGGTCGCCCTTGAGGGCGTCGACAATGGCCACCATGCCATGGCAGAGGGTGACCTGGAACTCGCGCAGGTCGTCATCGAAGTGCGTCACGAAGTCGACGGCCGAGTTGATGATGGACTTTGCGAAGCCGACCCAGAACTGGTCCTCGGCCGGGAGCCAGCTCTCGTTGGGGTCTCCGAAGAGGGGATCTCTGGCGTTCTGGCGGCCGTGGAGGAGGAGCTCATGGCGTCGGTGGAGGGAGGTTCGCGGATAGCTACGGCGCAGGCGCTGGGATGCGGACTGCGACGGCGGGGGCCCGGTCGCGAAGACGATGCCAGGGAATAGGCCTGACAGGCATGCGGCTCCCGCGGGGTTCGCGACGCAGGGGCCTTGACTTACACGCCTCAGACAACCTTCGATGGCATCGTCAGCGACGACTTGCGTGGAATTGGGGCCCGCGGTCTTGGGGAGGTCGCCGCAGAAGGCCGGGAAGAGGTGCAGCACGCATTCTCGGGACTGGGGCGTCGCGCTGCAGTTGGACGAGACGGTGTTTGCGGTCTTTGCGACGAGGCAGTCCATGCTCCGCGGAGCGTACGTGACGTCGTCCGCCATACATCCGGGCAACTCGATCAAGTCCACGGGGCCGGTGGGCATCTCCGCGCCGGCGATGGTAGACGCCCGGTCCGCGGCACGCGCCTCGCTGGACCGGACGACGCTGCCGGAGTCGGCTTCGTAGAAGCAGAAGGCGGACACGTCGTCGGACTCGGCCCACCCGATGGCGTCCCCCGCGTTGGCCGGGACCGCCAACCGGTCGAGGCCCTGCTTGACGATCTGGAAGGGCCCCGACGCCGCGGGCGCCCGCCAGGCTTCCACCCAGAACGTCTGGTTGTCCGCGTACGTGCACGGCGTTGTTGTGATGGTGGCGCCCTGGTCGTCGGATATGGACCAGCAGCCGCCGCCGGCCGCGACGGGCTCGGCGTTCTGGATGCCGGTGCGGGTGGCCGAGTCCCAGCGCTCGCCGGCTGTGGTGTGGAAGCCGTTTGTGAAGTAGAATGTTTTCCCTGCGTTTGCGGGTTGCTCGGCGCCGGCGACGACGGTCTTGTCTGTCGAGAAGACCGGGAGGTATGTCGAGTTCGCCGCGGCGTCGGCGTAGGTCTCGGGGCATTGCGTTGCTTTGGTCATGAACGCATGCATGCGCATGCCGACTGTCTATTTTGATGCTGTCAACCTTGGTGGAGTGTTTGTGCGAAGCTGTTTGGGACTTACCCAGTCTACCTGGGCCGCAGAGGCAACCGAAATTGCGGCACCCAGGGTGGTACTGTATAGCAATGACTTCATGTCGAAAAGGAAAGACAGATCTGAAAAGGAATGACTGTGATAATGAATGTAATTCGCGCTATTGGCGTAGTCGGCGTGATGAGCCTAAAGAGTGTACTGAAGACCTGTTGCTATTAGCCCAACTGACCAACTCATGGTCCTCTTGAGAACATTTATACATCTTTTCTTGAGTCAACAGGAAGCAGCTTTGCTGCTTCGTGACTTTCAACTGTCTACGTCTCACAGGGCAGTCACGTCAAATAGAACGAGAGAGGCGGTGCCTTGAAAGTTAGTCTTTACATAGCAGCACGGTGGTTGAAGATAAATCAAGGGGAGCAAGATCATGCATGGGGCTGTCTGTACCAGCCAAGGCGCAAGTACAGTACAGGATGCCATGTAAAGATCATAATAGTCGAATCAGCGTTGGCGGACGGGGATTTTGGCTTGCCGAGAGTTCTCGGCTATGCGTTGTCTTCCCACTTTGAGCACTTTATGGGCCGGCCAATGGCTTATTTTAGCATCTTCTCTAAGACGAGCTAATCTAAATATGCATATTTCTACATTCTGTAAAGCACCTCATGAGTCGTGGGAGGTAGTTTGTGCCGTTCGTCCCGTTACGCGGTCTGCTCGGCTTTCTCGTATTTGCCGTCAATACTCCGTGTAGATCTCCACCTTTTGGTATCCCCTGCGCAAGATCAAACAGCGTAGGGGACGAGAATAATAGAAGGTGGCGCTATCTCGTTTTCGCGTTGCTACGTCAACTGTGGGGCTGCTTGTTGGAAGTTATAGAAGTACTGCGGTACCAGGCCAAAATAAAAACACACTGTTAGGTACTATAGGGCGGCACCACCCTTATAACTACACCCCCTAACTAACTCTGATTAGGATAACGCTAAGCCTAAAAGGGTAATTATTACCCTTACTACTTTAGCCTCTTTTTTTATTAACTACTCTTAAAGTTAAGAACTATTCTACCCTCTTTATAACCTTTTTAATAACTTTAACTTTTAATTACTATATTAAATTACCTTTTTTTACTTTCTTTTTTACTACTATTATAATACTTTAAGGTAGGCCTAAAGATATATATATAAAGTAGCTATTAGAAGCTAAAAGAATATATATTTATATACTTTTTTTTTATAAGGGTTTAAGCTTATAAAGCAGAGTACTTTAGGGATAGTTTAGTTAATAGGGGCTAAAAGGATAGAGAGGCCTATAAGTTTAAAGTATAAAGCTCTCTATAATAAGGAATTAGTAAGTATTTATAGAAAGCTTAAAGAGGAGGATCTTAGAAGAAGTAAGTAAAAGTAGTATAGTAATACTATACTTACTTTTTAAGTATTTCTTCTATTAGTTTAACTTAACTATAGCTTATAGCTTCTAAATATTTTTATAATTTTTTTATTTCTATTTTACTTTAAAAAAGTTAGTAATAATAATAGTACTATATACTTAAATAATACTTACTAATTAGACTAAAGAACTTATACTTAGTATTTATTAAATACTAAATAAGATAGCTTATATAAGCTTATATAGGGAAGATAACTTTAATAAATAATTAGAGGATAATATAAATTAATAAAGAGAGATAAAAAGCTATACTTTAAGTAAAACTAAAAGTTTTAAAAAAAAATAAGCTATTTATACTAAATACTTACTAAATAGATAATAAGTATATTAGTAGTCTAGTTAACCTATATAAGTAGGTATTATAGTTCACTCTATACTTTTTTTTATAATATTAAAACCTAATAGTAGCATTTTAACTTATATTTAATCTTAATAAAGTAAATAAATAAATCTTAGTATAACTAGTTATTAATATTTAGCTTAACTTATCTTTAGCTATATAGAAGAAAGTAGGTAGGTAGGTAGTAGAGTAGTAAAATATACTAGTAAGAGTATTATTTATAACGCTATTATTTATAAGTATATTATTTATAATATTATAAGTATATTATTTATAATACTATTATTTATAAGAATATTATTTATAATATTATAAAAATATTATCTATAATATAAAATACTAATAGTACTTATAGTAGCTAGAGCTTAGCAATAGCTTAAACCTATACTTAAAGGTATAAACTTAATAGTATAACTCTTTACTACTATAGCTAAAAGGGTTCTTATAGCTATAGTATAAGAACTTAACTATTTAAATAAGGCCTTAAGCTTATTCCTCACATCCTCCTATACGCATAACAACTATAATATCCTTCCCCCTCTTTAAAAACAGCAGAGGAGAGGAAGATAGGTATGGATTAAATATAGCGTAAGAGATAGAAGAGACTAATAGAGATAGAGGTAGCTAGAGGAAGATAGTTAACTTAGCTTATTATAATAGTTGAAGTCTAATAGAGGAGTATAGAGGTAAAGAAGATATCTAAGTAGTTATATAACCTAAAGGTTATTAGCAGAGGGTGAGGGGACTAGTCTAGCTTTTATAGTTAATACTAGTTAAATTTTATAATATAAGGCTAGCAGCCTATAGATAATAAGTATATATAAGAGAATAGAGAATATAAAACCTCTCTTTATAGATTAAATAAGCTATAAAGCTAGATATCTATAGCTATTATTAATAAACTAGTTTAAATTAAAAAGCTAAATAAAGCTATTAATTAAATATTAATATAGTAGATTATAATTATAATAGCTAATTAGTATAAACTAATTATTATTATATTAAATAACTAAATACTTATTAAATAGTTACTAAAAGTTTATAAGAAACCTCTAAATTATAATATAGTTTATTTTATTAATAAATCTATTAATATAAAGAGAGAAGATTAACTTATTATAATAGAAGAAACTTATAAATATTATTTTAGTTACTCTAATAATTAGTATATCTAATAAGCTTTAAGTATAATAAAGTATACTTTATAAATAGAATAATAAACTTATTAATAAATACTTATAAATATATTAAAAAGTTAAGTTAATTTTATATAAGAAGATTTTAGAATTTTTATAAAAAAGTAATATATAATATTTAAACTTTAAAAATAAAACTATTATAATACTTTAAAGTAGTATTATTAAAAAAATAATAAAAAACCTATTATATATTAAGCTTATTAAAAGTTTATTAATTAAACTCTTAATAAGCTAAATATAAATAATATAAAAACTTATATATTCTTTTAAAACTTTATAAAGATTTTAAAAGATAAGTTTTTTAAATAAAATATTAATTATATTAATATATATATTATTACTTTCTATATATAAAAACTATAAAAAATTATAAAAGAGAGATATATAAGAAAACCTATTAAATATTTTAAGTTATATAAATAATTATATTTAAGTTTTTTAAATTATTTTTATAAAAGTAATTTATAACCTCTTTAGTTATTAAACCTAAAAAAATATTATTTAGATATTTTATTTTAAAATAATTACTTAATAAACCTCTATATAATTATTAAACTTAATAATAAACTATCTAACTATAAAAGAACTTAATATTATAATTATAAAAAGTATAAATATATTTCTCTTAATTATATTAAACTTTATATATAATTAGTAGTTAATTATTAAAACTTAAACTTTAAAAAGAGTAAAATTAATATTATTACTATTCTTTATATAATTAATATTAAAAACTTAAAAAATAAATAAGTATAAAAATAACTTTAAAAGATATTATATTAAGAATTACTTTAGTTTTTATAAAATAAATTATTAAAAGTTAAATAATTATATTTTAAGTATATAATAAAATTAAATTAATAGTAAATATAGATATTTATGTTATTATTAATTTTATATAAAAAGACTTTATAATAAAACTCTTATTAAAAGAAGCTATTAATATTATAGTTTTAAAATTAATAGATTTCTAAAAGAGATTTATATTTATTAATAAGGTTTATTAGCTTATTTTTTTTTAATTAATAATTAAAGCTATTTATAAAAAATTTACTAAGTATTTATAGCTAATTTATATTTTAAAAAGGTAAGAGATATCTTTTTATTAAATAATTTTATAAATAGAGAAAATATATATATAGATATTTATATTTATATTTAGTTATATAATTATATCTTATTTATTAAACTTAAAATAATTATATAAAAAGTTATAAAAAATAGTTAAAAATTTATATAATATACTTAATAAAAGTTTTAACTTTAAATAAAAAGGATATTAATATATTAAGTAAAGTTTTATTAAATAAAAAATAAAAAAAAATATTTTTAAAGAATTTTTAATTTTTATTAATATTTTTAATAAAGAAAATATAAAAAAGGTTTTTAAACTAAAAAGAGTAATATATTATATTAAGTTAAAATTTAATAAAGAATTTCTATATAAAATAATATATTTTATATTAATAAAATAATTATAAATTTTTACTAAATATATTTAAGAAATAAAAATAACTAAATATATTTATTATTCTATTAGCTTAATTAGAATATTTATTTTATTTATACTTAAAAAAGATAATAATTTATAATTATATATAAATTATAAAAAGCTAAATAAAATTATAATAAAAAACTAATATTTTTTATTATTAATTAATAAGCTTCTAAATAAGTTTATTAATATAAAGTTTATTTTAAAAATTAATTTAAATAAAATATATTATAAAATTATTATTAATAAAATAAATAAATAGAAAACTATATTTAGGATTTATTATAAGTATTTTAAATATATAATAATATTATTTAAGTTTATTAATATATTAGTAATATTTTAAATATATATTTACTAAATATTTATAAATATTTTAGATATTAATTATATAATATATTTAAATAATATTTTAATTTATTTAAATATTAAAAAATAATATATAAAAAACTTATATATAATTTTATATTAGTTAAAAGCTATTAAACTATTTATAAAGTTAAAAAAGTATAACTTCTATTAAATAAAAATAGATTTTCTTAAATTTTATATTACTTAAAATTATATTAAAATAAACTTAAAGTAAGTTTAAATAATTACTAAATAGCTAATTTTAAAGTTTTTTAGAAATATTTAAATATTCTTTAGTTTCTATAATTTTTATTATAAATTTATTATAAAATACTCTTATATTATAGCTTTTATAAATAATATATTTAAAAAAAATTAAAATAATATAAAATTAAAAGCTTTTATTTAAATAAGAGAGATATAAATTATATTTAAGATATTTTAGAGAATATTTATTAAAACTTTAATATTAACCTATTATAACTTAATATTAAAAATTAAAATTAAAATAGATATATTTACTTAAGTAATATTTAATATATTTTTATAAAAATATAAAAATATTTAATATTTAGTAGCTTTTTAGTTAAAAAAGCTTTTAAATATAAAAAAATATTAAACTATAAAATAGTAAAAACTTCTTATTATTATAAAAAGTTTAAACTACTAAGTATAATACTTTTAGAAGCTTTTTAAAAAATTCCTAATATTTATAGATTATATAGTTCTAAAAGAAATACTTATTATATTTATATAAAATATTTATAAAAAGCTTATATAATAAGTTTATTATTTATTAATATTTAATTTTAAAATTTAATATAAATTAGAAGTTATTAATTTAATAAATAGATTATTATAATACTTTAATTATATAATAAAAGATTTTAAAATAGATAATATATTTCTTATTTTAAGAAAAAGGTTTAAGCTTATTAGCTAACTTTTAGTAATAAATTATTAATATATTATTAAACTAAAAGGAATTATAGCTATTATAAAAACTTATATTTAAGCTATTTAGTAAAATATATAAGAATTTTATTAAAAAACTAACTCTAAAGTTAAAAGATCTTTATTTTTAAGTTAATACTATTTTATAGAAAATACTAATAACTTATTATATTAAAATATATATATTAATATTATTACTTATTTAAAGTTATAAATAAGTATTATATTAACTACTCTATAAGAAAATAGTAATATACTAGAGGACTTAAAGAGAACTAAAGTTATTATACTAAAGTAATATATTTTATATATTATAATAAAGAAACTTATTTAAAATAAAATAGCTTATATATTAAAATTAAATATAAATTTTAAATAGATAATTAGAAAACTATAAACTAAAAACTACTTCTATAGAAAACTTATAACTAAAATTTATTAAGATATTAAAAAATACTAAAAGTATTATTTTAATAAGAATAATATCTTTTAATTTAAAAGAAGACTTATTATTTTAAAAGAGAGATCTTTTTATTATAAAATCTTAAGAAACTACTATAATATATTTAGATTAAAATATATAGAGGTAAATAAAACTATAGAACTAATTTTATAAAAGTTTTATTAGTTATATTTTATAAAAGATATATAATAATATATTATTAAGTATTTATACTACTAAGAGGTATATATATTATAATATAAACTATATAAACTACTATAAATATTAAAACTTTTAATATATTTATTTTAATAGATTTCTTTAGACTTCTTAATTAGCTTATTAAAAAGTTATTAAAATAATAAAGTTATTTATAATATAATTTTAATAATTATATATTAAATAATTAAAATAGTTTAATTTTTAGTAATAACTAAATAACTAAATACTATAAGTTTAATAAGAATTTTATATTAAAAAGTTAAATATTAATATAATATACTTAAAGTTATTATTAGTAATTAAGATAAATTAATTATAAATTAATTTTAATAAGATTAAATTAAAGCTTAAGATATAGAAAAATATATTTTAACTATATAGTATTTATAAATAAATAACTAAACTAAAAGAATATATTAAATACTAACTATATACTTCTTAAAGTTTAATAAAAGTTTATATAACTAATAAGTAATATAGCTAATTAAAACTAAATTCTTATATAATAATAGTAAATATATAACTATTAATATATCTCTATTTAAAGTTTTTATAAGATATTATCTTTAAATTATTAACTACTACTTATTAAATATTAAAGTTAAAACTTAAGAAGTTAAAGAAAAGTTTAAGAAATTAATAGAAGTTTATTAAAAAATAGCTAAAAATTAATAATATATAATAGATATCTAAGTTAAGAATATAAATATTAAAAAGAAAGTATAATTATATAATATTAAAAATATTATAGAACTTTTTATAAAGAATTTCTACTTTATAAAAAGATAATAAAAATTTATTTTATAATTTATCTTTATATTAATTATAAAAGTTATAAATTTAAATATTTATAAAGTTTAACTTCTAAAAAAATATAATAAAGTATATAATATTTTTTTAGTTATTTTATTTAAATTATAATATAACTAAAAGCTTATTAAGAAGTAACTTTTAGATTTTAAAAAAAACTTAAAAAAATAAAAAGTTAAAAATATTATATTATAAAAAGAAGTATTAAAAGGTTTTCTATATTTAGTTAAATAAAAAAATTAGCTAATAAAATATAATATTTAAGAACTTAAAAAATATTTAGTAAATACTTTATAAATTTTTATAAAATTTAAAAAGTAATAATATAAATTATATTATAAATAAAATAATAAATAATATAGAGAAATAAAAAAAATTAATTAATTATAAAATATATTAAAAAAGACTTTTAGATTATTTTATAAAAATAATATAAAAACCTATAAATATCTAATTAATAACTCTTATAGAAAATATTATTATATTTTTATTAAAGTTTTATTAATAGCTTTATTTATTATTATCTCTATTTTTATTATTATTTTTATTTTTATTTTTATTTTTATTATTATTATTATTATTCTTATTTAACTTATTATTATTTATAATATTATTATTTCTATTATAAAAGTTATTACTAAGCTTATTAAAGTTATTTTTATTACTTTTTAAAACTTTAGATAATCTATCTTTATTATTAATATTTATTAAATATTAATAAATAGCTAATAAAACTTTATTAACCTCTTTATATAAATTAAGTTAAAATATAAAATTACTACTAATAGTTTTAAAAATTATAATTAAAATATAATAATAAGTATTTTAAAGTATATAAATACTTTAGATCTTTAAAAACTTTTATAAAAGAAATATTAATATATAAATATTATACTTAAAAAGCTAAGTTACTAAGTAATTAATAAGTATATTAAGAAATTTAGCTTATTAAAAAATCTTAGTTTTATTATATAAATAAAATAAAAAAATATTATTAAGTTACTTAAAAATATTATAAATTTTATTAGAGTTTTTAGTTTAATAAGCTTATTATAAATATATAGTTTAATAAAATAGTATAATATAAAACTAACTATAAATATAACTTATTTTAAAGATAATCTAAAGATATACCTAAATATAAAAAGTAAAGCTTTTAATAATATTTATAATAACTAATTAGCTATAATACTTTTTAATATTATATTTAAAATTAATAAGGTTTACTAACTATTTATAGAAGTTTAAGAGAAAGTTTTAACCTTTCTCTATAGCTATAAAAATTTAAAAGATCTTATATTATTAATACTTATTAGCTTTAATAATATAAGTATAATATTTAACTTAATTCTAATAGTATTAAATAGAAAGGATAAAATAAATAAAAATCTAAAAATAAAAAAATTAGCTAATATTTTCTCTAAATAATTATTAAACTTACTCTATAATATTTAATATTATAAAACTAATATAATTTATATATATAGTTATTATTATAAATATAAATATAAGTAATTTTAATACTTTTATAAAGCTATAATATATAACTAATATAAAATTTATTACTACTTAATTAATTATATTAATATATACCTTTATTAAGCTTAAACTTATTAAAATTATACTTAATAAGTAATTAAGTAATAAGACTTTTAGTATTTATAATATTAAATATAAAAATAAGATATAATAATAAAAAGTTTATAAAATATCTATAAAAAGTTAGTAAAACCTATATAATATAAAGTTATAAAAAGATATATAGTTATAAAAAAGAAAGAAATTAGCTTTAAAATAGAAAAAAGCTATTATTTTATAAATAATAATAAGATTTTATTAAATAATTATAGAGATAAGTATAACTTTAAATAAAATAAATAATAATAATTTATTAAAATAAATATTACTTAAAGTAAAGAAATAAGTATAATAAATTAATAATAATAATTACTATTTAACTTATTTAATAGCTTTATAATATATTTATTTAAAAAAGGAATAATAAAATAAGATTAAAGCTATTACTAAAAGTTATAATAAAAGTATTATATTAAAAAGCTATATAAAATAAAAAGTAAATTTTTAGAAAATAAAAATATTAAAATATTAAAATAATACCTTTCTTTTAAAAAAAGAAATAATACTTTTTATTAAAATTTAAAAATAAAATATAAAAAAGCTTTAAATAAAAAAACTTAAGTATAACTAAAAATTAAAAAATAATAATAATAATAATAATAATCCTATTAGATAATAAAGTTTTTACTAAATACTTAATAGCTATTTATTATTATAAATAATAGAGAAGTATAATAATAATAATAATAGATTTATTTATTTTAAATTTTAAAAGAGACTTAATAACTAAACCTAATTATAAGTTAAACTTTATAATAAGGATTATTATAATTAGAAAAAGGATAATTATAAAAGTTTAAGTTTATAAAGTAGAATACTTTAAAGATAATTTAGTTAATAAGAGCTAAAAAGATAGAGAAACTTATAGGTTTAAAGTATAAAGCTCTCTATAGTAAAGAATTAATAAGTACTTATAAAAAGCTTAAAGAGGAGAATTTTAAAAAAAGTAAGTAAAAATAGTATAATAATACTATACCTATTTTTTAGGTACTTCTTCTATTAGTTTAACCTAATTATAGCTTATAGCCCCTAAATACCTTTATATTAAAGTATAAGAGAGGAAATAGCTACTAAAAAGATCTAATAAATAGACTAACTACTTTTTAATCCTAACTTTAACTTTATTAAGTCCTATTAGAATTAAATAAAAGACTATATTAAGGATATTTATAGCTTAATTAAGAAACTTAATTATCTCTAACTTTAATAATAAGTTAATAAGGTATAGCTTACCCTTCTAGAAACCTACTTTAAAAAGCTTATTTATAGTATATTAATATATTACTAAGCAGTTATTAATACTAATAAGATATATATAAAGTATTAAGATAGTAATATAAATTATTTATTTTTAATATTTAGTTATTTTTCTATTAAATTTACTACTTTTTACTATTATTATAGCTTGAAATCTTATTAGTTAGTGCCCCCTACTATATCCCCTATTTCTAGGGCAGTATATACCCTACTAGTTTTACTTACCTATCACACTATAGTAAATAGGAAATAGTGTAGTTGCGCTTTGACGACTGCCCTCTGGAAAAGTCAACCTATTTAGTTCTGTAGAGTCAAGGGTTAGCGAACACTACTGGGAGGTTGAGACTGCATGATAGAATGAGCAAGGACCAACAGGAAGACCTACAAATATGAGTAAGAGAGGCGTTTGGAATAGCTAAAGGCAATAAAAGGAAACATCCATGGATGTAAAATGTGAGCGAATGAATGCCCGTAAGAGCCTTGGCAAGGAGTAGGCCTTAGGGCGCGAGAGCAAGACAACTTGGAACATCAGTAACATGCTGCATAACGTTCCTTTTCACACAAGTCGTAGATTTCCATAGCTTGAATAGCCATTTTCCACGCATTTCTACTGTTCAATTCTCCAGTCCAAAGCCTTCAAGTACTCATGTAAGTGAAATTTGAATGATTGCTATTACTTCATGAGTCTCTCTACCCTGCGACTAACCAAACCCACCGACTCTGCTAAGAAGAAGCCTTGTCCACCTTGATGAACAAATCCTTCTGCGAGTCAAGGTAATCAAACGCACCCAAGGGCACGCCCAGGTGGCGCAAGATGCAGTACGCAGAGCCCAGATGAAAGTGGAAGTTGGGGCACGCGTACTGAATCGCGTACGTGTACCCCGTGAACTTGAAGTTGCCCATCTTGGACTCGAGGATGACCTCGGCGTCCTCCTTGCCCTCGAACGACTCGGGCGGGATGGCCTTGAGGATGTCGACGGTGCGGTCGACACGGGACTGGAGCTGCGGGAATGTGGTCTCGTCGTCTGCGAAGAAGACGTCCTCCTGCTTGCCGAGACGGGTTGCCATGAATTTTGCGGTGTTGGAGCAGGACTGGACCTGGTAGTCGAGGCTGTGGGTAGGGGTGATGTTAGTCAGGGGTGGGCTTTGCGTAGAGGAGGGGAGGAGGTGGGTGGGCAGATAGGTAGATAGATAGGGAGATCACGGACCCTCTCATGTCTGCGATGAGACGGAACTTGATCATTTCTTGGGGGTCGAGGCCCTTGTCGACGCAGTGCTTCTCGGCTTTGGTGAGGATGAGCTTGAGGTTCCCAAGGTACTTGATCATCATGGGGATGGAGGCGTTGTAGAGGGAAACCATCTTGGCGGTGTTGTATGTGTTTTTGGTAAGTAGCCAAAAGAATAACTTCGACGAAACAAAAGAGTAAATAGTGATCTAATGAATAGAAGAGTTCAAGAATATTATGGTCCCGCGGGCAGTTCTCCCCTATTTATTCATGATCATTGTCTACTGTCTTGAATGAGAGACACCAAAGTACAAAAGATCTTTCGTCCTAAGTGCTGCTCAACGACCCCGCCCTGGATAGGACGTGTAATCAAGGCCGACAAGCTTCAAATTTCGTAATGAGGCTGTCGTCTAGCCATTTTCTGTCTGGCTTGCTGATCCTTCCTAGGTAAATCAGGAACGCTCCATCAGACAGCATTCGGGCAACGGCAAGTGCTGACGTGAGGTGTCTGAAGAATGAAGGAACACACAAAGCGACGTACTTCCGATGCGCAATCAAAGCTCTCAAATTTCTGTGAAATTGTACAAAGGCACGCTAAAACAGCTGATAGGAAGCGTACCAGGCCCCACGGTGCCGATATCAAGGGACCGTCGGGACGGTCCCGGCCCCACTAATGACGACCCCACCATGCGGACTTGTCAGCCAAAGCTCCCCCGCAAGCTCTGATTCGTCCACACCGCGAATTACCCGATCTAGATAGGTAGGACTACTTTAGATCCAACCTCCCTCCTCTTCTTGTCTCGCGAACGTCCAGCCACCCGGGACGTTTCGCGCATCTCTGCTTACATATCGCGGCACGGCAACTTCGGATATCTCTGCTTACCAACGCGCACGCGTGCGAAGTAACAAGAAGAAAGTCCCTCCTACCGGCCCACCCACCCCGGCATCATGTTCTCCTCATCCTCGTCCTCCGCAGCGAGGACCCCTGCACCGCCGCCGGCGCCGGCTCCGGCATCGTCAACAAGCAGCGCGACGACATCCCAGCACCTCAGCGTCTCCAGCGCGGCGCGCCCGCAGCAGTCGCAGTCGAGCAACACCTCCGTCTCGGGGGGTCCTCCCGCCCCCGCGCCGCAGCAGCAGCAGCTACACCAGACGCTCCCCTCCGAGGACCAGCAGCAGCACATCTCGGAGGCGCGTGCGGCGGTGGTGGCGTCCATCGGGAACATGCTTGACGGGGAGCTGCAGACACGGGCGCGCATGTTGCACTCCAACGCGGCGGCGCTGGACAAGCAGGAGCGCGACGTGGTCAAGGCGACGGACGCGCTGCGGAAGGAGAACGACAAACTGGCCAAGTTCACCGTCGACGCGGCGCGGCGGGTGAAGGAGCTCGGAAACGTGCAAAACTGGGCCGAGGTGCTGGAGAGGGATTTCCTGGTGCTGGAGGAGACGTTTCGGTTGGTTAGGGAGGGGAGCTGTGAGAGCTGCGGGAGCGGGAGTTGGAGTGGGAGCGGTAGCTGGAGCGGCAGCGAGGATGGGGATGTGAGGATGGGAGAGGGTGAGGAGGGTAAGGGGAAAGGGAAGCAGGTTGAGGGGGCGATGGAGCTGGACGGGAGCCACGAGAATTGCTCTGAGGCGAGTCAGAGTGTTACTGAGGCTGGGTCGAGTAATGCGAAGGGGTCTGAGACGACCTCTATCTCGACGCTTTGACGGACGGATTGAACGGGACACGATACCACTTTACGACGTATGACACTTTACGAGACGAGATACACGCGGATGCAGCGGTAACGACTTTGCGCCTGGATTATTGGTCTATATGTCTTGTATGAACTTCATAATACATCTCATAACTTTTCGTCAGGCCGCCAGTATTATCACCTGGCCAGGGCAGGCATGCTGTGTTCATAGTTCGGGCTCGCACCTAACGAGGCGCTTAGAAGATGCCGGGCAGCAGGACAAACTTCTTCTTCTTGTAGGTCTCGGGGAACTCCTTGCGGTATGCGCGCTCCTTGCCCTTGGCCCACTGCGACATCTGAACGCCGCCGATGACGATGAAGAGGAGGACGGCCCAGCTGCGGGAGGCGATGACGACGCCGATCCAGGAGATGATCTCGAACATGTAGTTGGGGCAGGTGACGAGGGAGAAGCCGTAGCCGCGGGGGATCTGGCGCTCGGTGCCGCCGCGGGAGCGCAGGCTGGCGAGGTTGAGATGGACAAGGGCGTTAGAGGCCTCGCCGAAGAGAAAGACGATTGTGCCGAGAACGTCGACGGCGTCGTTGCGGGCGAGGGCGGTAGGGGAGGTCGGGGAGTAGATGTGCCAAGCGCAGAGGAGGCCGGAGAAGGCCCAGTAGAAGAAGGAGTTCTTGAAGATGTTGCGCATGGGCATGGTGTTTGCGGAAAACTTGTGGACGAAGAGGGTCTCGTACTCGCGCTTCATGAAGTGACCGAGGAACATGGCGAAGACGAGAAGCTGGGTCGGGGAGAGGGACTTGTTGGAGGCGCCGGAGTAGATGTAGGGGCGCAGGGCGACGAAAGCACCGTGGATGAGGAGAGGGCCCAGGTACTCGATAACGAAGACGGTGCTCCATGCCATCTGGGGGCCTGTTGTAACCACAGTTAGCGATTGAGGGTGTTGGGGCAGGTAACGAAGCTTCAACATACCGAGATCCTTGACGAGAACCTGACCTGCGGACATCACGGCGGCCTCGGTGCCAATCTGCGCCTTGCGGTTCTTCAGAGTCTTTTGCGTGGCAGGGTCGAACAGACCGACGCGGTTGAAGTCGCCCAAGCCCGTCTCACGGGCAATGAGCTTCTTGACATCCTCAACGGTGGTGTCGGGGGAGATCTCGATCGACTCGGGGAGCTTCTTGACGGGCTGCTTGGGAGCTATTTGGTACGTGTAAGTTTATTTTTCTTTTTGGACAAGGGGGCTTCTAGTCTGCGAATTGCCCAGAACAGGAGACAGAAAGAAAATACCTACAGCGACTGCTCAATTTGAGCGTAATTTTCGCGGCCATTGTGGTGATTATTTCCCCCAGAAGTGTTGGAGTGCGGTGTGTACGAGCTGCACTTGTGGTAGGGTTGAAGGATTGTCTTGAAGCTGGAGGGGGGCCTTCGAATTCGTTGGGAACCATGCAGTGCTTGAAGCACGGCCGTTGCATGGACACCTCGGCTTGTGTGGGGTCGCACCGAAAGCGCACGTATCCCGCCTATTCAATTAACACATGTATGCGTTAAGCCAGCTGTTAAGGGTTGAGGGCATCCCGACCTCATTGATCACGGTGAACATTTCAAAAGGCACAAAAAAGAAGCTTATAGACTCATATAGGTAATCTATTATATGTATGTACATAAAAAATTCAAAGAACGAGTTCATACATGCCCGGCTTACAAGGAGCCGCACTACTTCATGAGATTGGCGTAACTTACGAATAGGGGCCACAATGAACATTAGAAATAATTTCGATTATCTGGTCTTTGGTCTAGACAGGCGACAGCGAAAAGACGTCTTAACGGAGTTCGAAGAAAAAATTGAGGTCGAGAGGGCGAAAAATCTCAGTGTGGCCTTCGGCGGTGAAACCTACGACGCCGCATGTGGGATCTACATGTCAGCCTCATCGTAGATTGTCGCTGAGTTGGGCACCTTCATGATGACCTGAAAACCATGAGACTGAAAGCTCCCAGTAGGTACTCTGCCGGTATAATGGATAGGCAGGAAGGTGCAGGAAAGTGTGCCTATTGCGGAAAAAGCACCTACCCCTAGGGGCTGGACTGTCTTTTGCAACTTGCGCACCCTGACTGATCAGGATCACGTACCCAAGAAAACAGCCTCCTTTTGCACCTTCCGATGACAATAAGCCAGACAAAATGGTGCCGCGTGTCGACGACATCGGTGTGCACTTCTCCATGGAACAGTTCAACAGCCTCGATCGAATTCCCTAACAATTTCCCACCTCGAAGCCTTGCCGAACCTGCAAGCAGAAAACACAAAGGTTGCCCGAGTCAGATATAGAAAAGTTCGCGATTCTGTGCGCAAAAAGAGTTGTGTGCATTTCCAAGGGTTGTCCATAATCATCTTGTTTTGCGCTTCCAAACCCAACCTCCTCCTGACTGTGCCGCCCAACTTATGCCAGAGAGAGTGTGTTCCGTGTGCCTCTGTGACTAGTTACAGGTGGCTTTGAATGAGTCTCGCTGGTCTTTGGGTCGTGTTCTGGATGTGGTCAGCCCATGGAACAACTCCTTTATCGTCGCCTTCCTTGTTCGGCCGAAGTGAACTAGGTAGTCGAGACAAGTTCCTGCGTCCCGTTGGGTTTGATCAATATTCTGGAAGTCTCGCTCGGAAAGTCTCAGGGGCAGAATACGTACGGAATAGTCCAGTGTTCTGGGTTATGTTCAGTGTTCACCCTGAGGTCGGCTATGGTCCGAGTCGAAGAGGTTGTTTAAGCGGTCCTGGACCTGCCTTTTGCTTGCTTCGCCAGTAACCTTTGCGACGACCTCTTGCCTCGTAGTTGCCTTGCATAAAGCAGACGCTCTGAAAGGCTGTTCGTAGGTACACACCTACACCCCCAGGTTTCCGTCGAACTTCCTCCGAATCAACACCTACCGCTCTGAATCCGCCCGCATCACCGACGGATTTTCTCATCGTTACCATCATTTTTCGTCCATCGGTTTTCTGAGCGACGCGCCGGCTTGCCTCGACGTTCCATTCCATCCTTATTCGCCACCTCTTACCCTCGCAGTCGTCACATTCGCTTCTTATCGTATCAATATCCATCAACTTCGGCATGCCCTTGTAGAACGAAGGGAGTCGGCCAGCGGTAGCACCCATACATACGGATTCCCATCACACCACTGGCCCCCGACCTCGTGCCAGATCGCGTCGCCCATATTAATCCGAACTCGTGCTTGCCGCATACCAACGTCGTCATGACCCAGCCACAGAGTAATCCCGACACCATCGCCGCTGCCTCCACGCCAGTCTTCGAGCGCCACCAGGACGACAGCTCTCCGATTTCAGCCCATCATAGGTCTTGGTCTAGCTCGCCTTCCAATTTTGATGGCGATACCGACATTGACCGAGATGCCTATAAACGATCGCTAGCAAACCGACCTCCGGCCAATGCGCCTAAGGGGCCGGCAGCCGATCGATTTCGCGGACAGAACCAAGACAGTCGGCCACCGCCCAACGCTCCAACTGGCCCTGCTGCTCATAGAAAGAAGGAAGTGAACCGGAACCATTTCAGCAGATCACATCAGCAACCGGCAACTCCAGCCGTCGCTCATCCGAATTCCAAAACGTGGTTGAGCAAGGACTACGAAGAGAGGAAAATGTTCGAGAAGGGAATGGAGCAGATGAAATATAGGCGCATGGCTAATTCTCCTTGTGTCCCCCGAACTGCCTCGGAATCCATGATCCTCAGAGAAGAAAATTTGCAAAGAGCCAAACAACACATTGCGTGGAAGAAGCAGCATGACGAAGAGGAAAGGGATGATCGAGTAAGCAACAACAAGAATACGTCTTTGCCCTGCGAAAAGCTTTTATCGCGCGAGTTGTTCCCGAGGCACTCCGCGCAAATATACTGGCATGCCGGCCCCACCGATGGCCTCCGAGACTGGCCAACTTCTAACAACTTCAAGAACCATGGAGATAGGAGGAACGAGCAAGGAAAGAAACAAATCCTTCCCCCGGACGAAGGAAACGAGTTTCAACCAGTAGACTCCAGAAAATCAAACCGCGCACAAAAGGACGCGGCGGCCTCAGACGATCAGCAGATCAGACTCAAAGAGCTTTCTGAGCGGTGCCAAGAGCTGATCAAGGATTTGATCGACGACGAGGAGAAGAACACTGAGAGATATGTTTAGGAACATGTAAGAGGGGGATGGGAGGAACATGGATGGTACCTGGTTGATGGGCGAGCAACCATGCTTTGGCAACAAACCGTTGGACACGAACAGAATTCTTACGATGCTTGGTTTGACTGGCAGCGGCTTCACCAGCAGCAACTAAGCAAAAAGAAGCGGCCTTACCAGCAGCATCCCAGCAAAAAGAAGCGGCTATATGCTTTCCAGAGCATTCCGCAATAGGCGTATCAGCGCCACGGAGCGAGAACGGTTTGATTGTGAGTGGCCGGTTGGATGGCCCAGGGAGTACGGTTTTGCCATATTATTGAGCTCAGGGTTAGCTTATATCGGAATCCTAGCGACGTAGCAATGAGAGCAACATTTCCCTCGGTTTTGAGTGGTTGATGACAATTGTTGATCTTCTTCTACTGACGTGCTCGTGTGGGTTGAGAAAGGGAAATTGAATTTAAGTCAGGCCGAGAATAGCCTCCAAGAAGAGGCGCAATTAGCAAACTTGGCATGAGTGCAAAGTCAGCGCAATTGGAAGAGCCTTTAGCTTTATGGTGAGGTGGCCTCCGGCATTTGTCTGTTTGAAAGCAGCGCGCCTTAGCTTTCTCAAAGACCGACGTGGACATCAATGTCCTCAGACAAGCTTCAGTACAAAGTGAGGTGAGGTAATCCGGAGCTGGCAAGCTCTCCCCGCACTCAGCCAAGGAGCAAGAGCTGAGAGCTCAAGCAAGTAAGGTATTGATCCGGAGTTCAGCCGGACCCTCACGCCAGGCGGGCAGCAGCCAGTGGGAGGGCTCCGTCCTAATGCGGGCAGGTGAGGGGTGGAGACCTCAGCCTCTCGCTTTCTCTGTCCTTTCAAACTCCACGTCCAGGCTTCTTTCACAGCTTAGTGGTCCGTCCTGGTCAAATCTTTCCTCCACACAAATAAACCTCCCCTACTCGCTCTCCTGCCTCTTCACTCCTCTCGACACCACTCCCACCCCCCCGATTCCATCCCCCCCATACCATTGCGCATCCTCCTCCTGCGTTGTATTTTTTCCTCATTCTATCCAGCAGCGCATCAATCGCAACTTGATTTCATTTTTCTATTTCCATCGTTCCGCAGTCGCGACAACCAGCTTCGTTGCGTGCTTTACGCGACCCCTCCCACAGCCGAGATGTCAGAATTCTTAGGGTACGGAGACCTGTCCACCACGCCCCCCGATCCACTCCCATCGCGTCTTTAAATGCGCGCAATCTTACTTATTTCGCTAACTTCCTTCTTCTTAGATCTCGCATCTCCCTCATCTCCAAAAGCGACATTCGGTAAGGACTTGGTGGACGTCCACGTTGCTCCCCAGTCCCCTTGCTCATCGCCTCTAGATATGTCGGCGTTCTTCACGAGATCAACTCGGACGAGTCCACCGTCTCGCTCGAAAATGTCCGCTCTTTCGGCACTGAGGGTCGGAGGAGTAGACCCGAAGAAGAGATAGCACCTTCCGATCAGGTTTACGACTACATCATCTTCCGCGGCAGCGATGTCAAGGACCTGAGGATCGAGGACCACCCGGCTATCAAGGAGAACAAGCCTCCTGCTATGCCCGAGGACCCGGCCATTGTCAACGTAAGTTTTGTCCATTTTGCTCACCTTCCTTGACAACGCCTGTATGATGAAGTATTGCGGATGTAAAAATTATCGTCTTGTCGGAAAAGCGCAAAAACGATGTCGAAATTTCCGTTGCCTTCCTTCTGACTCACGGCTCTACTCTGTCTTGGAATATGCACATGCCTTTCGTCTCTGGACATAGCTGACAGGTTCCAAACTCAGGCTCGCCCTCGTCCTGGACAAGGATCCAACCAACCGCCGCCGGCACCCGGCTTCGGTCAGCCTCCTTTCCAAAACAACTTCTACCCGCCCCCTGGGCCATGGGGACCTGCCCCTGGGCGCGGCGGCCCCGGTGTGCCTGGTGCTGGAATGGGCGGCATGCCCTACCCCCCTCCTCCGGGCTGGTTTCCTCCCGGCCCTCCCGGCCAAGGTTTCCCTCCTGGACCTGATGGGTGGAACAACTACAACTACCCTCCTGGCCCCCCCGGACCTCGTGGTCCTCCTGGCCCTCAAGGCCCCGGAGGTGCGCCCGGCCAGGTCCCTGAGAACCGCGGCACGCCGGGCCCCCAGGAGGCGAAGCCCACCCCGATCGGCGCTGCTGGTGACAAGCAGAAGCCCGCTACACCGGCGGCACAGGGAGCCCCGAGTGAGCCCAAGGCGGCTCCTCAGCCCGGCCTCCAGCAGGCTCCTGCACCCACCCCGCCAGTCGAGTCGAAGCCTTCGGTTGCCGAGGTCAAGGCAACGGCTGCTTCTTTGAACGCAGCTGGCCCTTCCAAGCCTGTTGAGTTGCCTGTGCCGACGGGACCTAAGAACCCTGCGCGTGTTCAGCCTGCTATTCCTCTGGCTGCCTCCATGCCCAAGGCCTTCCCTGTTCCTATTAACGAGAACACCGCTGCTCAGTCTGCGCCCAAGGCCGCCGCCGCACCAACGGCTGCGACTGTGAGAGATGCCACCGAGGCCGCAAAGGCCGCCGTTGCCCTCGCTATGGCCAACATGAACGCTGGCGCCGCTGCCGTCTCCGCTCCGCCCCCTCAGGGCAACGGCAACGCCATGGACAACCTTACTAAGAAGGTCAACGAAATGAGAGTCAATGCTGCTCGGACTACGCCCGGAGGTGGACGTGGACGTGGCCGTGGCGGACGACAGGGACAGGGCCAAGCCAAGGTCGACGTCCCCGATGCGGATTTCGACTTTGCTCAAGCCAACGCCAAGTTTAACAAGGACGACTTGGTCAAGGAAGCCATCGCTGGCTCTCCTCTGGGCGAGACCCCAACCAACGGAGCTGCGCCCGAGGCGCCCGCTGTCGAGACGACCGGTGCTAACCCACCGATCGCATACAACAAGACACGGTCATTCTTCGACAACATTTCTAGCGAAGCCAAAGACCGCGCCGAGAACAACGGCCAGAAGCCGGGTGGTCGTGAATGGCGCGGCGAGGAGCAACGCAAGAATATGGAAACCTTCGGCCAGGGCAGCGTTGACGGTGGATACCGAGGCTACCGCGGCAGAGGTCGCGGCCGAGGCCGTGGCTATGCTGGCCGTGGCACAAGAGGTGGATTCCGCGGCCGTGGCGGCCAAGGTGCCACCCCTCCGGCTGCGAACTAGGAGCAGCATGCGACTCGGATGTCTACGGTTAGATCGCGTGGCTTCGCCGAGTGAAAACCACAGACTCGAAGAAGAAAAGTTCATGATTTCTATGGACGTCATTCAGTTTTGCATGGAGATACTGGAAGGAGTTCCTTTCACAACACTTTCTATGATGTATTATCACTCCCTCGATTATCGGGTTTTCTCGGATTCCGTTGGCGACGGAGCACTGGGCTGGCAAGTCCCTTATTGGTTTGGCCAGAAGGGCAGGAATCATAGGACTGCTATTTTGATACGCATGGGATCGGCTGGAGTTTGGCAAGTGGTAGCCGCAAGAGCTGCGGTCTCATGATTGCGAATGACGACAAAAGGGATTTCAGGCGTGGTGGCAAGCATTAGGTTCTAGGAAAAGAACGAGGGAGAGATCCATGCGATATGGAATGACGAAACGGAAATGCGGCAGTTTTTTTTGGTGGTACTCCTAGAAACAGGCAAGAAGCAAACGAGGTGAGATTTGAGCCTCGTTTGCGGAAAATACAAAGACTGTCAGTCGCCGCCATTGAAGATTGCCACACCGTGCTTGGACAACAGTTTCTCTCGTGATGTTGGCCGTTGCCTCGCCCTCAAAGTCCATACACAATTTGATAATCAACAACGCACAATGAGATGTCATGAAGTCGTCAGGGCGATTTACTTGGACGATGCATTGTGCGGCCCTATTTTCAGCGAGTGTTACTGGCCGAAGTGTGTGGTTGAGTTGACGTTCATCTGGTTTTGCCTCGCAAGAGTTTGTAGCTGTACGCTCCCTCAATGTACCTGGAAATGTATGTAGGCCAATTTTCTGCCCCGCCTAACCCCGCCACACGTCATGTTGGCACTTCGGCGTGACGCATCACTGCAAGCAGCCTTTCCGACAGCACAAACATTTCTCCTCGACTTCCATACCATTTGTCGCATTTGCCTCAATTGCACAAAAACCACCACGAAAATTTCTACAAGCCCGCCATTATGTCGAGCCGTCAGCTTCGCAAGCTGCAGAAGCAGCGAGAGCTCGAACAGCTCCAGGAGACTAAGGCGGCCGAAGAGTCCAGCGAAGATGACGAGCCTGAACCCGCACCTATCAAGCCCCGCCAGAGCTTGTTCGCAGCCCTAGGTGGCGGCGACGACGACGATGATGACGAGGACGAAAAATCCGATGATGCTCAGGAAGAGACGAAGGCTGAACCCGAACCCGAACCTGTCCCGCAGCCAGCAAAGAAGAAGAATAAGAAAAAGAAGAAGAAGGCCAAGAAGCAGGCAGCGCAGAGCAAGGACGAGTCGGAAGATGAGAAGGACGACGAGATTGACAGAGCGCTTGAGGAGCTCAGCGCTGCCCGCAAGAACGAGTCGAATGCCGCGGCCAACCTTGCGCAGCGAAGCCGCGACGTCGACGAGCTTTTGCAGATCAATACCCAGTGCCTCCGAGCCATCAACGAAATGCGCGCGCTGTTCGGAAAGGAGGCTATACAGACGGCGCAGGAAGAGGAGAGGGCTGAGCTGGAGGCGGCGCGGAGAGCGCAGCGACACACAAATCAGGGTGTCGACCTCGAGACTGCTCTCCGAGGCGACCCGCGTAAGAAGCTCCCTGAGATATCCCTGCGGCGCAACGTCTTCATCCAAGGCAAGGAGACTTGGCCCCGTGCTACTGCCGTCGGTCTGGTCATGAAGGAAATCAAGAAGGGCACGGATGGCCTCGTGGAGTTCGCCTTTGTCCACGAGCAGGCCTACGATAATGTGCAGATAATGTTCTTCAGCTGCGTACAACTGGGCGATCCGATGCAGCTGGTCCAGCTGCTGATGCGACACCCTTACCACATCTCGACCCTGCTTCAGGTGAGCAAGGTCGCCGTGCAAGATCAGAACCAAGCTCTTGCGGCAGACCTCTGCGAGAGGGCGCTGTTCACGTTCGGCCGGGCTACGACGTCTGCTTTCCGCCAGAAGCTGGAGCAGGGCAAGGCTCGGTTGGACTTCCGCCGCCCAGAGAACCGCGAGCTCTGGCTTGCTGGGTACACATATCTCAAGAGCCTCGTCCGCAAGGGAACCTACAGGACAGCGCTGGAGTGGGCAAAACTGCTCTACGGGCTGAACCCCAACGATCCGTACGGCATGAAATACTTCATCCACGTCCTTGCCATCCGCGCGCGACAGGCACAGTGGCTCGTCGACTTCCTCAACACCCCGGAATATGTGTCGGACGAGACGGACGATACTTACATCACGCAAACGCTGGTCCTGGCCAAGCTGCAACTCGGCGACTTTGAAGGCGCAAAGACGGCCGCTGTGGCTGGCATGGAGCGCCTTCCGTGGTTGTACTGTGCCATTTTTCAAGCACTCAATCTCGAGGCGCCCCCTCCCCTCTGGGCTGTGCAGCCTGACACTGATGAACGCGATTTCTGGACACGGCTCTATGTGCACCAAGCAAAGGATATTTGGAACAACACCCAGGCGATCGAAGTACTCAAGGAAGCCGTCAAGGTTGCAAAGAAGCCTACAGAGAGCCTCCCGCAAGACAGGCAACCAGACACCCGGACGGCCAGATGGGTGTGGCTTGAGGATGCGCCGAGTCTGCTCGGCGGCATCCCGAGGTCGATCTTGACGCAGGAGCCCAACTACGCTTTCGACCCGCTGCCGCCGCCGAAGGAGTCAAACATCTTCACAAGTCAGGGAACGCAGATGCCCTGGCGCAGCGGACCCAGTGAACGGGATATGCTGGCTCAAGAAAGGCAGCTCATGAACATGCTGAGGAGACAGCAGGAGCGGGCCGCTGTGATGGGCGGTGCTGGTGCGGCGGGCGCTGGTGCCGGAGCGATGATGGGTGCGTTCCCTGATGATGACGAGAATGGCGAGGGCAATGCGTGGGAAGGTGACTTTGTCATCGACGATGACGACGACCTTGAGGAAGGCGATGGACGCCAGCCGCCGTCCGCCGGGGTTGTGGCGAGACTTGCGGACCTGCTGGCGTCTTTGGTACCTGGCGGATGGCAGAGTGGACTTCCAGAAGATGACGAAGAAGAAGATCCGGAGGACGACGAGCTGCCGCCGTTGGTGGACGCTGATGAGGACGTCGAGGACAGCGAACCCCGGATGCCCGGTGGATTCCACTAGACTGAAAATCTGGAGGATTTGCTCGGCCGGCCTGGTTAAAAGTTGTCCCTCCTCTGTAGTATACTTAGACAAATAGAGCAGCAAATTTGCATGGAACAATTCCATTGACACATTGAATCTCGACAAAACTTGCCGTTGCCCAGCTCATGAAGAGCCGGACTCATCTGCACACGGACCCCTGCACCCCGTCAGTTACCCGAGACGGGTTCGACCGCACGCGACATCCATGGAGGGAAGCTGGGCGCACCGAGGCAACAATGGTGGGCGGGAAAAGAAAGGACACCTTGAGCTTTCTCGAGCTTCGGTACTGTGAGATGCTGCTTGCTGCACAAGCACCGTCGATCTGGAGGGGAGGGGCTTTTCAGGGGCAGGACCTTGGGACGCTGCAGGTGTGAAAGGCGGCGATGATGTGAAATGAAATGCGCTCAACGGGTACGGGCGGGAATGGGGCACGTTTCAGGGGAAAGGGACAGACACTTTGTTGAAGTCTTGCTGCAGTGCTTGTTGCTGGTTCTTCTTTCTTTGGGCGGGAGCCATGCTGGAGGTGAGCAAGTTTCAGAACGAGACCTTCGGGGGGTGACGGCCGATTGGAGCGCTGATGCCGGTGTCCGGGGGGCTGGGGGGCGCTGCTTCGGGTATTAGGTGTGCTTACCTGACCTGAAGTGAGCTCTTGCGCCATCGACGGCTGGAGCGCTCGGTGGGTGGTAAGAGGTATGCGATTCCACGGTAATTAATAATGCTGGTTTGGGATGGATATATAATCAACGTCGTCCCTTCCTTCTCGTCTCATTCAGCAAACGTCGTCAAGTCCGAGATACCCCTTTGTCCCTGAAAGAAAGAACTGTTCGTCATCTACCTTAGTACAGCGGAGACCATACACACAGAGCCGCTGCCCCTCCTTTTTTATTTAGCTATCCTACCCCGCCAAAAACGCCATTCCGGAACATCTTCCCATCTACAAACCACAACCACCAACTCTCCCGAATCCTTTTTCGAAACCACCCACGATCACAATGTCTGAGCACACTTACAAGTTCAACGTCAGCATGAGCTGCGGCGGCTGCTCCGGTGCCGTTGACCGTGTTCTGAAGAAGCTTGATGGTGAGTGCTTTTCGCGGAGAGAGCATGTTCCGTGCTTGACTGGGTGCTTGCTGCACATTTGTCCTGGCGCAAAAACGGCGGTGACACCAGAGGCAACCCTGGCGATGCTCGCAACACGTTCTCCTGGACAACATTCGAAGCTCCATGTTCGCTAACGCGTGGTTCCTCCCAACAGGCGTCAAGTCCTACGAGGTCTCCCTCGACAGCCAGACCGCCACCGTCGTCGCCGAGGAGAGCCTGCCCTACGAGAAGGTCCTGCAGACCATTGCCAAGACCGGCAAGAAGGTCAACTCTGGCAGCGCCGATGGTGTTGAGCAGAGCGTCGAGGTTGCTGCCGCATAAGCCTTCTCATCGTCTTTGAGAGGTGTGCGTGCGGGCAGGAATACGAAGGAGAGTTTGATACCGAGAGGATGAACTACTGCTGGGAAAGCCTTTTTTGTGCGAGGAGTTACATTTCCGGGTTATGGACACTACCTTGCCTCTAGGGCGATGTCCAGTGCTTTTCACGCATGCGAAATACAGAGGCAGAGATGCCTTCGTTGAGGACAAGTTTGTGGTTGACGCTGCACCTACATTCGTGTTGTTGATGTGATTAGACTCGTGCATGGTCGATATGTTAGGACTCATGAAGTCGTGATCCATGAACATATTCCGATAATTGCCGTACCGTAGACGTCGCATCGTCTTGGTGCCCACGCTGCTGACCAATGCATCCAAGAGTTTCTACTATTGAGTCCAAGAAGCCATCATCGCCCTTCTTCGCCGTATTTCAGCCTTCTCTGGACTTGTGTCACGTCTTCTTCACGGTGTGACCTTGAGAACTTGATCCTTGATGTGTGCCTGCAGTCGAACTTGACATGCGCTGCTCGTCAGCCACATCAAGCCACTCGGCTTTCTACATTTTATGAGGTTCAACGAAGTACTGCAATCTGACAAGTGATAAGAGAGTCGCAAATGCATATAGCCTCTAATGTCGGTGTGCATAAATACGGAAACAAAGAGACAACTACACAATAAGAGAAATAAACCCGTAGCCGGCCCCGAGATACGGACGATTGCTCCGGTGCTGGAAGACGTAATCCGACAGGGAATAGGCAGGGAATGAATCAAGATATGCGAGGACGCATCCCGAAACGAAGCCAAGCAAAGAGCACTCTCACCTCTCAAAGCTGGACCCTGTCTCCCCGCACATTCATACAGTTGCAATGGTGATAGGGCTACTGCCCGAGATGCCAGATCAAGCTCGCCGCCATTCATGTTGCATTATGTTTGGCCCCTCGGATTCGCGCGTCGATCTTGATGCCTTGTCCAATAGTATGTTTTCCAGTCCACACATGCAGGAAGCACACGTGAAGCAGAGGACCCTGAGAAACCTCAGATGGACGCAAAGGTGAGCCAACTCGCGAATGACCAACTGCTCCTCCGGAGTGCGGTCCTCACAGGGTCCCCACACACGCCGCTTGGATCGGCGGCTTGAACGCCACCCGGGGGACCGGGGAGGTGTACCTACAAACGTCATTTCATGCCCTCTACCACAGGCAAACCCCGCCCCATTCCCATGTATCGGCGGCTGGGTGCATTTTTAGAATTTTCTCCTGCTGCTAGGAAGAGGGACGACACCTCGAGCACATGGGATGCGTCGCAAAATCTGGATGGTGGGAGCAGGAGTCCAAGTGTTCCCGGATGACGACCAGGGCTGACTACCTACGTTAGACTCGGTGGCGGGGGTACTTTCCCCGTTTTTCTGTTTGCTTGTGTGTGTTCTTCCTGCACCTGTCAAGCGCACTTGCACTTGCCCTCTTATTAGTGTCTGCCTTAACCTCACTCATGCGCTTGATGAAATGAGACGAGACTTCTAGGTTGCCTCTTTCCAGACTTGAAAACCTGAAGCTGTCATTAAAGACACATACTCCTGACGTTCTGTCTGTTTGAGCTTGACTTCAACCTCGCATCAACACATAAGAAGAACCTACTTCTAGAAGCGAACCCCAATACCTGTTCGTCGCATCTCACTCAAACCCAGGCCCTAACCTACAACGTATTCTCGCAAATAAAATAAAAACAAAAAATCCCAACCGACCACCGCCAACATGGGAACGCCTTTCGTTTCCCTCCTGGAGCCGACCAGGCTGGACGCCTACATTCGCGGCCGCGCGCACGATGAGCAGCCCGCCGCCATACCGAAATTGTTCTGCGACGCCATGGAGGTGCGCGAGGAGGTCTTCGTGAAGGAGCAGGGCGTGCCAGCGGAGAACGAGTTCGACGCCGACGACAGCCGCGCGTGCCACTGGGTCTCGTACGCTTCGGTCAGTAAGGTCGTCGAGCAGGAGGTCCTCGACGGCGACGGCAACATCGTCAAGCCGCGCCGGAGCAGCACCCGCGCCACGCCCATCGGTACCATCCGCCTTGTGCCCTTCCCGCACGACCCGCACCCGAAGGACGGGGGCGTCTACTGGGACGGCAAGCTCGAGGAGATCAAGGTGGGGGCCGCTGCCGGCGGCGACGGCGAGGCGGTGGAGACGGCCACGGAGGAGATGAAGAGCCCCGTCAAGGAGGATGGCGTGGTGGGCGCGGCGGAGCACGTCGGCGAGGAGAGGCGGTCGTCGGCGGCGCGGCCGTTTGCAGGGCCGGACCGCGCGACGGACCTGCACGACGGGATCGAGCCGTACGTGAAGCTCGGCAGGCTGGCCGTGATTGAAGGATTTAGGGGACACCGGATCTCGCTGCTGCTTGTGAACACAGTGCTGGCGTGGTTGAAGGAGAAACCGAGCTACTTTGATCCGAGCATCAAGGAGATGGGGCTGGAGCAGATCGGGGCGTCGACGGCGGAGGAGGTGCCCAAGTGGAAGGGACTGGTGTGCGTGCATGCGCAGAAGCAGGTTGTGGAAATGTGGGAGAAGATGGGTTTCGTCATTGACGAAGGTATGGGGACTTGGTGGGAGGAGGGCATCGAGCATAAGGGTATGTTTATGCGGCTGGACGTTCAACCCGAGACCACCCCTTTGGTATGAGGGGTCGAGCATTTTTGGGCCTTTTGATGAGAGGCAGAGAGGGCTTTCTAAGCATTCGGGGGGGGGCTCATGACTTATGATTGACGATGACTAGTCGTTTACTCTTCTGGACGGATGGTCCATAATATCCTTATTATACTTGCTTCGTAGGACATAATAGAGGCTGGTCAATGCCGGTCGTTCATCTCGTAATTCTATCCTGGTCCATCATCTCTCGTCATCACACATGGCTTCGTATGGGGAATCTCCAGGGCACAGCGAGATAGGCGGGATGGCTAAGGTATTTGATCATATGCCCTCTGACGAGCTTGGCTTCGTATTGGAAAACCACCTAGAGCCGTAAGAGACAAGATGCCGTAGCAGCGTTCCCCATTCCCGAACGCGCAAATGCAAAAGGGCGCAACACACATACACTTTTCCTTTTACGAAGAGGTAGAAAAAAAAGGATGATGATTGCCCTGTAATGTAATACCACGCCTCCGTTTGATGTTTGTCCCCAAAAAAGCAAAGTTTTTTTACGACGTAAGAAGGTAGGGTCCCATTTCTTTCGACGGTACTCCTAACATTCCCTTCACAGGCGTGAGTGTGTGATGAAGTTTTTGTTTTTCCTTCCAAAACCCCAGCACTCCTCCCGGTCCCCCAACCAGATCTCTTGTCCCAGTAGCAATTGAAACCCACAAACCCATGCTCGGGCAGTAAAGGTCCCTTCTTTTCCCCTGACGACAAAACCACAGAAAAAGTGTGGCGAAACCCTTTATCGGTTGGACTTGGCGACACGCTCCAGCTCGTCCTTCTTCTTGATGGCGTACGAGTTGCTGCTGCCCTTGGCGGCGTTGATCAGCTCCTCAGCAAGGCACTCGGCGATGGACTTGACGTTGCGGAAGGAGGCCTCGCGGGCGCCGGTGGTGAGGAGGGAGATGGCCTGGTTGACGCGGCGGAGGGGGGAGACATCGACGGCCTGGCGACGGACGGTACCGGCGGAACCGATACGGGTAGAGTCTTCGCGGGGACCGCAGTTGACGATGGCGTCGACGGCGATCTGGATGGGGTTCTGGTCGGTCATCAGGTGGATCTAGTGTCGCATGTTAGCCTTCGGTTGTCTTGGTTTCCGTAGTTGGCGAAGAAGCCCTTGGTGTGTGCGATTGAGGACTTTTGCTTCCTCCCGAGGGGTTCTCAAGGTGTTCCGGGGGTGACGTACGATCTCGAAGGCGTGGGCAACGATGCGGACAGCCATGAGCTTCTTTCCGTTGTTGCGGCCGTGCATCATGAGGGAGTTGGTGAGGCGCTCAATGATGGGGCAGTTGGCCTTGCGGAAGCGCTTGACGGCATAGCGGCCAGCGGAGTGGGTGACATAGACGGGGTTGCGGAGGGAGATGTAGTCACTGTTCGATTGAAGTCCCAATTAGCATCGCAAGTACTTTCTCGTGTTGTCTTGTGTAATTTTTTTTCTCTTCGTGTCGTATTCGTGTGTGCGCGCTCAAGGAGGGGGAGGGAGAGGCTCACGTCAGAGAGATGTCGCGGACCTCAACATCGTAATCCCACTTGTTGAAGAGCTTGACGTTGCCAACCTCCTTGACGACGTCCTTGGGAAGGACGTCGTAGGTGGCGACGTTCTCGACCTCGATATCACCGCCGTCAGACATTTTCGCTCGACCTTTTGTTGGGGGGGTTAGTAGGGAACCTTGGAAAAGGGAGTCTCGAGTGAACGAAGGGGAAAATGTGGTGGTCGTGGATGTGAAGATGTCGAAGAGCCAGTATCTCACCCCAGCTGTGGATAATTTTCGCCTCGAATGCGGTGGCCCAGCCCACAAGGGCTTTCTCGTCTGGCTGGCTGCAATTTTTCCCACGCTTCGACGTCGCCGAAAGTGGGGCGCCGGTCGCGTCGGGGCCAATCAGCGGCGATTACGTCAGGAAATTCTTAGGGTATTGGAGCCCTGTGAAATCCGCGGTGGTCTGAGTGGAGGCGCTCGCCTTTCCCGACGACCTCCAAGTGAACTTAACTCACCACCGCAAACCCGCCCCAGGTGCCTGATATCCCACCGACGACAACCAGAAATCAGACAAAATGGTACGGGCCCTTATTCGAAGGCGACGACGAGATGCTGTCGACTTGGCGAAAAAAAGACATGTTACTGACTGTTCTCCGTGAAGGCGCCCGCTGCTGGAGCTAAGAAGCAAAAGAAGAAGGTTCGTTTGATACCACAATTTCCCACTTGGTGCGATCATGTCGAAATGTTTGCTAACACCTGAAATAGTGGTACGTATGATTCTTGTGTGTGTGTGCGTTGTGCGATCGAGAAGAAAACCGACGACCATCGAACCACCTCCCCTCTCTGCCCATCGACAAGCCGACTCACGCATCGCACAGGTCCAAGGGAAAGGTCAAGGACAAGGCCCAGCACGCCGTCATCCTCGACAAGACCACCTCCGACAAGCTCTACAAGGATGTCCAGTCCTACCGCCTGGTGACCGTTGCCGTCCTGGTCGACCGTCTCAAGATCAACGGCTCCCTGGCCCGCAAGTGCCTGGCCGACCTCGAGGAGAAGGGCATCATCAAGCCCGTCGTTCAGCACAGCAAGATGAAGATCTACAGTACGTCGACGGAAGCCATTCATTCGGTGATGAGAAACAACCAAATCTAACACTCTCACAGCCCGTGCCGTCGGTGGCTCTGACTAAACCCTTTCAACCATCAGCTGGTATGCATGACGAAAAGTAAAAAAACGGCATCGGGAGGACAATTGGGACGGATTGGTCACTTATCATCTGCCTGGTCAGGAGGCTTTACAGATGCTCGATGAAGCATTATACCTTGGGCCTTAGGGATCGGATTTGCTTAGCATCGCAAATGGAACGGAGTTGATCGTACATCCGCTGCTTCGTCAGTCAAAAAATAGACCATGAACAAGTCCATGCCTCCCAATGACGGCTGCCCCGGTTTTCTGTGCTTCCTGTGTGTGTGTGCTACTAATATTCTGGTATCAGGGCCGCGGACGTCGTCGTCTATCGAAAACCCGCTCGAAAGAAAGGTCAACATGCGCCTGCACGTGTGACAGCTTCAGGTTTCACACGGGGAGCCAAAGAGCTCTCTCCGCAGTTGCTGAGGAGCAGATCATGACACGGCAATTACGCTTTGCGGTGCTCGACAGACATCGCATTGCTGATTAGGGTGCCGTTGCTGCGTTGGTGCGTCGACGGTCAGGCGCGGGGCAAGTCGTCAGCATTATCTGGGCGAACGACGTTGGACAGTATGGGCCGGGGCCGAGTTGAGTATTGCTGCTCCTTGACCGAGGAGAGCAATGGCTCGGTGAACCCTCACCTCCGCTCGTTCACCAAGACCCGAGAGGACGGATCGCTGTTGGATCTTGTCTGTGACAACCCGGAAGATACCGTTGACGCAGGGCCCCTCGTCTGAATGTCGTCGACGTCCGAACGCGCTAGGGACATGGCGCACGGAGGAGGCTCAACTCTGGAGAAGGACATCGCGCGCGAATGACAGCAGAGCTGATGAGAGCAGCTTCTCCCCTCGGATCTTGGGTATGCGGAGGGAATTGAAATTCCCAAAACCACTCGGACACTGCCTCAGATGTAGCTGAAGCAGCTGAACAGCTTATTTTGCGACGAGCTGCAAACGTTGTCTGGTCGATTAAGCTTGTTGTCGTTGCTTTTATGTCCGAGCAACGTGGCCATCATAGAATCTTTCGATAGTGGCTTCCTCATCAAACTCTAGAAGCTACGAGGGCGATATTAGTTGAGCCTCATTCAGCGCCACTCGGGCGTTCTCTGGCGTAGGCTAAACCTATGGTCTCGCCGACGCGATGGAAGGCATGCTGCCTTGCATATTGGAACCGTTCTCGTAGTATCATCATCGACTTCTTCTGACCAGTGACGCGGGTTTTTGCGACCCGTCATGTAATTACGATTGTGTGCACAGCGAGTGGAGCGGAGGCCCCGCGTTAATCTGTCACTCGCTAGAGGTTATTACTCGCATTGGCCAAGCTCGGAGAGTCGGCAAGGTCGATGTCGGAAAGGGAGTTCGCGTCATTGTGTCTTATTATCCATTTGTCGCAACTTGGATCATACGAAGGCGCGGCCTTGCCTTGCGCTTGCGAGGGGCATACGGGTACGCAAGAATCGTGCAAGGTTCGCGCTGGGCTTGTTCTCAAGAGGGGGCATGGTCCCCCGTGGCCGCCTCACAGGGAGAGAAACAAGGGAAACACTGTGTGGGAGAAGAGGGGGAGGAGATGGAAAATCCCCAAGCGCGGGTGCCCAAGATGTTGGATGAGGCGTGGATGAGGCCCATGAGGGCTCCGGGAGTGGTTGGAATTGAGGGTTGGCGAGATTAAAGAACGACCAGAGGTGTTGGCGGCTGGGCGCTAGGGCGGGACTTCCCTATGGCGCTTTGATCAAGTTTGGGGGTGGTTTGACCAGGAAGTCAAATTGATTAGGGCGGTCCGAAATTTGATGTCATGTCAAATTGACAGTCGCGAAGTTGCCCCCTATTTTTCCTCGTTCTGTAGTGCTGAAGGAGGGGTGATCTGTGAGATGAGATCTGATGGTGTTGCGCACGATGGTTGGGTGTCGCACACGTCGAGGCCTCGGAGGTTTGTGCAGGATGAACAGGTGGCGGAGAATAGAATGCTTGTCGAGGTTGTCGAGGTTCCATTGTCAAAGAGACGGACGGCAATGTCGCGGCACATCTGCAGGGTCTTTCCGTTATCTCTCATCTGGACAAAGATCTGGCACATGATGCGGCTGCAAGACTCGGACGTCATGTGGTGGCTGGCGAATGACAGTTGGGGAATGCGCATGGCATGCATGCGCCAGACGACTCATCGCAGCTGACTGGCTGAGGCGAGGAAGTCCGAACAACTGCAGTTAGTGATCAAGATGGGGATAAAAGTGCAGAGAAACGAACAGGACAGGCCGGGTGATTTGGTTCGTTTCGACAGCGAAAGACCGTCTTGGGGATGGAGGGGTTAATTTGCGGGCATGATGAAGAAGACGAGGACTAGGGAATGAAGGATGTTTAAGGTAAGGTGTCGTGGGATAGCACCGCTAGGTCACTTTACTGATGACTGGTTGGTGGTGGTGTTCGTGGACTGGACTCGTGGAGAGGCGTTGCTCGCGATGGGCTGCCACCTGCCCCGAGGGTCTGGGGTACGTACCCCGGAGGTATCTCGTTGTGAAGGGAAGGAATGTGGCCGAACGTACTTTGAAGTACTCTTTTCCAGGGTCCCAGCTGCACATGGAAGGGGCGAGGGAACATTACCTTACCTTAAGGTAAGGCAGTCTCCCGCTCCCCGCTAATGACGGGCAAGGCCTGGCAATTGTCCTCGCTAATTACCTTAGCATAGCGCGGTCCTTGAGGCTTGAGCTGCAGGTCCGTCGGGCGGCAGCTGCATATGGAACTTTGGTCTTTCTTGATCAATGATCATCCACCATTATCACCATTGCCGCCCCAACCTGCCCTGCTTGTTGACGGCAGTTCTGCGCCGCCTTAGTCCTGCCTCGACTACCGACCAACGACGTGTTCTGCCCGCGGGGGACTGAGGGACTGCTTACACCTAAAATGCGGCGACACAAGTCACTATGCGGTCCGGACGGCGGTCCAAGTCTTCGAGACCCGATACTGGCCTCAAACAGCCCCCCCTCGGTCGTCTTCATGCTTTTCGGGGGGTGATCCCCCTCCCCAAACCCCTTGTTGACGTGTGCCTGCGCCTACCAACACTCCAGTATTGCTGCTGGCCATCCATCACTGGGAAAAGGTGTACAATGAATGTATCGCTGTAAAGGTGCCAGGAGCCTAATTTATGCGGTCAACTCCATGCGGACCACCCATTTGCGGTGATTTTTAGATTTGGATCGCCTGTCCCGGTCAGGTCCTGGTCGCATGAACACTCCCACTCCCACTGCTCCTTCCCCCCTTCTCGCTGCTTCTGCGCCCAATTGACTGGGTCTCGAGGCCTTTCCTTTTGCAGCTGATTACAGATGGTAACCTGGTAATTGCACCTCCACCGCCGGGAACCAAGCAACCATCCACCACCCACATCATGGCCCATGAGAGGGGAAGGGGAGGCCATTGCATGTCCTGTCGGGTACACCGTTTGGCCTTCTGGGTAGGTACCGTACAGACAGGCAGACCACTGTGTGTGTGCTTGTGCTTATGCTTGCGCCTGTGCCTGGCCCTTAACCATTCCCGGCTGGTGATCCAAAACCCATGTGCACCAACAGGCGGCGGCCCTGATGTCAGGCACCGCTCCGCCTGGCTTGGATGTCGAGCGAGCGAGCGAGCTTTGGTGTCGTGTCTCACGCAGACAGCTGCTGCACTGTCCAGTGTCCATGTCCATCCATGACCACGTCCAAGATCCAAGGTCAAGCCGACTTGACTTCCCCTCATCCCCTTGCCCCGACGGGAGTCTTACAAAGTCCACCTCATCCCGCATCTAAAGCCGGCTTGCTGCTCCCTGCCTTCTCGTTCTTCTCCTCCAACCTACCTACCTAACCTGGAACCCACCACCTCCCACCACTCGCCAGTACCAACTCACAGCACCACCAGTGATCCCCTTTTCCCTGCCGCTTGCAGACGAAACAACTATTCGACCGCCTTCATCCTCGTCTCCCGACGGCGCATTCTTCCAACATCTTCACCGCATTCCAACTTGCTCCCGTATCACTGCCCAGCAATTCTTACACCATCTATCTCACTTACCCTCCCCACCGCACATTTACAACCGCGTGCCTGGGTTACTAGTGTGACAGGCACCCTGTCGATACTGTCAACCGCCCACTAGTCGCTGATCACCCTCCCTTTTCGTCGACCGCGAACCCAGCCATATCCTTTCCCTGGTTCCTCGCCGTCCTTCCCTCCAACTTCAACTCTTCAACTTCCCGCTTTCTTCTACACCACCCGTAAAACACCGACGAAATGGCGCAAAACATGACCGACGCTGAGCTCGACCGCGACTGGGTTCCCAACGGTCGCCGCCCGCAATCGTGCGTACCAATTTCCTATACCCTTCCAGTTCGCTACTGGACTCACCGAGCTGCTGTACTGACTGCCAACTTGCAGTACTATTGCCCGCTCTTTCTCCGCGGAGCTCATGGACATTTTCCGCATCGAAAACAGTGTTGCCGACCTCGACGAGAAGGTTGTCCAGCGGTACGTTGCAGCAACTATTCTGGCAGCTCTCCCACCGCCAATCTGAGAGCCAACTACTGACGCGGTGGTCCACAGCAAGCAAACCGTTCAGACTCAGACCAACGAACTTGAGGCCCTCGAGCGTCGCATTCGCGAAATGGAGGAACGCCTGAAGAGCAACGGCCCTGCCCAGAAGCCTGCCGAGCGCCAAGCCGCCCATGATGCGGTAGCAGCCCTGTCCAAGGAGGCCGAGAAGGTCAGATCACGACCAGGTACGGCGCGCCAGAACCAGCCTCATGCCCCGTCGTCGGCGAACATGCCGCCCACACCCACTGCCAGCGAAGGTGAATACGAATTCGTCGGCAAGGATGACCTTGACGACGACCCTCCCCGACACTGAACAGCTACTCCCACAATCTGCCAATTCGCACCATACCCATAATACCATCACCACCACCACCACCACCACCTCCCGCCTGAGTCCCCCCTTCAAGCACCGCAACCACCACAACCACGGGCAAGCCACGGCGGCCACTTGTTCCTTGAGGCCATAAATGCTGACTTGCTCGGTTTTTCCCCACCAGACGGTGATCGCGAACGGGCGTGAGGATAGAGAACCCTTATTTTAGACTGCGACACCGGACTCTTTAACATGAACGCTCGAGCGCAATCCCGCATATACCCGCACTCTGCGATTTACGGCCACATCGAACCGCGACGTCGACATTGGATTTTCGGTGCTTCTCACGCGGGACTGGAACCTCCACATTGGATTGCTCGCTTGCGCTTGGCAAAACCGCATGCCGAAGATCACATTCTGTGACGGGACGTCGCTCGCTATACCAGCCTTGAGCCTGTGTAAGGCACCAACAGGCATGACATTCCCGATCCACGAAATCGTTTGCATTTGGCTTTTTTCTCTTGCTGCCCCAAGGGCTTCGCTTTTTTTTTTTACCCATCACGTCGGGGAGTTATAGCATGCATGAGTGGTGGTCCATACGTGGACAGGCGCCCTCTGGTCACTGAGACCAGCGGAAGAAAGGGCATCATCTGTATATACCAGGGGGAGAAGTGGAATTCACTGATTCGTTATGACATTTGGCATTGCGCAAAAGGGTCCTCAGGTGATGACACGGACTTTGGCGCGTAGCCAAATTCCACACAGGCTGCAAGATTGTCCGTCGACCCAGTGTTGGTGAGCTTGGGCAAAGAATCTCGCCATTTGCGAGCAACCAAGGATAAGTAAGGGCTGGGAGCACATTTTCTGCTTCTAACGGCTTTCAAATTACTAGGGTTCAGCTCACTTGAAACAGCCCGCATTCCGATCTAACGAAATATTACATTCTTCCGCCCACGCGACGTCCTTGGTCCGGACCGCGATCTCATCTCACAGCTTGCAGGTGTTGGTCAAAGAACACACATCGAGTCCCTTCGGTCCGAAACTAACAAAGCTTCCCGTGTCGCCAAAGTTGAACTGAACATACATCGTCTTCAAAACCACTCCGCCAAAGATGCCATGGTCATTGCCACTCGGCTGAATACCACCGAAGCACTTGCCGTCATTACTCGAAACCGGACCAAGGTTGATGTACTCCTTTGGTAACGTCCCGTTGAACCCACCGCTGGTAGCGAACTCGAAATCTGGAATGCCGGACGCAATGTTGCAGGGAAACAGCCACGCTCTCAGACTCGGATCGAATGTCGCGCCGGGGATTTCGGCGTAGTACAAGGCGACGAGCTGTCCCGGGATGAGGAGCAGATTGCTCCCCGTGTCGACGGTCGCGGAGAAGGGCGCGCTCCACCACACGCCGTCGGCCATGGACGTCAGGCGGAAGCGGGCGACCTTGAAGTCCCAGTGCGGGGACCCGGGGACGGGCGGTTCGTCGACGAGGGTGGCGCTGTCGCCGCTGCGGCCGGAGCCGAAGTCGAAGAAGCCGAGGGAGGAGTTGTGGCGCAGGTCGGCGCAGATGGACGGGTAGTGCAGGTCCTGCTTGAGGCGGTCCATCATGGTGGGCATGGCGGGCTGGACGGAGGAGGGGCCGGCCTTTGCGATGCCGAGGACGCCGCCGAGGCCAGTCTGGTCGACTGCGAAGTGGCCGGTGACGTCGACGGCGGACTGGATGGTTGCGTTTGTGATGTTGAACCAGTTTTGGTCGGTGAGCTCACCGATGCGGAGGTTGTCGAAGTAGACCTTCCCCGAGACGCTGTTTGAGTCGTCTGAGGAATGCGATGTTCTTGTTAGCAGAGTGTGCTTGGGGGTAGGGGCGGATGGGTGACGGACCATCTGTGAGGTTCCAACTAAAGTCTGAGAGTTCTTGGCTTGCTCGTGACTTTGAGGGGTCGTAGAGGTTTGGTCTGCTGGCCGTCGCAATGGACTTTGGGAATTGGGTGTCGGTGGAGAAGAGCCAGCTAGCGGTCATGTCAGTTTCAGCATCAGGAAGGGGGGAACAGGTTGTCTAGGAAGGATGGGTTACAAGTCTGAGACGCCGGAGTCGATCCTCACGGAGACGGGCTGCGCATCGGGCGTGCCGAGGTAGATCTCGCTCAGCCAGGCGTCGTTGTTCACGGTGCTCGCGGCGGGTGCGATGCCAGCTGTTTGGTTTCAGCTCGTGTTAGTGGTGGTGATCGGGCGTCGGAAACGGGGGAGGGAGGGAGGCAAACTTGCCGGAGTATCCAGCTCGTCGGGCGAGGAGGTGCGTCTCCAGGCCCTCCGGCACGGGCATGTTCCACCTGCGGTAGGCGGCTGCGAGCTCGGCGGGGCCGTCGGGCACATGGTGCGGATTGGCGCGGACGGGGATCGTGAGGGATCGGCCCCGGGGCGGGACGGCGGCGGCGGCGGGCGCCGGTGTGGCTGTGGCGAGGCACGCGAGTTGGATGAGGGAGAGCAGCATCGTTTTGACCGTCATTATGGCGATAAAATGCTTGGGCTGGAATGATTGCGGTGCTTGAGAGACTCTCTCTGAATGGAGTGGCAGCTTCGTAGAGATAGGTCTGGTCGGCTACACTTATATATAAACAACACAAACATACATCCCTTTATGGCCTGATGTCTCGCAACCGTGTTATATGACACCTTGAGACCGACAGGAGGCCGCTCCCCGCAAAAAGACGGTGATCTCATCTGCCAGCGAGCGACATTTGTGCGTTTGTTTGCCTCTGTCTCGTGCAGAGAAGAAGAGTCTTGGGGGGGAAGGAAAAAAGAAGTTTGTCTTTCCCTGCCTGGACGATCGCGTATTGCCCTTTCAGTGTGTTACGGGGGCGCAGCGGATCCAAGTGCCGGTGCAGACACCCGTCTCGCGTGTGGTTGTGTGGGAAAGGGCAACTAAAGAGGCAAGGAAGGAAAAGACAAGTTGCTGGGTTTGAAGGGAAGGTGATTCAGGGGGTGATTTGATGGTTGGTGTTGTCTTATCATATGGTCTCACTGTGTGATGGGCAAGCGGAGGGTTTGTTCGACGAAAGGGTAAAATGCAGTTTTCTTTTTGGGAGCAGCGTGGTTGTGTTTGACTAGAAGGCGATGGACGAATACTGATGATTGTTGGTTTCGTTTATTCTGGCATCCTGTCGAGAAGGTGAAAGTGTGCGCCGAGGATTGAGCCGGGACCGACGGGTGTGTTTCCCCGGAGGGATCTTGCTGGCGATGGTTTGCTCCTGAGATGAGCATGTTGTTGATATCTTGTGATACGGTCATAAGGGGGACGGGACTCGGTGATTATGGGTCGGGCCGTTTTTTGGCGATGACTGGGTTGGACGAGGACAGTCATGCGGGATGCGATGTTTGGCGTGCTGGGACTGACAAATTGACGAGATGAGGCGATCGGCAGCCTGCGTTACCTGTGACTATTTCGGTGCGCGATGGTGAGTGTTTGCTACTCATAGCGTATTCACTCGCCCGTCTCGGCTCCTTGAAATGGGAACTTTTAATTGCCGTTACTGGTTTCTCTTGGTAGTATTTGGCCTTTTCTCCTGAATGACATCTGCTACATCGCAAAGTGCCAGCAGGCTCACGTATGTTCATGGTCGCATCACGCAGTAAAGAGAGAACCAGTTTCATACAGCCGAGTTGAGATCTCACGGAGCCAAATGCGAACCACAATGTCTTGACTTTTTGAATTCATCTGCTAAACGCCTAGGTATTGTATGTATGCTTAAACTTCAAAGCAAAAACCCCTCGTCTACAACCTCTTTACAGCTCATCGTGCACCTCCTCCTTGGGCGGAGGGGGTCCCTGGTGCTGCTCAAACTTCTTCAGAATCTCCTCCAGCTCCTCGTCGGTCGGCGCCTCGCCGTCACCGCCGTACTGGACGTAGCTGCCGCCACCAGGCAGCTCAACGGTGCGGCCAGCTGCTTCCGGCTCGGTGGCGGAGCTCTTGGCGGGGATGGTGGTGGTGGACTTTCCGTTGTCCGACTCGGTGGACGCGGTGGCGGTGTTGGTCGTCGAGGAAGAGGTGGCCGACTTGGTCTTCTTGTTCTTGGCGGCGCTCTTGCTCGCCTTCTTGGACTTCTGCTCAAAGTGCTTGACGCCCTTCATGGCGAGGTCCATACCCGCCTTGTCGAGCTTGTCGCGCTTGGCCTGGAGGTCCTTGACGAGGAGGACAGGGTCGGCGGTCGCAGCGAGAGCGTTCTGCTTCTCCTCCATCTGCTTGAGCCACTTGAGGGTGTCGTCGTACAGGTCCTCGACGACGTCAATGTCCTCGCGCTTGTACAGGGGAGGGACGGGACCCTTCTCCTTGACGACATCTTCCATCTTGCGCTCCTTGTCCTCGTCGTCTTCGAGGTCGTCAAAGTCGGCAGAGGGAGCGGGAGTCTCCGTGGAAGAAGGGGCCGCAGCGGAGGCCGAGGCGTGCCACGCGTCGTACTCGTCAATCTGCTTCTTGATGTTTCCAACGAAGGACTGGGTAGAGTTCAGCGCGTCCTTGAGAGCCTGGATAAGCTCGGGGCGCTTCGCGGCCTCCTCGCTCCTCTTCTGGATCTTGGAGACGGGGTCGTGGAGCTCCTTGTACTTCTTCTTGAGCTCGTCCTTGGTGGCATCGGCGCCATCCTCGTAGAGCCAGTCGCTGGCCTCGCTGTTCTTCTTCTCCAGGGTGGCACGCTCCTTTTCCGTGGAAACAGCAATGAAAGCCTCGTTCTCGAGGAGGTCGCGGACCTTGTAAGTGAAGCCCTCGAGCTGGTTAAGGGCCTCCTCTCTCAGACGGCGAGCCTTGTCGGAAGCCTCGAATGCCTTGAGGCGATCCTTGGACTTGACCAGCTCATCGCGGGAGATCTCAGGACGGCCGGTCTTCTCGAGAGTGAAGTCGACGGAGATGACGACAAGCTCCTTCTTGGGGGCGGCCTCCTTGCCGTCAGCAGCCGCGTCAGTGGGGACGGGAGAGGACGAGGCGGAGGTAGCGTCAGTCGCGGTGGAAGCGGTGGTGGAGGAAGACTCAGAAGAGGTAGACTCGGACTCAGCGCCATCCTCGCCGTCCATGACCTTCTGGTCCTTCTTGCCAAAACCGAACAGGTTCTTGACGCCGTCAACGAAGCCCTCCTTCTCGGGAGCGTCGGCCTCGCACTCAACAGTGGCCTTGGTCACCTCAACCTCGCCGTTCTCGCTGCTGAGCTTGACACCGACCTTGAAGTGGATGTCGCTGTCAACGCAGGAGTACTTCTCCTTGAGCTGCGCAACGGTGGCGGTGAGATTCTTGGTGGTCAGAATCTTGGTGTCCTGCTCGGCAGAGTCGACCTGTTGGTAGAACGTGACGGAGAAGTCGTCGTGGTTGGTGAAGGTGACGTCCTTAGCGACACCGCCCTGGGGAGAGATGGGAGACCACAGACGCTGGTGCTGGAGCTTGTCCTTGGCGTTGGTCCACTTCATGCCGGAGGCAAAGTTGGCACCCTCAGAGATGCGGATCTCCTTGACACGGAAGCTGGGGCTCAACTCAGCAGCGCGGAAGCCAGCGCCGAAGACGGCGGACTCGTCTGAGTTGACGTTGCTGCGGATCTTCTCGGCAGAGCCAACGACATTCTCTAGCTCCTTCTGGACGAAGGGCGTGCGGGAAGCACCACCGTGGAGAATGACAGAGGTGAGGTCGGAGAGCTCGAGCCCGGCCATCTTGAGGGCGTTCTGAACAACAGCACCGACACGAGCGGCGTGGCCCTCGGCCATCTTCTCAAAGTCGGCACGGCTGATCTTGTACCTGAAATCGACGTCCTCGTAGAGACCCTCGAAGCTGGCGCCGGTCTGGGTGTTGGCGCTGAGGACGTGGCGCAAGCGCTCCGCTTCCTTGGTAAGCTTCGCGATGGCGCGGCCGTGAGTCTTGACCTTCTCAGACTGAGCAGAGACCTTCTGCGCGCCCTTGGACTCGACGAATTGAGAGACCATGTCGTCAATGATGAGAGAGTTCAGAGCGTCACCGCCCAGGGTCCTGTCCCAGCCGGAGCCCAGAACGGCAACCTCCTGAACGGTCTTGTTGTACTTGCCAACATCCTTGACGGTACGGCTCTGGAACTTCATGACAGTGGCCTTGGTGGAACCGGCGCCCATGTCGAAGACGAGGTGGTACTCGGGCTTTGCGCCCTCATTGATGTTGGGGAACTGGCGAGAGGTAGCGTAGTTGAGGCCGACGGCGAGACCATCGCTGATGAGGCTGAGAACTTTGAGGCCGGCGAGATCGGCAGCGGCCTGAATGGCGCGCTTCTCCTCAATGGTGAAGTAAGGAGGCACGGTGAGGACCATGGAACGGACGGCGGTTCCGGCACCGGCAGCGACTTCGGCGTTCTTCTGGATCGCCTGAAGCTCCATGGCCAGCAACTCCTCGACCAGCCATGCTTCCTCTTCCTCGGTGAAAGACTTGCTCTTGAACGCAGCTGTTCCTCGCTCCTTGTTCTTCTCGAGCTGCAGGGCGGGGTGTCGGGCAGCGTACTCCTGGACAATGGGGTGGTCGACGGTGAGACCGAGGATGGTCTTCAGGTTGGGGTAGACATCGTGGGGGAATCTGGCGGCGAGGGCGACGGCGTCGGAGCCGTAGAGTCTCTCGGGGAAGGATCCCGACTTGGGGCCGCTCGAGAGGGGCTTGAAGGTGACGGCGGAGATCTCCTTCCGGCGAGAGTCCTTGGTCAGGACAATGTCGAGAGGAATGCCAGGCTTGACCAGGGCGGCCTTGATGTACTCGGTACCAAGGTCAACACCCAGGACAGCAGAGACGGCAAAGACCTGGGCAGAAAAGAAGAAAACGCAGCCGAGGAGTATCCTCAACGGCGAGGGCATTCGTTGCGCCATTGTGTGGGTGGGTTGCGCCCAAGGGCGCTGCGTATACGGTTATTCGTAGAGACGGGTTCGGTTGGTGGTGCCTACAGGGACTGCTGGATAAGTCCCGGCGAGAGGCTTGGGAGACTCGACTGCGCGGTGGGTGTAGAGAACGAGACGTAAACAAAAAACAAGAGCGAGACAAGAAAGGAAGGGGAGGTCTCGTCGCAGTTATGACCCAGAAGCAGAGAGGATATGGACAGCACGGAGGGTCGTCAAAAAAGAGACGTGAAGGTGTCCTCTACTGGATTCGCTGCGGTGCCATCCCCAGACTGGGTCCTGCTCGGTAAGGTTAGTGGTCCCCTCGTGCTAATGGCTTACCTGTCCAGGCGAAGAGGACAGCTGTAAGAAAAAAAAAGTTGTGGCGCAAACTCCCGGCAAGCTGCAAGGCTGAATGCACGATAAGCACGCGATTGGCGCGATAAGCTTTAGGCCCGGGAGTTGGTGGTGGCTCCCCGGCGATGAGTGGGGCTCTTGGACTTGGTCAAGCCACAGTTAAGGGGCCAGCGCCGAGCTTCTATCACATAAGTCTATGTCAACAATGATGCTCTCACGGACGAGACATTACCTAAAGGTTACGTGACTGATGACACCATTCAAAGCGGTCAGTAGCCGCGGGCATTGAAAAACTCGTTATTGCACCTGTTTGCATTGTACTTGAGATGGGTTTCTCTTGGGTTCTTGCTGGCGGACCAGGGCAGCTGCAGAAGGTGGTCCGTACGAAGCCACATGGAAGCTTCGCGATTCTTGCTAGGAAGAACCCCGGACGCTGGGGCATGGGTTGAAGTGCTCTGCCCAGTACAGTTTGGGACGGCGGAGGTTCAGGGCCGTAGGTAATCCAGCCAAGACATTCGTTGTCAACCTGGTACTAACACAACCCCACTCACCATGCAAGTTTACGTGAAAACATGCAAATCATGGCTGACAAAGTCAGTGACAAAATCAGAACTTCCAAAGGGAGCTACGTTTGCGCATTTTCCAATATTTGCGCTAACCGTTGCTTTTACTCTCTGGAGGACCAACGTCGAGATCTGAATTGGGCCAGCCACTATCTTTGACTTTCACTATTGGAGATCGCGGGGTAGCAAAGCTGCAGTGGGGCAGCTAATGGCGGGGTCAAGATGCAGTCGCTGAGCTCACTAGAGAGCAAACCTGTCACTTCACCAACTCCAGCTGTCCTAAACTGTTTGGCTTGGAAGAAAGCCTACGAAGAAAATACATTTCAATCTTTTTCAAAACTTGAATCCACATTGCGGTGCTCAATCACCTAAACCTTCTGTCCTCTCCCTTGCCTCGGTTCTACCCCACTATCCAGCATGGGGCCGGTTGACAACGAAGTCAAGGGCCGGCTTGCTCTCGTCACCGGCGCTTCTGGTGGGTAAGAAACTCCATCATTCTTTGTTGACACAACCATAATCTGAGTGTGCATAGAATTGGAGGTGCTTGCGCCAGAGAGCTCTTTGCCAATGGGGCGCACTTGGCCCTGACCTGTTCGTCTGAAGGTACCCGGAGCAAGCTCTTGGACCTTCAAAACGACCTCCGCTCAGAACAAACTACGGACAGGCGAATCTCGTGTCATGTGGTTGACATGTCTTCTTTCAAAGGCATCGAAGAGCTTTTTGCGCAGATCCTCGACGAGCACGGGCAATATCCCGATATTCTCGTCTCCAACGCCGGCACGGCTGGCTTCAACAACAAGGCAAACCCGCAGCTGGAGAACATCTCTCTTGAAGAGTTCGACTTCACCTACTCCATCAACCTCCGCGCCTCGTTTCTTCTCTGTAAACTCGCTATGCCCCACATGGCTAAGCAGCATTGGGGCCGCATCATCTTCGTGTCGTCCATCTCTGCCATTGGGGGCGGCATCAACGGATGTCACTACGCTGCCAGCAAAGCCGGACTGACTGGGCTGATGAAGAACCTGGCTTCTAAGCATGCCAAGGACGGGGTCACGCTGAACGATGTAGCACCGGCCATGATTGGCGAGACGGGCATGATACCCGACGAGAAGCGCGTCGAGGGCACGCCGGGCGATGTGAAGAACATCCCCGTTGGCAGGTTGGGAACCCCGCAGGAGTGCGCCAATGTCGTGATGATGCTATGCAAGACTGGATACTTGACGGGCCAGAGTATCTTGCTGAGCGGCGGTCTGAAGTAAACTCAGCACAAGGACTCTGCCATGCCCGCAGAGAATTCACGACGGCTCATTCTTCTGTATTAATATCTTTAGTAATTTCCTTTCAGAACCCACGAGTCTGTGTGGTGAATGGTAACTAACCGCACAGTCTGTCTGCCTTATCAAATTCTAACATTTGAGTCGGACGTTGCCTTGAGATGCCGAGGACTTTTCAAACAAACTCGACAAGTGTTTGCTTCAGGACTTTCTTCTCAGAGTCTGTAGCTTGAAACGTCTCACCGTACATCATTCCATGAATATAGCATGACCCAAGGATGTGGTACTTCCGTTGATCCCCAGCGATCGGCCTTATTATCAGAGGCGGTTGAACAGTAGGAATAACACAAATCAAGTCGCCGGATTGAATCAGAGGTGTCCCCGTTCCGCTAAATCATAGGACTTCAATGTCAGTAATTCTCGAGGGTACATGCGCACTCGCATTTCAAACGTTCCAGCAAATAAGCAGATCACTTACCAAAATCCGCCCTTGGTTGTGAAGAATTTATCACCATTGCAGCATCTCACAGCCCGCTCCACAAACGGAACGGTCCGCGGATCTGCCGCAGAATTCCACGTCCGGAGCCAGCTTTTCCGACTGAGGTGGTCGTATATGAGTGGGCATTTCGCCTGGCAATACTCGACAAAGCTCCGAGCAATCGCTCCACACCTTGGAAGCGTGCTCTCAGTCTGTACAGCATGCAAGATCGTGCAAGCAAAAGCAAGGGCTTTGTCAGGATACGTCAGTCCAACGTCCACCTCCGTCTTCTCCAAGATCCCCCAATACTCCTGTATGATGCTCGGCTCTTGGGAGAGAAGAGACCTTGCAAGGTCCACGCTGATCTTGACGTCCTCTGCCGAGTTGTCGTCTTCCTCGGTACGCTCTCTTCCAATCACCGTCCCGCATATCTCACCACACATATGAATGCTGTCAAGGATGTAGGCGTAAACCTGAAGAGATGAACCCTGTACATCAGATCCTCTTGAAGTCTGTTCCACGCCCCGAGAAGCGTCATATCTGTTGTTAATTGTCCAGTGTCGTCGGCTGTTCAACCGAGGGCACCACGAGGGCCCATCAACCAGGTCTCTAGGAAACCGATGCCAAATAAGGCCCAGAAACCTGAGGGAACGGGAGCTCATCTGCGAAAACAGGGCAAACTTCAGCTCCGGCAACGTCCTGGTATAATCGGCCTCGATCAGAAGCTCCCCATCGCTCGATCTCGCACGAGGATGCCCGAGGAAGGCATAAACGAGATCCCTCTTATCCGTAGCCCGCTGCCCGCCCCTCGCACGGAAAAGCACATCCTCAAGTTCCAACACGCCGCCATCCTTCTGCAGCCGCGCAATCCTCTTCAGAATGTGCGAGGATGAGTACCACGACCTCTCAACGTCCTCCTTGAACGTCGCCCAGACGAACCGGAACAGGCTGATGATGTGGCCCGCCTTGAAAACAAGACCGCGCGTGATCTGGTTGTTCCGCACCCACGCCGCAACGAAGTCCAGCACCTCGGTGAAGTCCACCGTCGACCTGCCGTACGCGAGCAGCGCGCGCCGGGCAAGCCCGACCTCCTGGAGCACCCAGACGCGCTCGAACCAGGGGCGGTTCAGCATGTCCACGGCGCTCTCCAGCCGCGCTCGCGTAACGTTGCCGTAGCTGCCGTCCGGGGGCGCCCATCGCTTGATGGTGTGCGGCGAGATTTCAAAGTGCCTCATGTGCTTTGCGGCGACGAGGTTGAAGTCGCGGATGACGCTGAACGCTTCTTCTGCGGCGCGGCCGTCTTGGTCGTCGTCGCCGAAGCAGATGAGGACTTGTTTGGCCTGGGAGTAGATTTCGCCCATGATGTTGACTTGGGAGCTCTTCTCGAACTTGTCATGCTGGTTCATGCAGAGGGCGTCGACCCAGAGGTGACGCTGCTTGGTGGGGTGTCTGACTTGGCGCAGGGCTTGGAAGAGGTTCGTAGTGACGGCAACTGAGACTCCATGGCAGTTTATAGTCTGGACCTCATCGAGACTTCCCCAGACGTAAGAAATTGCTTCATAAGGCTCTATCGAAGCGACTGATTAGCAAACTTGGTTTCGTACATGGTCATAGTCTTCACTATTCTGGATAATCACCTGTGTCGTAGAATGCTACGGAACGTAACAAGCACTTTATGGGGTCCTCGAAAGATCCCGGTTCAAGAATCAAGATTCGAGTCCATTTTCCAGGTGGCAGAGGCTCGTAACACAAGAGTGTGCCCATGGCCTCAGCCATCTTGCGCAGAGGAGACTTGGCAATCGCGAAGATGCCGGTTCGAGGAGGTGCTTAGCCTATTCTGGCCATGAGATGAGATCTCACTTGTAGTTGGTAGAATTGCCTGCAACTAGGGCCCACGCTGCAGGGGCATTGCACCCTATCAAGACATATCTAACAGTTTTCTCACCCACAGCTGCAGTTGTCTCACAGATCCCTGATTGAAATGCGCCATCCTGCGTAATTTCTGCAATTAAAGGTTGGCTCTGAAAGAAAACAAAACGACGTCCTCTATGCTTTTGTTGAAAAGACGAAGTGACTGTAAGATTTAGCCACGCAGACAGTCTTGAACTTGAATAAATAATGCGAATTGTTGAGTTTCGTGTACGTCCTGCTAGACAGAGAGAGAAAAGGGGGGACTGAGATATCAGAGAGGGGACAGTATGAGTTCTGGTACAGACAGGTGTTTTTGCTAAACCCATCTGACTAACATATATCGCCTCGGAAATCGTAGCCGTATTGGCACATGAAAAGTAAGCGGTCTCATGATCGTCAACATCGGCACGACCAAACTTGTCTGAGCGGCTTACTCAACGCGGGGTCGCAGAAGCCACGGTCAAAAGCATGCACCAGCATTATTAATCTCACTGCTCCGATCCAACATCGAATTGCCTCATTCACATGTCTCTATCCAAATGGGTGACCAATTGACAACAACCTGCAAAGGGGCATCAAACCCGTAAAAGATAACTCATATCCTTGTTTTAATCCAACAACACATCCAGTGCAGATACAACCATGCCTCTCTACGAAGTCGCCCACGCAACTCCTTTGAGCCAGCCCCAGCAAGACGCCCTCGCCGAAGCAATCACAGAACTCCATAGCAAAAAGTTCACCGTCCCGCGCATGTTCATCAATGTCATCTTCGTAGACACCTCAAACACGCCAACGTATGTTGGCGGCAAACGGGTTTGTTGACCCCTTGGGTCCCCCACCCCAAACAACATTAACACAATAGCATAGCGTCATTCGAACCGCATCACAGGCCGCACCCGCAAGGGCTCGCGCACTCGAGATGATTTCAATGCCCTCTGTGGGGAGATCCGCGCGGCGTGGGCACGCATAGTTCATCCAGACGTCGCAGATGGAAAGCTGCCGCCACCAGAGCTTGAGCTGAGAGCCGTCTTCATCACGGGGGAGCTCATTGCGGGTATGAAGGCCAGTTTCATGACCCCGGCCGCTGGAGAGGAGCTTGCGTGGGCCAAAGAGAACTACCACGCATTCGAAGAGAGGGCGCATGCGGGAGACGAGGATTTTGTGGATTTGGTTGCTGAGCTTCGGACGTGGCCTGGGTTTGATGTTGCGCGCTGACGAGGTTGTATCGAATGATGAATTGCCCAAGACAGGACGTTCTCTCGTTAAGTTCGTTCAATTATGATTATGGCTGATAGCCTCTGGTAACTGGTCTACTATATGAGGCATATGCCATTTTTCTTTCGTTCTTGAATCTTCTCTCATGCCAGCATCAAGGGCGCGTCTTCGTTCATCAGTTTCATTCGATTGGTGATCTGAAACTCTCTGGATTAGATCCATGGGCGAGTTCGCAATGATTCAGCTTGAAGATGTCAGATGATTTCGAAAGGCAGTGTTCCAAATCTTGGATCGAGACGTACCCTGACAGACTAATGTCGTTGTATCGGGATCATCCGACACCAGTTGCTCCCTGGCTGGGTTCCTTAGAAGGACATTTGCAACGCCCAATTTGTGAGGCGTTCATTTTCATGGCGGTCATATCGTTCTCCCTTGCCGCGGGGTATTCGCCTTTTCGGCAAGCTTAGTAACAATCACCAGTCGTTCCGATGAGGCCAATCTTCCTTAGAGTCTTCTGTCTCGTCGACGACTTTCCGCGGCCACTCAGGACATATGTCGATCTTATCTCGCGGGAACCAAAGCTCCAGAAGAAGAAAGAGGAGGTAGTCGATGATGCAGACGAGGCAAAAGAGTTTGCCAGCCCAGATACCACAACCGTAGTACCGCTTTAGCCGATCGATGAGCGCGAATGAACGCACTCGACTGGCGCCGTTGGCAGCGTCAACACCGTAGAATTCGGCCTCGCTCAACTCTCCAGAGATACCGTGGTAAACTCGCTCTGTTCGAAGGGCTACATTCGTCCAAGAATACATCTTTTGGACTTGCTCGTGGAAACGCTCCGTCCGCACCTTATTGGCCCTCAGAGCAGCAATAGCCTTTCCGGTCGCGAAAACGAGGTCGTCTTCCTCTGGTTTTGCGAACACGGTCATATGTGATGGTAGCACCTCGGGGATGCCTCCGACTTGGGTGCACACGACATACAAGCCGCAGCTGGCTGCTTCAACAATAACGGTTCCGAAGGCTTCAGTCAAGCTGGGGTGTAGGTAGATGTGGCCGCGAACCATGACGTCCCGCACCTCTTCGTGGCGGATAGGCCCTAGCATCTCTACCCTGTCTTGTAAGACATTCTGCTCAATCATCTGCTCAAGGTCGATGGCCTTGGGGCCAGAGCCGGCAATGATGAACCTCGTGTTGGGGTGGTTTTGAAGAATACTGGGGATGGCGGCAGTCAAAAGATCTGTTCCCTTATTGTAGAATAGACGAGATATGACTACGATAGTGATCATATCGTTCGGGCCCAGATGATGAGCTGGGGGTGGGTTTTGCCCGAAGGACTGTCCGGTCTCGGTGGATGGGTAGTCGAGGGGGCGAAAGTTCTCGGCGACGACGGCATTCGGGATGACTGAGACCATCAGAGGGTCAAGTGATGCTCGCAGAACAGTGTTTTCCTTGCTGCGTCACTAATTAGCTTGGGTGTGGAAGAAGTGCTACGCGGCGCAAAAATACCAGGTGTGGCTAACACAGACGACGTGGTCCACATCGCTGAGGGAGAACTTAAGGATCTTGTTCGTCAGGATGCTGGTAGCATCCGCAAAGCCAAACAGCGAGTGATCTGTGAATACGGTACGCAGACCCATGGTCCTACCATGGAGAATGGCCTCATGACACAAAGTACTCAAGCTCGCATGGCCGTGGACAATCTCGATCTGCTCTCGGATGAGGATGTTGCGCAGGATAGGGAAGGCCGAGAACACGGTCGGGAAGGTCGCGGATCGGAAGACGACGAAGAAAGGGACATGATAGACTCTAATCCCATTGGTCAAGTTGCGCACGCCGCTGCGGCCCTCGTATGAGTGGGTGATGATGATGACTTTGTGCCCGCGATCGATCAGCTTGGTCGACAGCTGGTAGATGTGACTTTCGACTCCTCCTGGCTGCGGAAAGAAGAAGTCGCTGACCATGGCAATATTGTATGTTCGAGCCATGTTGATCGGCTAGTGCTCGGCGCGAGCATCTGTCACCTCCAGAGATATTGACGGTGCATTGTACGCGATTAGATCGCGCATCCGTCGTCGCATTCGCGAGTGGTGCAGTAGGGAGGCATCTCAATGACCTGCTAAGTCATTACCCCCCTACTGACGTTAAGCTCTAGCGTGGGTAGGGGGCCTCTGCTTCACTGCGATAAGAAGTTTCGGGCAGGTGGTATGAGGCGGCAAAATCGCGATAAGTTACTGCTCCCAACTTTTTTTCGAGACTTTGCGCCAGGTGCCCCTCCGACTTACCTTCGTAGCCAAGCTGCGCAAACCTCCAAATCGGTCCGAAGAGGTTCGCGAAGGCGCAATTGACAAGATGTACGCCCGTTACGTGCCTCCAAAGAAAAATGCGGCTGCAGCACCTCCCGTGGCGGCGGCGCCTCCGCCGCGCGAACCAACACCTCCTGCTCCAGAACCAGCACCCGCGATGAACGACGCAGTCAGGACGGGAGAGAACACCGCCAGCCCGTATGCACGATATGTTCCCTCAAAGAAGCCGAAGTCGCGACCGTCGATTGTTAGTGTAGCTCCGGAGGACGCGGAAGCTTTGTCTCCTGCGATGAAGCGCAAGCACGAGGTCGAGGTCGAGGCCGAGGTCGAGCAGGAGACGCCGGCCAAGAAGAAGAAAACCAGAAAGTCGGAAGAAGTAGCGCCGTTGGACGAAATGGATGTGGACACGCCGAAGAAGTCCAAGAAAGAAAAGAAAGAGAAGAAGGAGAAAAAGGACAAGAAAGATGATTCAGAGGAGCCACAAGTTGACGCCATGGATACCCACGCAGACGACGAGGACGGTGAAGGAGAGGAGGCGGGGGAGAAGAAGAAGAAAAAGAAGAAGAGGGATTTGGACAATGCAGATGGACGCGATGACGAAAACGTCGAAGAAGTAAAGGAAAAGAAGGACAAGTCTAAAAAGAAGAAGAGGAAAGACGAAGAGATCGCCGAGGAAGACGACGCCGTTGCAGCGCGACACAAGAGCGTTCTGTCCAAGGCATCCAAGTACCTCAAAAAGGCCGCCGACGGTTCCCACGACGAAGACCCGGAGAAGATGGAAGTGGACGAGGAAGGAAAGGAAGAGACGGAAGAGGTGGAAGAACACGGCCTCGAACCCCTCCCGCAACCCGAGCCCGTCGCTCTCGATACCTCGAAACCCTCCTACGAGACGCTGCCACCCTGGCTCGCTGCGCCCATTCGAGTGGCGCCTGACACGCGGACGCCGTTCTCTGAGATTGGCATCAACCCGAAAGCAGCTCAGATTTTAGAATCGAAGGGATTCAAGGATGCCTTTGCCGTCCAGACCGCCGCGGTTCCGCTACTTCTACCGTCTTGCAAGCACCGTCAAGGCGATCTCCTCGTCGCGGCTGCCACTGGTTCCGGAAAAACGCTGGCATATGCTCTTCCCATTGTGCGGGACATCAGCCAAGGTGCTGTCACGAGGCTCCGCGCTCTTGTTGTCTTGCCGACGCGTGAGCTTGTCAAGCAGGCGCAGGAGGTTTTTGAGCTATGCGCCGGCGCATTCGATGGTCGTGACCAGAAGAGAGTGCGCATAGGAATCGCCATTGGTAGTCAGCAGCTCAAGTACGAGCAAACAAATCTCATCGAGAGGGAAGAAAAGTACGACCCTGAGGCCTACCAAGCTGCGAACCAGCGGGAGCTCGAGGCGTGGAAGGATGTTGAGGAGGTAGACCCTGAGACCGAAGATTCCACGAGCAGAGTGGAAGCTGGCTCGTTGCCTGATCACATCGTAGACTACACCTCCAAGGTTGACGTCCTGATCTGCACTCCCGGTAGACTGGTCGAACACATCAACCTTACCCCAGGATTCTCTCTGGACTACGTGCGTTGGCTGGTAGTCGACGAAGCCGATAAGCTCCTGGCGCAGAGTTTCCAGGGCTGGCTGGACGTCGTCATGCCCAAGCTGCGGACGAAGAAGTTCAGCGCAAGAGACTTCCCTGACTCCAACCTCTCTGGTGTACGCAAGGTTGTTCTGAGTGCAACACTTACGCGAGACTTGAGCCTGCTAAGCGGGCTGCAGCTTCGCCGTCCTCAGCTCATTGTTCTGGAGGGCGAGAAGGCGGATGGCACTGCACCAATCGCCGAGCACACTCTGCCCACGCTGCTGAAGGAGTCTGCCATCAGAGTCCACGATGCCAACCTCAAGCCTCTGTACCTTATCGATCTGCTACTGGGCGGGCATCTGATGTCCGAAGCCAGCTCCAAGGCGGAGGCCACTCCTCCAGCAGAAGACGACGACGACACGTCTTCCTCGGACGGGTCCTCCGATACCTCATCAGACACTTCTTCAGAGGCAGATTCGGACACCAGCTCAGAGGCAGACTCCGACACTTCCTCAGACTCGGACAGTTCCTCAGACGCCAACCCCACACCCTCCAAGCCTCCGAGAAAAACACCCGCAGCCTTCACAACGACGGCCCTAATCTTCACAAAATCAAACGAGTCCGCTCTCCGTCTCTCCCGCCTAATCTCCCTCCTCCACCCTTCCCTCTCGCCCTTCATCGCAACCCTCACCTCGACCCAAAAGACGTCCGACCGTCGCCGCGCCCTCCGCGCCTTCGCCTCGCGCCGCTTGCGCCTGCTGGTCGCATCCGACCTCGTCGCCCGCGGTATCGATCTGCCGCAGCTGGACAACGTCATCAACTACGACCTGCCCGCCAGCGCCGCCGGCTACGTCCACCGTGTCGGCCGTACAGCCCGTGCGGGACGCGCCGGCGCGGCGTGGACTCTGGTCGAGGACGGCGAGAGCGGTTGGTTCTGGGGCAAGATTGCAAAGGCCAGCAGCGGGATCCGGCGCGCGGCGAAGGTCGATCGCTTGCGCATCGGCGACCCGGAGAGCGGTGGGTTCGCGGACGAGAGGGTACAGGAGTACGAGGATGCGCTGGAGAAGTTGGGCAAGGAGGCCGGCGAGGCTAGGAGGCACAGGTAGTGCATTTGTTGTAGAATTTGATAATAATACCATTTCAAAGCGTTTTGAGAATCCATATGCCTTGATTTCTGTACTGCGATCACACACTACACATGCTTTTGAGCCCAGTCTCATTGCAGATGGTTTTCACTTCGATGTTTCCCTTCAGCCAACATCTCTCTAATTGAATACTTCAAAAGTTCAAATTGCTCGAATAGACAGGGGCTTGTCACAATATAGCACGCAACTCAAGCTTCATCTCACAGACCTACCATGGAATCTCCCTCCCATCATATAAGTACAACTTGCCGCTATCCTCAACCTCCAACCCACCCAGCAACTTCAAAATACCCCCAGCACAATCCGCAACCTCGACCTTCGCCCCAGGACCGCCCGACTTCGTCTTGACGTGCCCGGGATCGACCGCAACCACAACCACGCCCCGCCCCTTCAGCTGCATCGCCTGGTGCACCGTCAGCATGTTCAGCGCCGCCTTGCTGATGGCGTACGGCGTCAGCTCATGCGGACACACGCCGCTGGTCACCCATCCGAAGCTGCCGGCCCCGGACGTGATGTTCGCCACGACGGTCCTTCTGTCTTGCTGCTCGCCGTCGTGGAAGAACGGAAACAGCACCTGAAACGTCCGCGCGGGCCCGACGACGTTGGTGGTCATGTGCGTCTCCAGCGCCGCGGCGTCGAGGCTCAGCGCTCTCTGCTCGGTGTTCTGCAGCGTCGCGGCGTTGTTGATGAGCACGTCGATCTTGTTGGGGCCATCGCCCAGCGCGGCGGAGACGCGGGAGGGCAGGGCGGCGAGAGATTCTGGCGAGGAGATGTCGCACTCGAGGACGTGGACGGTGCCTTTGCGGTTGGAGGAGGCTTGGATGGCGCGGAGGCGGGTGAGGTCGGCGGCCAGGGAGCGGACGAGGGCGAGGACTGTGGTGGCGGGGCGGAGGCTTAGTTGGGCGACGTATTCGAGGCCGATACCGTCTCTTGCGCCGGTGATTACGTATGTGGGCATGGCTTGATGTGGGATGTTTCTGACTTGGGCTTTGGGTTTGAGGCTTGGGTTGCACGGTGATGTTGCCAAGGCTGTGGAGGATAGGAGGTAGGCTTTTATGGTGAGCGTGGCTGATTATTTTCGTGATGTTTTTGATTTCAAATGTAAAGATGCTATCCAATAACGGATGTCACATGTGTAGTCTGACTTGGACGCGGATTTCATATTCCTGTTGCTCTCCGTAAGCTGTCTTCGCATTGCGCTTGAAGGCTGCACGAAGATGACCCTTGGTGGGAACATCACCATGAGGTGGATTGGTAATGCGTAAGCATCTTCAGCGGCATGGTAAATAGCCTAAATACCGTTTTGAAGAAAGGATTCGGCAAGCGGTATGCCATTGGAGACACGACAATGTAAGCACGCGACATGCGGCTCGGACTGAATTGTGATGGAATTTTGCCTGTCAGGCACCGGATCTTTCACCTTCTTTCTCTCCCTGCATTGTTCACTTATTCTTCATACTCATTCGGCTCTTTCGTTGGCATCAAGAGTAATCTTACCAGATCTACTGTGCTGGTCGAAGGCGTCACCCTAGTTAGCATGACCGGTCATGGTGGAAACCCGGCACCTGCAATGTAGGCCCCGGCGTGTGCACGGTGTCCAGGTCCGTAAATGCGGGTCCACTCCGATCGGAACGGAGCCGGATGTTGATATACGTGGGCCGGATCAGCTTGTTCCGCCTCTCAGCCCATGTCGATCGGGCTAAGCTGATGAGGCCAACCTGTAAACGAGTGTTTACAGCCTGTTCCTTTTGGCACCTCACGCACGGTCTCACGACGCCTCGAAGCTGGATCTTACCCCTTTCTCTCCCCCCTACTTCAGCACCGTACCCAAGCTATCAAAGCAAGGGAGCGGCAATAATATTTTTGGATCCATTTGCCTCCGTATATCGTTTGCCTCTTTGAACGCTATGCGTACTGACACAGCCTCCAACGACTCCAAAGCCAAGACTCAGCTAGGATTCGGCAAAGCTGCCAGCCGGGCAACATTATGGATAGGCACATTAAGACCCTTCCTTTGTGTTGGCGGTGTTTGTCCGGTACTTGGGCAGAATCGGTCTGGCATTGCTTGGCGCGGGCGGCGAAAGCGTTGGCAGAGGGAGGCACAGAGGCGGTCGGGTTCCCTTAGCTTGGCCGGGGGTGGTTGGCTGGAAAGGCAGACCGCCACAAGCCACAGGGTTCACGACCATCGATAATTGAGCATCAAACTTCAAGATCTTTGAGTTTGAGGGGGAGCTGGAGTTGGAGGTGTTGGTCGGTAGTGTCTTCCGAGTTCAAGGTTAGAATTCAGCCTGACGTCAGAGGGGTTACCCCTGCGATTTGCGAAGGAGCTCAGAGTTTTCCTGAGGGTTTGACAGGCGCAACAGGCTATCAAACACAGCTTCATTTTAGAAGCGTCTTGGCAGACAGCATTATCGTAGCTGGCAGCGCCAGCATCGCGATGTGGGAGGGCACGTGTGAATGCTCTGTTGTTTGGATGGGTGCCCTGCCAAGACGCTGTATTCGCTGGAACTCTGCCTCCCCTCTCGCTTCAGGTAATCCGTGAGTTTGGCGGCCTGTTTTGTGGTAGTGCAGGTGTTGAGTGCACCACACCCAGCATGTGTTTCTGTGTGATTTGTGTGATTTGAATGATGTCAAACTTGGTCTTGGCAGGCGGTGTGTTGTGCAAAGAAACAACGCAAGGAAAAAACAACAAATCGGAGGTGACGGGGATAATCAGTGAGACGACCAAGGGTGGCAGTGCAAGAAGATTGTCCGTCCGCCGGGCGATTTTGTGGCATCGTCATTCAACAGTATCCGTAGAATGGATGTCCATCCATCCCTCTCTCCGGGGCGGCAGTTGCCATCGACCTGACGGGTGGAACCATCAGGCCTGCTTCCCGCCTTTTCTTTTTGGCTTTTGGAGGTGAAATTCCGGTTGGGTGCAGCTGGTCGGTGACGATGGCAGGTTCCAGGGGTGTCGCCGGCTCCGCGGATCGTTGGTGTGGACTGGGCCTAGCACCAGTTGGAGACGCTGAGTTCAGCATCTGGGCCTTTCTGGCGCATCTCTCGAGTGCCAATGCTTCTCCAGTTTCAAGAAAGATGAGTGATTTCGATGATCCAATGACGGTGTTGGATGGAGGACGGAGAGTTCTGGCAGGATCAGACCAGGTCCAGGTCGTGGTGGATGCTGGGATGGCATGGCTGCTCAGTGGAAGCTAGATCATCAAGCTCTCGCCTCACCTCAACCGCTGGCCATGTGCGGGACAGCATGCACCGCTGCATCGGAAGAAAGGGTGCTGGGTAGCATGGCGGCAACGTGGGGACGGGCATGCGGATCCCTTTCGCGGGAGGCCGGTGTGATGGCCTGTTGATGTTAGGGTGAGGTGTGTTGGGTAACTCGGGTTTCAATGTTTCTCGCGCTTGCGCTTTCTCAAATCTTTGCAGAAACCTCTCCGCCGGACTCTGACTCTGCAGAGCACTGAACGACATGGCAAGAGCTAACCTCGGGGCTTTGCTGCCAAGGGCCGGACTGTGGCTCAGGTTTGCGGTCGGCGGCCTCTTTCGCCAATGTCTCGGCGAGCGGCTCGTTGTTTCTCGCGAAAGCCCATCAGTCCACTCACTTACTGCCTGCCCTGATGCCCAGAGCTTCGCGTCGGGTGCTCCAAGCTCCCGTCCCGTTCTGCGAAGCACTGTCTCCTTCTTCCGTTGCTGCTGCTGTGTCTGCCATCTTATCGCTTTATCAAAGCATCCGAGGCATTACATGGAAGGTGGGTGTCATTTTGGCTGCAGCTTGGCGTCACTCTGCCGAGGAAAACAACAAGGAAAAGTTGTAATAGCTACTAGCTTGCCAGAACACTTTGTACGCATGAGAAAAAGACTTCCTCTGAATACTGACCCAACCTGGCTTAGAGGCCGCTGCAAGGCAGCACGAGCCAGCCATCTAACTCGAAAGATGAGTTTGAATCATTTTTTAATTCCACGGTGGCTTGGCGCCCCCTTTCGTGTATTTTGTCGTCAAGTCATGTATGAGCAGCGCATTTCTCGCTACAATTACCTGGGTCCATGATCCATCATGATTGATTGATCGCTTCTCTCCCGTCCCTCCCCTGCCAGCACGCTGATGAGCGCTTCTTGGCATCATCACCTGGCCAAGCCGTCGCTCAGCAGCCAGAGGTTCCTCTGCAGCTTTACGTATAAGGCGCCAGTGAGCTTCCTTGGCAGCTCCAAATGCTTGGCAGCACCATGCTTTTGGTCTGGCTACTTCCTGGGGCTGTGCCTAATGAGCCAAGCCAGCCCAATGGATGGCCCAGCCAGTAGATATCTCATCACCCGAGCCAGACTTTAGGAGTGCGAGAAGTGGGCGCCGGATGCATGTTGTGGCCCAGCAGCCGAATCTCTCTTCCTTCCAAAGTCCTTCTACTCTCCGTCGACTCCCTACCCAGGTGGTCTCTGAAAACCGTGTGGTCTTGTTATCTGACCTGCCTGACCTGATTGCTGTCTTTTGGCAGGTGCTTGTTGCCATCGTTGCTACCATCTCCTGTTATCCGTACTGCACACCCATCGGCGCCTTCCAGTAACACCTTCTGGAATAACATCATTCAACCACGTCACCGACCTACCTCAGGTTGCCATCGTGACTTTTGTACCGCCTCGTCAGTGGGCTGTTCATCGAAACTGCCGCCGGCTCCTTCTCGTTTTCGGAACCTCAGCTCCCAACCTTACACTACACGCCTTCACCTTGTCAGTTTGCGCCAGATAATTACCGCCAGGTACCGGTCTGAAGAAGGTTTGCAAAGCCACCACACCTTCGATATTGACCCATCAAACGGCCCGCTCCCCAGATTTTTGTCCCTCGACAAAATACGGATCACCGCTAAAGCATCACCCGCCACTCATTCACAGCAAGCGGTCTCCCTGGACCGTCAGACAACTCCATTTGAATACCACTTGGTCTCCCTTCTCCCTCGCATAACGCCCCCAAAGCATGGACGCTGAGAGACCGGAATACCCTCTTCGATTTTTCAGAAGCACTGGCTCTGTTTGATTGCTCACTAGCTCACCAACTTCGCCCGTCTTACATACATCACCTTCCGGCTTTGTTTGCGCGCGACCACATCCACCGTTCACCTGCGGCCATACTTTCACCAAGTGTCCGAAAACGAACGCCGAGACATCCACGCCAACAAAAACAAAAGAGACAACACTTTTTTTTCCCCTTTCCTCATTTATGCTGAGTTCCATCAACTCTGCAGCGATCACACGAGGAAAGCAGGAAGACGAGGCATAAACCACCAGCATCATGGCAAGAGGCCCCTCGCCGCTGAGGCGGCCTAGAGCGCCTACCATCACACTCGATACCTCCGCCGTCAACGATCAAGGTATGACGCCATGTCGCATTCCACCCCTGGATCGCTCTCCGAAAGAAACCAAAAAAATAATTCGCGTCCTGGGTGTAAATACTAATGAACGCGTCGACCTGCAGAAAACGACCACTCATCATCATCACCGTCCTCAGACCACGGCGATGAAGTGAACAACACGTTATCAGTGCCCACAAGAAAGTCACGCTCAGGATCATGGGACTCCAATAACACGACATTGGCCAAATCTAAAACAAACGACGGCACCGACAAGGGATCCCCCACCGTCCAGCTCTCCGGCTCGCCGAAAGGTTTCGGGGATAACCCAGACGCCCTGGCCCCGAATCCCGGCGAGGAGGCATCGTTTAACGTCCAAAACAACCCATTTGCCTTTTCGCCTGGCCAAGTATCAAAGCTAATTAACCCAAAAAGTTTAGACGCGTTTGTCGCCGTTGGAGGTTTGGCTGGCTTGGAGAAGGGTTTACGGACGGACAGACGCGCCGGTCTGAGTTTGGACGAATCGCGCCTCGACGGCAGCGTCAGTTTCGATGAGGCAGTTGCCCTTGGAAAGAAGATCCAGTCGCCGACGGAAGCAGTATCGACGGACGCACTGCAACAAGACGCAGTTCACCACGGAGATGGCTCAGGCAAGGGGTTCGACGACCGCAAGCGAGTGTTTGGACAAAACATTCTGCCCGAGAGGAAGTCAAAGTCACTGCTACAGCTCGCCTGGATTGCTTTGCAAGACAAGGTGTTGATTTTGCTCAGCGTGGCAGCTGTGGTCTCACTCGCACTAGGACTGTACCAAACATTCGGAGCCACCCACCATGGCGACGACACGGCCAAGTTGGAATGGGTGCGCTGACCCTGGTGATATGATCATTGAATGAGAAGCTAACAGAAGCGCCAGGTCGAAGGTGTTGCAATTATCGTCGCCATCACCATCGTTGTCGTCGTAGGATCTCTCAACGACTGGCAAAAAGAGCGCCAGTTCCGCAAACTCAACCAGAAGAAGGAGGATCGTGTGGTGAAGGTGATCCGCTCAGGGAACCCGTCCAACATCTCGGTTCACGACATTCTGGTTGGCGATGTCATGCTCCTTGAACAAGGAGATATCCTCCCTGTTGACGGCATCTTCATCGGTGGCCACAATGTTAGCTGCGACGAGTCTTCGGCAACTGGCGAATCGGACCTGATCAAGAAGGTCCCTGCAGATGCTGTAATGAAGGCTCTGCACGAAGAGGAAGTGAACCCCAAGAAGCTTGACCCTTTCATTATTTCTGGAGCCCGAGTCCTGGATGGCGTTGGAACGTTCTTGGTTACGGCAGTCGGCGAGAACTCAAGCCACGGCAAGACAATGATGTCCCTTCGCGACGATCCTGGCCTGACTCCCCTGCAGCTCAAGCTGAATATTCTTGCGGGTAAGTGGCCTTGTAGCTCGGTGCCCATCTACTTATTAACACTCCCTCAGGCTACATTGCGAAGCTTGGCAGTGGTGCGGGTTTGCTGCTCTTGCTCGTTCTTACTATCGAGTTCCTGGCCCACCTTCCCCAGAACAGCGACAGCCCCGAAATGAAGGGTCAGCGATTCCTCCAGATTCTCATTACGTCCATCACAATCATCGTTGTTGCAGTTCCTGAGGGTCTCCCTCTGGCCGTCACCCTCGCCCTTGCCTATGCCACGAAGCGAATGACGAAGGAGAACAACCTCGTCCGTCACCTTCAGTCCTGCGAGACCATGGGCAATGCGACAGTCATCTGCTCCGACAAGACTGGCACGTTGACAGAGAATGTCATGACTGTTGTGGCCGGCACATTGGGTACCGGAAAGCTCAAGTTTGGAGAAGGAGACGAGCAATCCAACTCACCCGAGGCTGAGTCCGCCGAGGGCCAGGAGCAAGCGCAGGTTACCAAAGACGACAAGAAGCCCGAGAGCAAGTCTACGGCCAAAATCCCCATGTCCAAGCTTTCTTCCTCCCTCGATCCCGAATTCAAGGATCTTGTTAAGCAGTCTGTGGCGATGAACACGACCGCATTTGAGACGGAGGAAAACGGCAAGCATGAGTTTGTAGGAACGAAGACGGAAACCGCCCTGCTCGACTGGGCTCGCAAATGCTTCGCCCTCGAGAAACTTGCCATCGAACGCGAAAACCATCCTGTGCAGCAGCTGTTCCCCTTTAACTCCAAGCGAAAGTGTATGGGTGCCGTCGTGCGCCTGCCGGACAACAGATATCGCATGTTTATCAAAGGAGCACCCGAGATCCTTCTAGGACAATGCACACACGCTGTTGCCGACCCGACGCAAGCTCCATCCTCGACTGCGATGGAAACGCACCAACAAGACGAGATCCGACGCACCATATCCGAATATGCATCCCGATCGCTCCGCACACTCGCCCTTGCCTACCGAGACTTCGACCAATGGCCACCGAAAGACGCTCGCAAAGAAGAAGATTCGCAGAACATCGAGTTCTCCAGCGTCTTCAAGAACCTCACCTGGCTAGGTGTTGTTGGTATTCAGGACCCTGTTCGAGCTGGTGTTCCAAAGGCTGTGGGTGATTGCCGTATCGCTTCCGTGTCCGTCAAGATGGTCACTGGTGACAACGTGGAGACTGCGAGAGCCATTGCGCGGGACTGTGGTATCTTGACTGAGAAGGGCAAGGTCATGGAAGGAGTTGAATTCCGCCGCATGGAAGACCGAGAACGTACTGCGATTGTGAGAGACCTTGCCGTCCTAGCCCGATCGAGCCCCGAGGACAAGAAGATTTTAGTCAAGGCTCTGAGGAGTCTCGGCGAGGTAGTTGCAGTCACCGGCGACGGAACCAACGACGCCCCTGCTCTCAAGTCCGCTGATGTTGGTTTCTCCATGGGTATCACCGGAACTGAAGTCGCCAAGGAGGCTTCAGACATCATCCTCATGGACGACAACTTCTCGTCCATCGTCAAAGCCCTCTCCTGGGGTCGTGCAATCAACGACGCCGTCAAGAAGTTCCTGCAGTTTCAGATTACCGTCAACATCACAGCTGTGGTCCTCACCTTTGTCACAGCTGTGGGTGACGCAGAGCAGGAACCGGTTCTGAATGCCGTTCAACTTCTTTGGATCAACCTCATCATGGATACCTTCGCTGCCCTCGCTCTGGCCACCGACCCTCCCACAGAGAGTATGCTTCACCGAAAGCCGGAGGCCAAGACAGCGCCTCTCATCAACACGCCCATGTGGAAGATGATCATCGGCCAGTCTATCTACCAGCTCATCGTCACCCTTATCCTGCATTTCGCCGGCCCAAGCTTCCTCCACTATCCTACAGGCCAGCAGAAGACACTTGTTTTCAACGTCTTCACCTTCATGCAAATCTTCAAGCTCGTCAACAGTAGGCGAATCGACAACAACCTCAACATCTTTGAGGGTATCACGAAGAACAAGCTCTTTGCTCTGATGATGACCATTATGGCCGCCGGGCAAGTCCTCATCGTCTTCGTCGGTGGCGCTGCTTTCAAGGTTGAACGACTCAACGGTCCCCAATGGGGCATTTCCATCGTCCTCGGTTTCCTGTCGATCCCCGTCGGTGTTCTCATTCGCCTCGTTCCCGACTCAGTCTGCGTGGCCATCGTCAGGCCCCTCGGCAAGGTCTGGGCTAAGATGCCCAAGTGGAAGCGTAAGAAGAAGGACGACGACGAAGAGGACTCGGAACAGTTGGGAGGGGTCACCGAGGCACTCCTGGAGATCCGCGAGGACCTGGCGTTCCTCAAGCGCATCAAGGGAGGAAGAATCAATCATATTAGCGAGGTCATCATGAAGCCTCGTGAATACAGGGAGCGCATCCGAAGCCGTAGTGGCTCTAGGTCCTCCAGCCGACATAATGTGTCGCCCATGAAGTCCGCCCTTGGCATGCCAGGTATCGTGGCAGCCAGTGTTGGAGGACTGTCGCCGGTTGAAAGACCGGTATCCAACGACCGCCGAACAACAGAAGGCGGAAACGAGGAGGAAAATCGAGCCAACTGAATTTCCCTGTCTCAACCAGACCTCCTCCTCTGACGATAGCCTTACTCTGTTTGGCATGTCACCATTGCATCAACAATTGCTCACCTTCCTTGGAAAATAGGGGTTGCTTGTTGCCCGAGCGTGTTTTCACTTTTCTTTTTCCATTCATCACGTTACGAATGACCGACCGATCGCCTGAAATGTACTATTGCTTCTTTTTTCCTTGGACCGATCGAGATACGACAAATACCAAAAGGCTTCTTCATGTACGATACTCAAGACCGATAGACCGAATTAGTGCGCCGCAAGACCGAACGGTTCGACCGTAAAAGTAATCAAATCAATAAAATAATACCACTAGATGTTCTTTTCCCACTGTGCGCGTGTTCGGAAGAAAGCTTCTGCGCTGGTGCTGTCGGACCAGGTTCCCTGGCCGCGTAGTACCAGGAGTTGATTTTTTCATGTACTAATCTCTAGGCTGACAACTGATCAGAGAAGCAATATTTAGGAGTAGGATCAAGAGAGGTAACTTCATTCATGTTGGCATTGACATGGTCTCTTATGGGCAGGTTCATGGTTCGGCGAGGTCATCACGCAGCAATGCCAGCAAACTTATGTTAACAAAAGAGAAAAAACAATGGGCGGCCATCGGAGATATGTAGAGCCACCTACACAAACTCGAACCATCGAGCTCTGCCGAAATCAGGCATACAATCCACCGCTAGGCTATCTTGCGACGGTGGTCGCACCCATTGTTGAGGAAGGTGGGAAGGTGAGTTGGCTATGAGGGAAGGAAGGAGCACCCCAGCGTTTCGGCCCGGCGAACACTTCACCTCCAGGCTCCCAGCCCTCTGTCCCTCCGGTTTTTGAGACTCTGGACGAATCGGATTTTCGTCTCGAGGTATTTCGGTACTCAGGTAGTGATGGATATCGCCATCATCCACAGGACTGTGTTTTCCTCAGAATTGCCATCTATAAATGAGAAGGGGTGCTCAGAAACATCCGCAGAAGGGGCACAATGGCGCGAGCGCGTTGGGCGATTTCTTTGCAGTCAGGGGGCATACAGTCTTTCTAAACGTAAACCCTCCGAGCTTCGTGAATTCTGCCCCAGTGTGATGTACATGAAGCGAATGACTCTAGCTATTGAACTGTCAAGAATACTAAACAAGCATCAGAGACGGAAGACGACGAAGGATGCCGTAAGCTTTCCAAAGTGTTGAGGTGATGGCGCTGGTTCAATCGCAATCGCAAGACGACATGGACTGCTGCCACAGCCAATGCAATACACACCTCCACTTTCATCTTGCAATTGTCCTTCGCCTACGTGGTGACTGTTGTTTAAGCTTTCGCCAAGGGCGATGCCAGCTCTTCAAATACTCGGACACGTCGTCGCGACAACCGTCCACCTAAACATTGCATATTTCTACATAAAGTCGAGTCAATTTTCTAGCTATTTCGAGCTCTTCAGGACAATTACAGATAATTCCCTTGTTGTTCGGCCGCGGGTCTTTGTCTGAGCGCAATGCAGAAGAATGGCCAAGATATGGGGCAAATGTCAGACTGGAAGGCTTATAGGAAGGAGCTTTTCCGCCGCTCGCCATCACTTATTCGTTATTTCTATTCCGTTGTAAGATGAGGAAAAACAAATTGCTAAAAGCGTCAGCCAGGGTTCGTTGTGACCTTACTTTAGAGTCTCAACTGTTACTCGCATTGAACACAAATATCTGTTACAACACAAGGACTAATTTCTTCCCAAGCGAGCTTCTGAATTCAGTCCCGTAGGTCTATATGCTTTTTATGATCGTCAAACAATGACCAGATGTATTCCGAGGAGAACGACTTCCGGCATGTGTCTTTTGTGCGAGACTTCATGGCAATAGCCGATCGTGAGACCTACCACACTCATGACATTCCTTTTCATGATGATGCAGTGTTTATATGGATGCATGGGCTGCCTTTGCGCTTCCAGTTCTTTGCAATCTGCTTCGACTTCCAGGACTGGCTTCCACAGCTACATTCGCCAGCTCGATCTCATGATTTTGATCAGCACAGTGAATAAGTGCGGCGTTAACACTTACAGCGTTCAACGGCCCATGAAAAAGGCCTGAACAACCTCCAAGAGATGATGGAGAACGACAGAGAGAAACACAACATATATTACGTCAATTGGCCTCAAAGAGTTTAACCACTGCTCTTTGACTTGTTATTCAGCAACACCTACCTTATGATGCCATCTCCAGGGGACGGTGTCTACTGTCATCTGTGTGCCTAGGCCCTGTTGCTTCGAACGTCGCATTACATCAAAATGATATGATTCTCCACAAAGGTATGCTCAGATGTTGTGAAACCATACCAGCTTCTCAGTATCTCTTTTAGGTGCGTAAGTACGACCTGAAGTCATCTACTAATTGAGATTATATGAACCAGGATCCCAGGTTTCAAAATTTGAGGCCTACTGGTGAACTGTCTATATTCATGGCAATCTCAACGAAGCTGAACACGTGCGGCAGGCTTTCGGCTGGTGCAGCCCAAGTTCCTTACCTACTAACTGTTAATCATTCTAAGCATACTTAAAAGCTCAAACCACTCAGATTGAACAGTAGTTACAAAGCCCAAATGATTACTTCGGCTCGTTAGGAAGCCTAATACGAGAAGTGATAGGCTCAGAACAAGGGTGGCAAGAGTCGACAAACTGGCTACAGCAAATGAAAGTTAAAGAAGCCGTACAGACGATGAGATGGATCTATCAGAATGTCTTGGCGTATTAGTCAACATGTTCTTACAGAGGCTGGTACCCAACCCTTAGAGAGGGACTGTATTGTTGTCTGGTATGTTGCATTGCTAGACGAGACGTCTTTTATATGTGATTCTCAAGGTTCCTCACCATATCGACATTGCTCGTATGGTGCTGTTTGCTACCCACATTACTCTACGTTACTTCTGTATGCCTCAAAGGTACTGGAAGTGAAAGGTACTGGGAGTGGTCGGACAAGAATGACGTCGCACGAGAGCTGTGTTGAAACTTGGTCTTGTGATATTTACCTGGAGCAGACACTTGCAAGTTGATAATGCACGGAAAATCTACAAGCAGACAGCTGCTCATACAAATGTGCATTGTTCCCGGTCATCTCTGTTTATATGTACATATACAGACTGCAATACGATAGAAAGTTATGCTTCAATGAGCTGGGTACTTAAGAATCTGTCGATAAACCACTGTATCAACGATCTTAGATATTGAAGGCGGGCAAAACGACATGAACGCCTCGATGAACCCATGGCCTCGTTGAGTGGTTCTGTGGTCTGCTTGATTTACTTTCGACTTTTGATCAGATGGTCCTGCCTTGCCATCAGGCCATTATACAGGGAGTAAAGCACTAACATTGAATGCTATTCGATATCTATCTATAGTCACAGATTTCAATGTGAATTGGAGTCTTTGAGTGATTCTATTCACGCCCGAAGTTCAGCGGTCATCTTTCCTGAATGAGAAGGAAGCTTGGGATGATGGCAATGGGAACGAGCATGACCCCGTCACCGCCACGCGATCTTCTAGACAGATTGGATATCATATAAGATGGATTATCTGTGACTTGACTGCATGTGGTTACAGTTCGTTGTTCCACATGCCTGGCCCGGTGATTTGTTCAGGAATACGCCTGCAAGGTCTTAAGTCACGACATCACGCTGTGAGCTGTTGTCTTTGAGAAATGAACGGGCTTTTATGTACACTCATTTCGAATGGCAATATGTTCGAGCCATATATATCGACAGGCATCAGAATGGAAGCTATCGCATTGCGGTCTGTGATCATAAGTAAAACCTTTTCTAATGAACTTATAAAGAACACGTCTTTTCAGTGAGTGCATCAGCAGCGATTCCTTCTGTTACCATGAGGACTAAACCGTGGAAAGATTATAGGAGTAACTCGGAGATGAGCTGCAGTCACTGTGATAAGGGTATATCAGCAATAGCAAACTCGAACAGAGCTTGATCATCAACGATTGCACTAGAAGACGGCAATCCTTCCGCTTCCGTGGCTTCATCTCGTCCGTCAACTGTCCTTATGACTATCACTGCAGACATGATATAACAATCACCGTCACCGGAGAGGTAGAATGGGTTCAACACTGAAGTCTGATGATACGTTGAGTTTAAGCCCCTGGAGGCAAGAGATAGGGAGGGGAAGAATATCGTCAAGCTCAGTCTCCGACTCTCATCCATAGCTGTGGGCCTACAACAACGGGGCATAATGAGTCGATAACTGCCATGCTCACAGGAACTGTTGCCCAGTGTCATCAAGTGGATGGATTTGTCGTGCTGGGTCTTCATTCACTTGCAACTCATACCAACCTTTTACATGCGTATTAATCCATGTCATTGGTGCACCTGTCGGTTCAGTCGGCTGAGCGGTTTCCAGCTCCTCAATGCCGACATTCAAAAAAGCACGTAGTTGAGCAAAGTTCCCCCTGAGTGTCACTTTTATAAATCTATCGGTCCCCTCTGGAGCACCGCGGGAAACCCAATGAGAACCCAGCAATGTCCGCGGATCTTGGCACCATGATGAGCACATAATCATGACAGTACGCGACGGCACAAGCAGCAAAGCTTACGGCGATGGTGCGTTTCTCTAGGTAGAACCAGCCGTCCCTCTCCCCTATCTCTGGTCCTCTATTCCATTCACTGAATACTCCATAGATGCGCCTTGTACATTATTATCAGCAAGTATGGTCCATTGCCAGAACAGCTCCCGGATACGGTCGTGGCCACAAAACTCTTGCCATCTATTTGCGTTTGGACTCCGAAGCAAATTACCCGAGTATCTGGACGCTCTGTGAAATGAATCTATGTAGTCCACCAACGGGGGATTCGGGTTTCTGTGGTCACGCTCGCCATCTATGATGTATATAATGGCAGCATGTCTGTCGCCTGAACTGAAACCGCCACCGCAATCAGACTCTGGACTACCAGTGTTGTCCCTACCGTGTGTCCTCGGCTTTAATCACCAATGTACAAAACATCAAAGCCCAGACCCCTCCATCGCATGGCGTCACTTCGTACGCTCTTTCGCTTCTTCGCACTCTCTTTCTGCTGTTATTCGTGTGAGAGACTTGGTGGATTCTCACAGGTCTGGGCGACCTCAACTGTTGGCATAGATGAGCATACTGAACGCAAGGCAGGCTACAAAAGGATTGGGACCTCGGGTAGGCAGATGAGATGGCAGCTACAGGTACTGACATTGCCTACAGAGCTAAAGGGAGAGGAGTAACCATGGTGTTGTATAGGCATGCGAGGACGGCAGGCGGGAGCAGAAGAATTTTACGGCACGAGGAGGCAAAAAGGCTGGACGAAAGCAACGTAAGCGTAAGTTGATTACTCGAAGGTGGTATTACGATCGATATGAAGGTCGTTGTAGACCCCTGACGATATAACTTCCGGCCCCAATATTCCGTACGAACTCATCATACTCTTTTTCCTTCGACATTGTATAGCAAGTAAACTGGGGTATCATAACTCATTAAACACATAATCCCACTCTCAAAAGTCCATCAGCAACTGCGGCGCAATCTTCTCCAGATCCTCGACCTAAACACACGTTAGCAACCGACCGCTCTGTCCCTCCCCGGAACACGTGGGTAACTCACCTCAAGGAACCCGCCCGGCCTTTCGTGCACACACCGCGCAATGGCCTCCCTCACAAAGACATCCATGTACTTCCCCGCCGCCGCGTTCGCGTCCTTACTAAGTCGCGTGTCGTCCTTCTCGAAGAACTCGTGCAGCAGCCGCGTCAGCAGCTCCGGCGGGATCGTGTTCTCCGGGCCCTCGGGCTCCTCCTCCTCTCCCTCTTCTTCCTCTTCCTGCTCCTCGTCTTCGACCGCCCGGGAAGCAGGGGCCGCGTCGCTGTCAGAGAGCTCGAACGGGCCCGTTGTCTTCTTGCGGGGCTGCGCGGGGGCAGCGGCTTTGCGCTTCGTAGACGCGGTGGTCGTGGCGGGTTGTGTCGACTTTGAGGGACGGCCGCGCTTGGCGGGCTGCGCTGGTGGCCTGGGCATGTCTGCGGTCGTGGAGGACTGGAGGGCTGGCAGATGTTGCGTTCGAGGAAGAGAGAGGCTGTCGTGTGTCGTGTGGTCTAATGCGCGGGTGGCGTGTCAAGGCACGGGGCTCGAGGAGTGGGCTGAGAGAGAATGGCCTGCGGAGAAAAGAGAAGACTGTGTGCCAGCTCTTCGGGAAGGACCGACCCCAAAGTAAACAGAGGAATGGCAGGTGTCAGTCCAGGGTGCTGCAGCGTAAAGTAGGTCCGAGATCTGATCTGACTTGAGATCAGGCGATCTAGGCGGGGAGTAGCAGCATGTGGGGGAAGGCAAGGGAAGCTTGAGCCGAGACGCGACTTCTGGAGTGTAGGCGCGACGGCCGGGCGCCTGCCACTGGATTGGCCAATCACATGCGGGCGGCGTCAAAGCTTCCAATATTTGAGCCACATGGCAACAAGGACAGGAAGCAAGCGAGGTCACCACGAAAAATCTAGTGCACAACAAAATCGCAGACACAGGGCAGAGCAAGTTTCAACCAAGGAAATCTTCCCATTCTACCACGAAGGGGTCTATCAAGCGTGTGTGTCATGCAATACCAAGGAAAATCCATCAGGATAGACCAGAAGACGGTCGAGTCCAGCGGAGACAGGGTTGCGTGAAGGCATGCAATCGAAAATTGCTTTAGTGTACAAATTACAGTGGATTAGGTAGCAAGCAAAGCTCTTCAGGTCATGGGTAAAGAGAACGCCTTGCCAGATGCCAGTCTAAACCACGTAGGACCAGCAGATCCAGACAGCCTTCCAGGTCTGTATCATAGTCCCTCCGCAACTTCCATCCCACCCCTTTTGTCAACCATTTCCTCATCTAATCCCAGCCACAGCCACGAATCCCCACAGCCCGGGTGTTCGCCAACTGCCAACCCGCCACCAGATGAAGTGTTTATACACGGAGAGGTGTCATGGCATTTAGCCAGAGCCACCCTTGAAGGCCTTGCCGAAGAGCAGGACCTGGAGCTGGTCGTAGATGGACAGGACACCAGCACCGGCGACACCACGGAGAATGTTGGCACCAGCACCCTTGAAGAGAGACTTGACACCCTCCTTGGCGACGATCTGCTTGCCGGCGTCGAAAGTGCCCTTGTACTTGACGGCCTCACCAGAGGTCATCATCATGCGACGACGGATGGTGTCAAGAGGGTAAGAGGCGATACCGGCACCGGTGGTGACGAGCCATCCGAGAGCGAAAGAGGCGAGGAAGTTGTTCTGGAGGGAGCCGACGAGGAGGACGGGCTTGATGGAGTCGTACATGCCGAAGTACAGACCACGGTAGACGACGATACCGGCGACGGAGGGCATGAAGCCACGGTAGAGACCGGCAATACCGTCGGAGGCGAGGGTCTTGCGGTAGACGTCAATGAGACCGTTGAACTGGCGCTCACCACCCTTCTTGGCGTTCTTGTTGTCGTTGGCCAGACGGGTACGGGCGTAGTCCAGGGAGTAGACGAACAGGAGGGAAGTGGCACCAGCGGCACCACCGGAGGCCAGGTTACCAGCCATCCACTTGGCGTAGCCGTCCTTCTCCTTCTTGTAGCCGAACATCTTCTTGAACTTGTCACGGAAGGCAAAGTTCAGGGCCTGGGTAGGGAAGTAACGGATGACGTTGGCAGTGTTACCACGCCACAGGGACATGACACCCTCGTCGGCAGCGGTACGCTTGAAGCAGTCGACAATACCCTCGTACTTGCGGTCCAGACGGCCCTGCTTAAGCATCTCATCCTGTGAGGTTGTTAGCGGCTGTCGCTGCTGATGAATTGTGGTTGAATGTGACAGGGGCCAGGGTCACGTGTCAAGCGAATCGACATTTTACCGGGGTAACCCGGGTGGACCTGGCTGGCCAACTGTCAACATCGCAGAAAAGTTCTCACTAACCTGGTTCTGGATGAGGAGCTTAATACGCTCGATGGGGGCAGCAGCAGTCTTGGAGACGGCGGCAGAGACACCTCCCACTGTTGCAATTGTTAGTTCGTGTTCAGGAATGATGCTGTGTATATCGCGCCTGCCCGACAAGCTCGCCGAAACCGGGGAGCTGATAGGAGCGAGACGTCGATGTCGAGATCAATTGAACGTACTGAGGAAGTCGGCCATGAAGGGCTAGAGGATGAAACGTTAGCATGCTATTGTCCTTTGATGTGATTGTATCCCATTGCTAGACGCCGAAAAGAATTGTCGCTGTTGGCATCGAGTTGATTCAACCACCGCCGATAAGCTTGTGATAGGCCATTGTCGCATCAAAACAGGTCGACGTTCGCAAGACCTTGCCCTTGCAGTTGAGGGCATTGTTGATATCGATGACGGGAGATGGCAGGTCGCTGGTGGGTGCAGGCGGCGTCGACGACAGCGAGGCAATTCTTTTTTTCGCGCAGCCGGGAGAAGGAGGGGAAGCGAGGGTGAAGCTTACCGGCATGCCCAGAACGCGGACTTCTTCCTTAGACATCTTGGCTGTGGTATCTTCTCAAAAGATCAACCTTGGAGAAAAGAATGAGCGGAGATGGACGGAGGAAGGAGAAGGATGCGAGGGAAAAGTGCGAGTCGAGAGAATTTAAGTGCTCCGACTGTAGCAGGTTTGAGGGAGGGAAAAAAATTCCTGCAGGGTGGCCGAAGAAGGAACAGCTTTTGAGCGAATCTTCCCGGGCGCGCTAAAAAAGGAGCAAGGGCCACCACAGACAGGCTCAGGGTGGGAGAGCGAAGGTGGGCGCCGTCTCCACACTCACAGTCCGCCGTGTCCTCTCGGGGCTCCAGAGTCTGGAAGGGACCCCACCCGCCCCCCTTCCACGTCCCCCCCAAATTCACACACTGGAGTGCTCACTCGCTGGGAAGGTGCAGGTCGACGAAGTTTTCTGGCCGGGCAACAGCACTCTGGCGGCCCAGTCCAGGTGCCTGCTTGCTGCCTGAGGCTGTTACGCTAGTCTGCCATGGAATTGAGATACCGGTTCACCCCGAGATTTGCACGGGGACTCCGCTGCAACGAGAGCGCACCATAGCCGTAGCCGCGAGCCTCCAGCTGTCTCTCCAGGCCTTGGACGGACGCTGGGAAGCGCCTTCCAGCGAGTTGCCACAGTGTTTCCAATCGATGCCGTGTCTCTGGATGGCATCAGAGGGCCTGTTTTCGGCTAACGGGACGGTGCAAGAGACGCCCCAAGGTGCCAAACAAATACAGCAGCACGGATTGGACGGCCAGCGCCTGGGTAATGAGAGTCCATTCCATGACCATTGTTCGGACAGCAATTGGGTTGCGTCGTCGCTGTTCCATCGTCATAGGCATTGTTGCTGTGGCACATCACATATATAGGATATATATCAAGAAAAACTTTCGTGATGTTTTTGTTCAAGCCGTGCCAACATATTGACTGCCACGAATATCCGCAACTTGCACCGGATATGCTGCAGAAACAGACAACGCAACGTGCAGAGCAGCAGATATCAAAAAACCCCTCTTCGATGGACTCCCGTCGCTTCCATCATCCCGAACTGTGCTCCCATGTCCCGATGCCAAGCAGCCTGGCTAGCAGACGGGGCAGCCTCCAGTGTCTGGGGTCCTGTCAGCCCGCAAAAACGCACGGCGTCCAATCCTTTGAGCCGTCGCCGCTATTTCGCAATCCGCCATTGACCTGCATCCAGACAGCCGAGCTTAAAAAAAGACAGAGAGAAAAACACAGGCTTCAGGGGTCGCTGTTCAGTATTCGTAGTACGTATTGCGTATGTAACACGGAGACACTGCCTGCGTATCCATATCCTTTCCCTTCCAGGTACTGCAGCCGAGTCAAGCCCCTCGGGTCTATTCAGCGAAAATGGCAGGTCTCCCAGTGCGCATCTCGGTCCATTGCGTGGACTGTGGACATACAGCCCAACTCACATGCTGGTGAATCGGGCTCAATTGCGGATACCGATACAGTGGGTGATTGCCGGCCGACCTCGTGAGCATACTGCCCTTGGGCAAACGTCGAATTTCAGACAATGAAGACGGTATCTGGCAATTCTGGCTTCGTTTGGTGTAGCAAATATGTACTCACAAAACAACTGTCTGGAAATAATGCGGCAGATCTATGGGGCAAATCCGTGTCGGCCAATATAAAATTTGCCATCTTTTGACAAGGTGACAAGGAGGGATTGTGTTTTTTTTTTTCGCCTCTCGGATGCGGCTATAGAACATGCATCCTGTGCCGCACCTCAGTCGGAGCAGCATGCAGCGAGCACCCATTGCCTTTTGCTGGCAGGACATTTTGGAACGGGCACGGTTCCGTGGCCATCACTCCGTTGTTTACACATGTCCACCTCCGGACCACGACGTCACGGCCTCCTTACTCGTACACGGCAGCATCCTGACACCGGCGTCGGCGAGAATGGTCTGGGCAGGCTCGCCAGCTGTATCACCTTGGCCGAGGCCTTGTTTGACGCGACGTCGGGATGCCTTACGTGTCCGTACTGATGCTCCGTCAATATTGAATCGGCGCCCGGGACGTGCTTCTTGTCGTCCGGCCAAAGCCAATTTTTTTTACCGGGTGAGGCTGCGATGCCGAAAGGGTTCGGGACCCTCCAGCCAGTGAAGCGGGAAGCCGGGATACCGGGACGAGGAGGGTTTGATACGGCCCATTCCTTGGCATTGCCATTGGCCGGCTTCGCCAGCTGTTCTTTCGAGTGGACTCTGGACTGGAGACTGCAACTGCCACCTCAGCTTCTCCTTTTCAAACATGGGGACCCGTGAGAAGCCACTGATCGGTCTGACTAAGGTGCGGTAAGGCTTCTTTGATGGCAGGGGTGAGGCACTAAGCACTGTCGGGTGAGGCACTGAGTGCGCTGGGCTTGCTGCTCACCTTGCTCCGTTCTCTGGCTAGGTAAGAGAAGCGCCGGCGGGCCGCAAACAGCGTAGCTTCCAATCTCGCAGCTTAGGTTACCCGCGGCACAGTGGGCGTTGATGACTGGTGGGTGAGGTGAGGTGGTCCTTGCTGTTTTCCGCGCAGGCACCTTGTCGGTGTCGTCGCTCATGCCTCCTGCCTCCTATTGGTGCATCGTTTATCGGATTTCGAGACGGCGTTTACGCCTAAGGCAGGAACAGCCGCTGTCTTCCATACTGCTTGCCTTACCTAAGCCTGACCTCTGCTGAGCACAACTGGGAAAGCTCCCGGCAAGCCTACACGTGACCTTCAGCTCCAGGACAGACCAGCTGAGTTGAGGTAAGGTACCTTCCCGTCCAGCCGTCACCTTGAGCCTCCTCCTGCCCGCGTGTGAAGCTGCTGCTCTGCGTAAAAGGCTCGTTTCGCCCGCCGGATGCTCCAGATTCTGTTCTGTTTCCCCATCTTCATACTCCAAACCTTGCCGACACCACCGACCAACAAGAAAATTTCATCGACCGCCTAGTGGCCCGCCTGCGACCAGCATCCAGCAGAAAAAATTCCATCTCCGACATCTTGTATCACGTGATCATCCTCACCCAGCAGCCAAAAAAAACATCACCCAACGACACGCCTACGACGCGCGCATAGAGGTGTGGCTCCGATTGCCATCCCTACACCCCCCAAACGCGCCCAGATAGATGCCCTGATCCACCCAAAGCTCTCGTAGCGGTTGCCAGTACGTCCTGCCTCGCGACCTTCATTCAGCCTTGCGATCCCCATCAAACATGACACCTCTCTGACCTTTGACATGCAGAACCTGGCGCCCATTCATCTTCTCCAGAGTCGCGACGGTCCCCTCGATCGCTGGCGAGGAGGACTTTGGGGGATGAGTCACTCAGTTGCCCATACTCCTCTCGAGACCTTGTTCCTTTTCCAGGAGCTCGCCCGCACCGGCATCACCACCGATGGCTTCGACCGAGCCGCGAAAGCTCTCGTCGAGAATGAGCTGATCAAAACCGATACCTCCTACGATGCAGCCCGTCTGACCCCAGACGCACTCCGACAGCTGTTTCTCAACGTCTGGACCGAGGAACTGGCGACCGCCAATGGGACAACGACCTCTCCGAATTCTAAGAGACGCAAACTGAATCGCCCACCCGTTCCCACCCTTAAGGAGGCAAAGCAACAGGTCGCCGAGTATCCGGCACTCGTGGAGAGACTATACGCCAGATGGAGAGATTCGGCTGTGAAGAGCATCAGGGAACAGGAGGAACGACTCATCGTGTTGGCTGGGGAGATAACGTCTTTGGATGCTGAGGAGAGGGCGGAGAAGGCGAAGGCGGCTGCACCACCACGCCCGCCAGCTCCTAACGGTACTCCAGGGCCCAAGACAACGCCGACGCCGGTCCCGGTTCCATCTACGCTCCCGAATCCTGTGCAGGCCGCGGCTACCCAACCACAGGTCAAGCCTCCGGCTCCAGCGCCTCATGTCGAATCACCGAGACAAATCAGACCCGCCCCGGCACAGGCCACAGCTCCGACGCAAACCCCAGTGCCAGTTCCAACGCCGGTACCTCTGCCTCCTCAAGCTCAAATCAAGCAACCCCCGACTACGACGCCAGTACCACCACCGGTTCCGCAAACCGTGCCTGCCAGGCGAGATGTGGCCGCCCCTGCAGGTGCCTTCCAACAGCCGCCGCCGCCTCCGCCTCCTGCACAAGCAGCAGCGGCTGCCGGGGCATCTCCTGCTCCTGCGAATGCTCCAGCTTCCAAGCCGCATCAACCTCCAAAGCCTCACAGTGGCTCTGGTCAGGTCTTGCAGCCCCCTGTTGGCGCTGGTCAACCACCAGTGAGGCCCGGGCAGTCGACATCGCCAGTGCCTCTGCCAGCGATTTCACCCAGACCGGACAGTGTTTCGAAGACGCGTACTCCTGGCCCGCCAACTCCTGCACAGCCAGCAACCCCGGGTACTTTCAAGTGGGAGAAGCCTTACCAGCCGACTGCTCAAACGCCTGGCCGTCCTATGCCTCCACAAGTGCCCGTAACCTCAGGACAACCTACGTCCGGTCAGCATCATCCTTCACAATGGTATTCTCAACCTCAAGGTCAATATCATGGCCCTTCGCATCCTCCACACGTACCTATTCAGCCGAGCCCAGGCCAAAGGTATCCTCAGCAATCACAACCTATGCTAGTACCCCCTCAGGGTCAACCACAGCCACAACCACAACCTCAGGCTCGCCCACCGCCTCAAGGTCAAGCGCAGCCTCATGGGCAGACGCAGCCGAAGGGGCAGCTGGTTGCGCCGATGCATTCGACGCCCGTAAAGGGCCCACCAGAGGGGTCTGCGATCCAACCCCCGGGTCGGCCGATCTCCACGACGCCGATTGCCCCTCCGGTCCGACCTCAACCCGCACAACATCAACAGAGTCATCCACCAGCCGCTCACTCATCTCATCCTCCTCAACCTCCTCAGCCTCCACACCCACCGCAACCGCCAACGGGCTACCAACCACCTCCCCAGCGGCCCCTGGCTGCATCACCCACGCCGCCATCCGGTCCTCCAGCACCAACTGCAGGTGCTGCAACGAGATGGCCTCAGTCGCAACCACCACCTTATGCGCAGCAGCAGTTTAGTCCCACGCCTGCTCCCGTTCAGCCTCCCAAAGCGGCCGAGAATCAAAAGCGTGTCACTTCTCCCTTCGTTAAACAGCAGCCACATACTGCCATTCCAGCTCATCTGGCTCCGCAGCTTGCAACGCCAACACCGCAAAGATCCGCAAGCACGCCCATTCCGCCGCCGCAAACTCCTGTCACTGCGCCCCCCAACTTCTTGATCACGGGCTCCGGAACCAAGTGGACGAATAAAGCTACACCTTCCACTCCTCGACCGTCTGGAAGGGAAATCCAAAGCCCCGCTTATGAGCCGTTGAGCCCGCCTCAGCAGCCGGCGCCACTGCCAACATCGACACCCTCTCAACCATCGAAGAAGTCTAGCCCGAAGCCGGCCACAAAGCCCGAGACGAAGACGCCTAGAGGTCGCGGCCGGCCTCCCCGCAGTGCAAATAAGATTCGGGCTGGCAGCACACCATCCTCAGTCGTTGGCGTGCCGCGTAGGAGCCAGTCAGTCGCTTCTCAGACGGATGAGCTTTCCATGGACCACGTTGATTTGGCACCGAGAGTTAAGGACGAGAATGCCACTCCCAGGGTGACGCCCAGGGCTACGCCCAAGCCGCACGACGAGACCGGAGATACCACTGCAGACGAAAGTGTACCCAGTCGCAGAAATTTGATTACACCCAGCGGCGTGGCGTCCCGATTGGCCCATAAGCGCAAGCGACAGGACACGCCAACAGACCTACCAGCAGCGCCGCCAACCACCGTAAGCTGGACGCGTCAGTTTGGTCGTGTTAGTGCCGCCGCTCTCGATCAAATTTCAGCACACAGGTTTGCCAATCAGTTCGCGAACCCAATCCGTGAACGCGACGCCCCTGGTTACAAGGGTTTAATCTTGCAGCCTCAAGACATAAAATCCATTCGAGCAGCGATTACCCACGGCAACCGAGCGGCTACGGAATCCGCCAAGGCTCTTCCAGACGGAGACCCGGGCACGGGCACGGTCATCCTGCCCATTGGCGATGACTTGGTCCCCCCCAAGAGCATCATCAACAGCGCACAACTTGAACGGGAACTTTTCCATATGTTCTCAAACGCCGTCATGTACAATCTGAATCCCAGTCGTGGGCCGGGACCGTCCTTCGTGAGGATGGAAACCTCGGAAGGAGCAGACGCTCTGGGATATGAGGTTGATGAAGATGCTGTGGTTCGGTCGACAAGGTCGATGGCTGGAGAAGTCGAGAAGATCATAGGAGAGCTCCGTAATGCAGAGAAGGGTCGCTCAGGACAAGATCCGTCGACTTCTGGCAACACCAGACCGGCTAGCGTCGCCACCGGTGAAGATACGCCGATGGCCGAGGATAATGATGCGGACGAGCTGGCTGGAGAAGCGGATATTACTTCAACCACGCGCAGAAGACGCCTGGGTACTAGGAATTGACTACCGCCGCGAATGGCGCAGTCTATCGAGCTGGAGTAGCACATTGGAAACAGGCCATTATTACCCTGCATCAGTTTAATTAGGATACAGCAGGCGCGCTGCGGCTTGCTTTCTCATGATAATATTGACAACGCCCGTCTGGGACCAATGACTTATAAACGTGCCTACGTGACCAAAGTGTTCAGGGTGAGCTACTGTTGCGCTTGTGACGAGGCCCAGAATAGAATTGGCGGGTACGACGAAGTGCAGTATGACACAGATCTTACGCGATGCAGATCGGGAAGCCAACTTCGGGAAGTGCACTTCGGAATGGTAGTTCGGGCAGACTTTCTCGGGAGGTATTGTTCGGGCAGACTATTCTGTATTTGAGGTGAGTGCTTACTGCATGGTTGCCTCCCATTGTTCGGCCAGGCAGACGTCACAAGAGCACCAATCAAAGAAGCATTCAGAACAGGCAGTCTAATGCAAGTCTAGATCGATGAGGCGAAGCTGCAGTCATATCGGCAACATCACCGATGACCGCCGCGCGGAGGGCGCTCGGGTCCGAAGGAACGGCACAAAGGTCCTTCCCGATGTCACCTTTCCTTCCGAAGATCCTTCGCTAGAACCCGAGCGAAGATGTCCAAAAAGGCAGCAATACCCATCTCGAGACATGTACTTGCCAATATTCTTTCTTCTTATCATTGACACGGGTGGTTTGGGCCCAGCAAAGGCACCGCAACTTCAACATCCGCTTCTTAGTGGACTCTTCTACCCACCCGATTATCAGCGCCGGGCTTGATTCCTCAACTCTCAAATTCAGAAAAAAGAAATCAAAGCATCAGACATCGCTACTATGGGCTCAGAAACATCTCAACGTAAAGATGAGATCCTGCTGGCACCCGGCCCAACAGGCCTCGAACTCGCCGCCCTGCCAGGCCCGGCGCCGAGCACCGGCCCCACCCATCCGAAAGACTCCGACCCCTTCTTGGTAACCTTCGCCGAACCCCACGACCCCGAAAACCCGCTCGACTGGCCCGCCGGCCGCAAGTGGATGGTCACCGACGTCCTCTCGGCCACGGGCTTCAACCGTATCATGGTCTCGACAATCATGGCGCCTGCGCTGACCAACATCGCCGTCGAGCTCGACATGTCCTCGACCGAGTCCGCCATGGCGCTGTCCATCTACCTCCTCGCCACGGCCTTTGGCCCGCTCATCATCGGACCCATGTCTGAGATCTACGGCAGGCAGGTCGTGCTGCACGCGTCGAGCGTCTGGTTCCTGATCTGGAACGTGCTGTGCGGGTTCGCCAACACGAAGGGCACGCTGATTGCTGCGCGGTTCCTGGCGGGCTTTGGCGCGAGTGCGATCTATGCGCTTGGAGGGGGTGTGCTGGGGGATATATGGCGGCCGGAGCAGAGGGGACGGAGTTTGGGGATGTATATGCTGATTCCGCTGCTCGGTGCCGCTGTTGGTAAGTCTGCTCCGTCTTTGATGTGAGGAGAAGGGGGCAAGCTGACTTGCGCCAGGACCTATTATTGGGGGCTTCATAGCAGCGCGGACGACCTGGCGGTGGATGTTCTGGTCGACGTCCATCTTCCAAGCCGCCATGATCTTCGTCTCCTTCTTCAGCTTCCCCGAGTCCTACGCACCGCTGATCCTCCGCCGGCGAGCTGCGCGCTTGCGCAGAGAGACTGGTGAGCCGCGGTACCACACAGCCAACGAGCGGGTCGACGCGGGCAGATCCGCCTCAAACGTCCTCGCGCGCGCCCTGTCGAGGCCCCTCCGTCTTCTGCTCTTCCACCCCATCATCCAGGTCTCCGCTGTCCTGTCGGGCTTCAACTACGGCATCCTGTACGTGGTGCTGTCCACGTTCTCCAACTTGTGGAAGGAGCGGTACGGGCAGTCCGTGGAGATCAGCGGGCTGCATTACATTGCGTGCTCGTTGGGAGAGCTAATCGGTGCGCAGATTGGCGCACCGCTGATGGATTACCTCTACCGACGACGCGAGCAGCCGCGCCCGGAGTACCGCGTCACGCTGATGTACTTTGGCATCGTGCCGTGCTGGGTCGGGGCGTTGATGTACGGGTGGACGGCTCAGTATGGGCTGCACTGAATGGTTGTCGATGTCGGGGTGGTCATCATGATGTTTGGGTTGCAGCTGGGCGACATGCCTTGTAAGTCTCTGACGCGACCTTTTTCCCAAGACGGAGGCTAATTCTCGTATAAGTGACGGCGTATGTCATCGATACGTATGGCGAGCACACCACCAGCGCTATGGCGGCGACTCAGTTCGTCGAGAGCTTAACGGCGTTCTTGTTCCCGCTCTTTGCGCCCAGTATGTATCGCGCGTTGGGGTATGGCTGGGCTAACAGCCTGATGGCACTGGTGGGCACGATGCTGTCCGTCACCCTTCCTGTTTTTCTATGGAAGTACGGCGCCAGGCTTAGAGCCAGAGCCGTATCGACTTACTAGGACACCTGTTCTTGACGAAGGGAAAAACGCTTGGGCATTGGCATGTTAAAGGGGTTAATACGTGCATTATCTCAAACATGAGCGAGCCACCGTAGTGTTCTGGACGGCCGCGCTGCCATCGTATGCCATGAAACCAGTGCCTTCGCGGCAACCAATATACTCCGCTTGAACATCTCCATCCTTCAAGATTGACGTCTCCTCCCACAAAGTAATCTTCCCAACCCCATTCCCCATCGGCCCAACCGGACAGTACGCCTCCATCCACTTCTTCCTCAGCTTGACATGGCCTCTGTGCACACGCCCGGCCCGCTCGAACTTGCTCATGTCCATCCAGTAAAACAGCTCAATCTTGCGGTTGTGATTCAGATTGACGGGCCCTTCGTGGTCGCGGAACCGGCCGTTCTCCGGGACGTAGCCCATCCTGACGTCGAGCAGCCCGTTCGCGGCCGCGTTGTCGCCGAGATGGTGCATCCACCCCGTCACCAGCTCGTCAAACTCCTCGAACCAGTACGTCCTCTCCGTGGGCGTCATCGCGGAGTGGTCCTGCCCCTCGACGAGGAAGCAGATGTTGTCCGGCACCTTGGTGATGCTCGTGCGGCCCCGACGGATCTCCTCTGACTCTGGCGTTCGCTTGGGCATCTCGGCCAGGGGCGAGGAGAACTTCTCATCCGCGGTGGCCTGGGCGAGGCGGTCGCGGAGACAGCCCCAATAGCCGATCTTTTCGGAGAACATCTCCTTCTCCCCGAGGCCGTTGACGCCGTTCTTCAGGTCGGCGGTGCAGGCATTCTGAGTGCGGCCGACGTCGACGGTCAGTGTCTCGCGCCACACGCCCGCGTCGTCGGGTAGGTTGTTCCAGAAGTCCTGCACGGGGCGGCTGGCCCACCACTCGGAGTACGTCTCGGGGTGCCAGTATGATAACCAGATCTGGGTGCCGAACGGCTTGTTCTTGGTGGGGTAGACGATGCGGTCGAGGTGTGCTTTGCCGTCGATCAGGGCGTCGAAGGACTGGATGAGGTCCAGCTGGCGGCCGGCGGGTTCATCGCCTGAGTACTGAACGCCGAAGATGCCGTACATGAATTTGGCGCCTGGTTTGTGGGCAGCACGAGAAAACATGATGAGGGATGAGTTTTCACAATATCTTGCCAAGTGTGATATGAAGCCAACTGCAGGCGCAAGACCTGGCGGTTTTACTCGGGATCTCCCACCGGATGACAGCTCCTCTAGTAGTCGGTCATCCTGTTATTTATATTTCGTCTGATACCCGACGTCTCAGCCAGCCACGCGGAGCTCGTTGCATGAGACGAGGGGTAGACCGCAATTGTAGTTACATTGATGATCTGCAGTTGTATCTCATGTTCTGTTAGTCTATTGGGCGAAGAGCTGCAGCTTGGGATGCGTCAAGCTGATGGTCACACTCGGACTCCATCATAGCTTATCTTGGCATTTCCAGAAGGATAAGGGTAGCCGTCAGCGAGAACGAGATATCACCCAGCTGACCTTGATATGGTGCGCGATTGCCATCTTTCTTGAACAGGAATCTTCCCATAGGCCAGCGCTCATTGAGCCTATTGAAGTCCTAGCAAACGGGTTGATTCCGGCGCACTTTCCTATCATTATAGTTGCCTGGTTTCCGCATATGCATCAAAATTCCGATTCCGCTCAGCCAATGATCAGTCGAATCAGATGGTCTTGGTTCCCCGCGGGGATTGCGGGAGGTCATTAACCTATCTGTAATCAAGAATCCAGCGCTTCCGGTTGGATCACACGATCTTCAGCGGGATTCTCAAAAGATTTTGAGTTTTACCCCAGACTTTACCTGCAGCCTTATCATCAAGGGTCCCCGTACAATCGATGCGGCTGAGAGACCTCCGCACCAAGATGAGTCGAAGTTGACGGCGATAACGACTCGACAGCACTGACGCCGGCTCCGGCCCGGCCCCACTCGGGGCCACGTCTGCAAGTCCGTGGGTCGTTCATGATCGCCTCTTCTCTGGGAAAAGCTTAGTTATTCAAGACTATTTTTTTTTTTTAAATGTAGGATCAAGGAAAGACCATTCATTCCGTAACATGGCAATAATATTCCTGGTGGCGTCTGCTATCGTCTTGATCTTGATTGTCTCTGTCACTCTGCCATGCTTCATCATGGGAATAAGTCTTCCATGTAAGCGCCAACTCATGAAGACCTAAGCAAGCCATTACGTTCTTCCCGCATTTTTGTATGATGCGGATGACCTGGGGGCAAAATGAGATTGTCTTTTTGAATGAATAAGACGAAGATAGAAACCAACTCAAAGCACTAATAGTTTCTCGAACTCCACTTTCTGCCCCTCTAGGGCCTCTCCATACATGATGCCATGTACATAAGCGTCGCCGACAAATGTCACAGTGTTTTCATCCTTCCCTGGCACCTGACGAAAAAGGTACGGTACTCTGCCCCCTTCAAGGATACACACTCTGTCTCCTGCCCTGGCTGTTCTCGGTCCTAGTCCGACATAGCCTCTGTCTGTCATGAATACACACCTCTCCTGACACGTACGTTCCCATAACATATGAAAACTTTGCCTGAAGCTGTCCATGCCATTTTTGAGGTACGCATCAGCTATATGCATGATCCACTCTCCCCGGAAACCCCGTTGGACATCCGCCCACGTATGTTGTCTCCGGCTGCCTGAAGAGATAGCCCTCGCGAACTCTGAGAACCCATCTTTGAGCATGAGGCCCTTCTTGAGCTTTTCCAAACTCTTTGAAAGGTTTGAAGGCAAAACATCCGCTTCGCCCAATCCTTCCTTGGCCAGAGTGACGCACGTTTGCTGGAATAGCCACTCCTGGAATTCAGATATCAACGCCTCTTGATCTAGGCATTCCTCTGGAATGTTTTCCTCGCCACTTATCAAGACGTTCATCAGCACTTGCGAGAGTGCCATCTGATATGTCGAATGGCCGGCATCCTTGCCGAGTAATATCTGCAGTATCTCCCCCAGGTGGCAATCTCCAGGCGATGTCCAGAAAGCGGGACAGCATACGTTGACGGTGTCGAACATCATCTCATTGAATATGATGATTCCGGGATGATGTTTTGATATTACGAGCCAGAACTTTCGGTTGAGGTCTCCCGATGCCTTGAAGTGGCCCGTCCTTCTAAATATGGGGATCCACGGCACCTCTTGGGTGTAATCAGGAACCCAAGTCGGCAAGCCTTCAATTTGGCTCAGTGCTTGGTCACCTACCCAACCTAGCGGTTCGAGATCCTCCTCGTACGCAAAAAAGAAGCGACAGCAGCCATGATAAATATGGTTGAGGTTTCAAGGGAGTAGTCTACTGGAAGAGGAGTATTATCTAACATATTTGGATGGGCTAGTCGCCTCTTAGCCAGATATAGACAGCACTTACTACTAAGACCAAAAAAGCCATAGACCTTGTCCTTCGGATCAGTGGCAATTCGGCTGCGTGACTTTTTCATCATCATGCTGAGGTAGTTGTAGGGTGCCCCCGTTGAACGTCGAATATGCTTATCCCTCATATCAAGTGAGAATGTTTCGACCCATTCTGCGCCCGCTGTAGCATATAAGTCAGGCTTGGACGAGCCATATAAGCCAATCAGCCCGCGTATGAGGAAGCTCCCACCAAACATACAGTCGAAATGAATCCAGATGCCTCCCTATAGGAAGTTGAGATCGGCGGCCAGCAACATCTCTTGGAGCGTCCAGACTCTGCTAAACCAGCGAATGCCGACCAAGAAGTCCACAACGTGAATGGCTTTTTCGCTAGTAGAATGACGTTCCAATAATCTGGTTATCATTCGAGCCCTGATCTGCTCTGCATCCAGCGGAGTCCTCAATCTGACTTCCGCGGGAGCCATTCGCAGCCCACCCAGCTTCTCCACTACCTTGTTTGCATTGAGTTGCGGCTCTCCCAACCATACAATGACATCCACGGCATTCTGAAAGATTCGACCCATCTGGGCGACCTGGGAATTTCTCTCAGCAGTGTCTTTTTGGTTGATGCAGATTGAATCAATCCAAATAGGGCCAGTCACTCCAACTTCCCTCAGAGATCGAAGTGCGTTTGAGAGATTAAGCCTGACAGCTTTGCGCACCCCATTCAACACCAACCATTCGGATTCGATGGTCCATTGGGGCCCGATATCTTCATGCCGGGGACCATCCCACGTGTACGATAGGCATCGGTAAGCGGGTGTATCATTGAGGTCGACGACTCGAAGCTCGCCTTCGACAATATGCGACGAAGAATCGCTGGGTTTGATATGAAGCAGTCTGATGCAATCCGCCGATGGAAGAGGACAGTAGAGCGGTATTGACATGGCAACAGCAGTTTTTGGTGACATTTTAGACAGACCTTTGAAGAGGAACGACGAGATTCATGGTAGGAAAAGCATGGTGTCGCGAGTGAGGTTGGTTGCCCGTTGGGCGGCGTGCTTTGAAACGGCACGCGACTGCGTGAGCCATGTTGGTTCAGGCGGCGCTAATTTCTAGCCTCTGATTCGTTCAGAGTCTCAATCGCGGAAGAGAAGCAGGGGGTGAAGGCCGAAGAGGCATACATTTTGCCTGACGCCTGATTTTGTTGTACACAGCCGTCACTAGTGTCCTTCAAGTCTATAAAATCTCACCGAGGTGGATCGTGAAAAGATGGTAATCAAACCCCAAACGAGCAATCACTTCAACGAGTCTACAACCAAAAAATGAACCTAGATGTTTATGTTTCAGATCCGAGTGAAGTTGCAGTTGTCCACCTGTCCCTTGAATGTGGTATCATTATTCAACTCTACACTCCCGCTCATAATACGTTAGGCCATTGTGACCAATTGTCAGACAAGGGGAGAAGAAAAGCCTCCTCACACCTCTTCCCTCTTACCCTGCACCGTAACCCTCTCAACCCCAAGCTCACTCTCCGTCCCGTCCGAGTTCTCAATCACCTCCTGCACCTCCTCCTCCCCGCCCGTGTTCCAGTTCCCAAACACCGCAAGCAGCGTGAACGGGATCGTGACGCCCCACAGCGTGAACCCCAGAATCATCTGATTCTTGTTCGGCCAGTGCGTCGCGCCAACCGCATAGGCAATCGTGCTCCCGATGCTCTCCCACGAGCGCAGGATGCCCGTTGTGCGCGCGATGTCGCCGTCGCCCTGCGCGCCCTTGATCTCGGCCATGAGCCAGTAGATGTACGTCTGCAGCATCTCGTAGAAGAACTTGAAGAACATGTACACCGTGAAGGCGGAGTTGAAGAAGGCGCCATCCCCAAGATCGAAGGACGGCGGGTCGGCCATCGAGGAGAGGCGCGTCTCGATGACGGCGTTCCAGATCCAGGCGGCGGTGACGAAGACGAGGATGACGAGGTAGACGGCCTTGGACTTTGCGGAGCGCTCGAGGCTTTTGACGTCGAGGATGGCGCCGGTGATGAGGTTGGCGGCGGCGCCGACGACGGCTGTGAGGAAGGAGGCGAGGGCGCGGGAGCGGACGGTGAAGTAGGCTGTGTGGATTTTGTCAGTGGTGTTGGGGAGATGGGTTCGGAAGAGAGATGAGACGCACTTGTAAGGTAGTTTCCTTGGTACGTGGTGCCAAACTGCCCTGCCAGGAAGACGGGGATGAGCAGCAGCATGTACTTGTTTCTCAGCTGCTTCCAGATCGCGCGGGCTTCGGTGGCGAAGTTGGTCTGCTTCATGTATGGAATCTTCGTGCCGTCTGTTCTGACGACCTTTTGCGGCTGGGAGAGCAGCAGCGCAAACGGGGCACCCAGGGATGAGATGGCAACGAGGCCCAGGTAGGTCGTGTATGTCACCTTGCCCTTCTCAGATGTCTTGATGTTCAGCGCGAGAGAGATTGCACCGCCGACGAGGGGGCCCATCTGGCGGATACCCATCCAGATACCAACATATCTGATGAATCGAGTTAGCAAAGGCTGTGAACTGTGGCTGTTCAGTGTAAGAGCGGCAGACTCACCGGCCTCGCTTCTCTGCCTCGGGATACCCGACGGCTATGCTCGCCTCCGACGCCCAAAGTAAAGAGGCGCCTATGCCGCACAAGGCCGCGCCGAGCAACAGAAACCACTCATTGCCGTAGCGGTTGTTGCAGTAGAGACCGGCTGCGTAGGGCGTGTAGAAGGCTGCACCGATGAACAGGGTCCACTTGGCCGTGAGCTTGTTCGTGACGCCGCCGGCTATGAAGCAGCCCACGGACATGAGTCCGTATGTGAGGGCATTCGCGGCATTGTTAAGGAACGGCTGTCCGGTGCGTTAGTGAGTACGAACTCTTGAGGCTGGAAATGAACATCAGGAGCTGACCTTTGCATTTCCTCCGGCCCCCAGGTTATTCAGCGCCGTCCAGATGCCTGGCTCGCAGAATGCCACGAGTCCGACGATGATGATTTGGAACAGACATGACCGGTAGAACTGGGCAAGCTTAGCGAGAGCCATCTTGAAGTGCTCTCTTTGATTATCTCACGTACAAGAAGCAAAGACAGTCACAGGCCATGTTGATTGATTCAATATGCAGGAAGCAGTCCAGTTTAAACCTCGAGCAGCAATGGCATTGAACGAGCACGCCATGACCCATCGGGAATGCGATTTTACAAAGTTTTGCATCGGCGTTGCAGCTCAGCAGAGATAACGAGAATAGAGCACGCAATTGTTCGGAGTGGGCACGGCGGGTATACAATAACCGCATCAGAGGCCTTGAATTTCGCATCCCCCTGATGAAGCGTGGGATCGGAGGTGGACGTGAACATGCACGCGAAATGTTAGCCTCAATGCTTAGATCCACTTCTACCTGCCGAGAGATGCGATAAGATCAATTGGCCAACTGCGTCGTTCTGCAGGAGAAGGATTTGGGGGCGATTGTCTCTGAGGGAAGAAACGGTCAGGGTTCGGGATCACGCAATGCCCCACGTGGATGGTGTTGAATATCCCCGAAGGCTAAGGCAGGTTGACGTTCTTACCACCTCCCATTCGCTTGAAAAGCCATCACTGATAGTGAGCAATCGGATTTGCTGTCCGGAAACCTTGAAAATCATAAGGCAGGGATACGCTCATACCAAATAATTTCGCCACGTGCTGCCGGATACGGCCATTTGGGTGGTGTGTGACTAGCTGACGATTTGAGTCTCTGGGATCTTTGACACTTGCAACGACCGTAACTATGTAATTAACGAGTGTTCGTGAAGAGTGAAATCTTACTGGGTCTCGAAATGATGGCTAGCCCTTGTTAGGGGCGTCTAGGAAATGATATGGATAGTGAAAGCTAGCTTTCATAAACGTCTCTAAGGTTTGCAACACAGGTCCATTAAGATGGGAAGCTTAGTACCTATGCTATATACTTTCCATATAAGTACTTGCATAGTAGTAGCTACGTTATACTGACGAATGAGTTTCGAGTCTAGCTGAAGAATGCGTTTCTTTTTCTACAGCAAAGTCAAAGGCATTAAGTTACCATTAGGCGCAACTCGCCATCAGATAGGAACTGCAGGATAAGATTCGCCTGCATAGTGCTATTCAAACTTCATATCAAAAGCCAAAAGAAATTCTCCGATGTAAAGAAGCTCGTCTCCACAGCCTCACGGGCCGGGTTCCGTTGAACACACGGGGAGGTCTTTGGGAACCGACTTCCAAATGTGGAGTCTTTGTGCCGAAAATCTTCGGGACGTGGCGCCCCACGCCCGTTCGGTACCGTCCCGGTGGTTTACGTGGCCCGTTTGGGGGGTTTAGATTCAGACTTTCCACGCGCAGCCGTGGAATCCATGGAATCCGCTCACCCACGCACATCTCGCAGTACACCATTTTACCGAGAAATCCGGAGGTATCGGATTGATTCCGTCGGAAGCGCCTCACTTCGAAATTAGAAACAACTTCTCATCCAGTAACCCATCCGAGGAAACAAGAAGAAGCAGCAAACGTTTTTGTTTCGTTTCTTGCTATCGGCCCTATTTGATAATCATCCCGTCGTCCGTTCGATCGTCCCATATCTCTTGCAAGCAAAGCACCCCCATCCAGCTATCTTGGTCTCGATAGTCTCACCTCACCACCACCCGCGTAGTCCCACGCGACCAACGTCCATCCGTCCCACCCACCCACACTCGCCTTACGCCAAGACAAAGATCTTCATTCAACGGGGCATCCTCCGACTTTTAGAAAAAAAAAAGAAACAGAAGAAAAGACCGAAACAAAATGCCGCCCTTCCAAATCCGCCCTTGCACCCTCGCAGACGGGCCCTCCCTGGCCCGCAACAACATGTCCGCCTTCTGGACGGACCCGAACTGGATCCTGCTGTGGCCCAAACACATCACGCTCGACTTCCTCATCGAGCAGGCGGCTAAGCGGCTGCCGAACAACCTCCTCCGCGACCGCGACGTCCTGCGCCACGAGGTCGCCGTCGACCCCGCCACCGGCGCGCTGCTCGGCTACGCCCGCTGGGAGCTCCCCGCCGCCAAGACATCGACCTCGGGCCCGGACGGCAGCAGCCGGCCCGAGTGGGCCGCGGCGCAGATCCCGGACGTTAGCGCGGAGGAGAGGAAGGCGTTGAAGGAGAGGGCGGACGGGGCGTGGTGGGAGCCGATTGACATGGAGGGCATCGACGATGAGAGTGTCAAGGTGAAGGAGCGCATACTGGCGGAGAAGCCTTATCTTAGTGAGTCTCGTCTTTGGTTTGGCTGGAGAGTCTTTTTTAATTCATTTCCAGGTCTGGATTACCTGGCTGTGCACCCGGAAAATAAGGGAAAGGGTATTGCTACAGCCCTAGTTGAAAGTGGTATCACGCAGGCTGAGAAAATGGGAATTGATGTCTTCATCCTTGCCTTCCAGGCAGGTTTGAATCTGTACCTAAGACTGGGCTTCAAAGAGGTCGAGCGCGTCGTTCAAGATGACTCCAAATGGGGTGGTAAGGGTGAGTATACAGTGTATCTGCTTACCTACGAAGTCAACAAGGGCAGCAGTTGAATACATGTGCCATCGATCTTTGAAAACCCAAAAGAAATCGAATTTGTACAATTTGTTCTCATACACCACAGCTACCTATTACCCTAAAACCTAGCCTCAACCTTCTCCTCGGTGTCCTGCAACGCCCACTCGCTCTTCTTGGTCCTGCTCCTCACGCTCGCCGCCTGCTGCGCCGTGAACCCCTTGGCCTCCACGGCCGGGTTGTACCCGAGCTTGTTCACCTTCCCCACGGTGGCCGAATCGACCTTGGGCGCCTCCTTGCCGTCGGCGCGCTTGTAGACCGTCACAACGACGGCACCACCCAAGCCAAGATTGTGCTGCAGCGCGGCCTTGGTCCGCGGCACGGCGCGGTTGTTCGCCCACCCGCGCAGGTGCCACACCAGCTCGGCGCACTGCGCGATGCCCGTCGCGCCGAGCGGGTGGCCCTTGGAGATGAGCCCGCCGGATGGGTTGACGACGTACTTGCCACCGTAGGTAATATCCCCGCGGCGGACCAGCTCGTGCGCCTTGCCGGGCTGCGCGAGGCCGAGCGAGTCGAGGACGATCATCTCGTTGGCGGAGAAGCAGTCGTGCAGCTCGACGACCTGGACGTCGTTCTGCGTGACGCCGGCCTCGGTCAGGGCGGCCTTGACGGCGTGCTGCGTCATCTCGAAGCCCATGAGGTCGATGGCGGAGCGGGAGAAGAGCGAGGGCGCGTCGGTGGCGAGGCACTGGCCCGCGACGAGAACGGCCTGGTCCTTGAGGTGGGGGCGCTCATCAAGAAAAGCCTGGGAGACGAGGACGGCCGCGGCGCCGCCGTCGGAGGTCGGGCAGCACTGCAGCTTGGTGAGGGGCGCGAAGATCTCGGGGGCCTTGAGGATCTGTTCCTGGGTGTAGACGTCCTGGAACTGGGAGTAGGGGTTGCGGGTGGAGTGCTCGTGGTTGATGCGGGCGATCTCGGCAAAGTCCTCGGGCTTGGCGCCGTGCTTCTCCATGTACTCGCGGCCGGCGTTGCCGAACATCTGGGCGGCGCCGGGGGAGTTTGTGATGCCGCGGGTCTCGGCCATCATCTTGATGGAGGTGCCGGTGGGGTTCTCGCGGTCGTTGAAGAAGCTCTGCAGGCTGCCGGGCATCATCTTCTCGAAGCCGACGACGAGCACGCAGTCGGCGGCGCCGGAGGAGACAAAGGTGCGGGCCATGGCGAGGCCGGTGCTGCCGGTGGAGCAGTTGTTGTTGACGTTGTAGATGGGGATGGAGGTCATGCCGAACTGGTAGAAGACGCGCTGGCCGCAGGTGCTGTCGCCGTAGCAGTAGCAGGCGACGCCCTGGTCGACGTCGTCGTAGTTGATCTGGGCGTCGAGCATGGCCTTGACGCCGGCCTCGAAGCCCAGCTCCGTGTAGTCGACCTTGCCGCGGGGCTTGATGAACTTTGTCATGCCGACGCCGAGGACGTAGCACGGCGCCTTTTCGCGTTTCTGTCGGGGGGCCATGGCTGCGGTTGGTGTGTTGATGTATTGGTGTTGTTTGTTTGGTGTTCAATTCGAGTTCGACTTGATGTGTGAGTGGAGGTAACAACAAGCAATGAAGAGAGAATACTGTACTTGGCGGGTTGATGTTGGGGATATATTCAAGCCGAGCCTGTGTGAAGTGATATGTCAAGTGACATGTGCTTCAATGAATGAAGTTGCAGCAGAAGGGAAGCTTTCGCCGCCCCCTCAGGACCCCGGCCGGGCCCCCGGGATGAGCTTCTCCAGGTTTTCCCCTCCTTTGCTCCCCCCCAAACGGCCCCAATTCCGCCCTCCCGCAGCCGCCAAAGCAGTGGGAAGCAGTGCTAAGGACAGCTTCGATGCGGGGAAACAGCGTCTCGAAGCAGCACAATGCCGAGGCCCCGGGCGCCACAACGTCGAGCCGCAGCTTGCTGTCCCCTGTCTCTGTCTTGCTTAGGGCCAATCAGGGGGCATGCCGAGGTAAATCGGCCCCGTAACAGGGGGTCTAGCTAAGGTACCTCCAGTGTTAGTGAGTGCCCTATGCGGTAACCTTCTCGTCGGTGCTGGGACGGGGCCATGACTTCACTGACTCGAAGCTGGTGATTCAGTGACATTCTCGTCTCGAAATCATCTGACTGGATTTATCAAGGGGTTGTCTAAGGAATGATTACTAACTAAAAAACATCTAAAGGTTGACTCCATCGTGACATTCATCAACATCAACAAACACCCTACTCCATCTTCCCCTTCACCCACTCCTCGACCCGTTGCTCAATCTCGGGAACATACAACCAACTCATCTGGCCCTCTCCCTCCTCGAACCAGACCTCGTCCCGCCCAAGCTTCTCCATCTCCTGCGGCGGCAACCTCTTGTTGTTCAGCTTCTTCGTCAACACCACTAACTCCCCGAGCCTCTCCCTCCTCATCGCCTCCCAGAACCCAACCCCCTCCGCCCACCCGATCCGACCGCCGCTCTCCTTCACCCTCTTCAACACCAGCGCCAGACTCGCCGCATCCTCCAACGCCATCGACGCGCCCTGCCCTGTCGTCGGCGGAATCGCATGCGCCGCGTCTCCCAACACCAGCACCTTCCTCCCCTCGCCCGCCGACGTCCAACGCTCCAACGGCGGCAGCATGTAAAACGGCCACACGTTCATCGTCTCGTCCCGGATCGCGCCCAGCGCAGACCTCACGATCCCAGGCCACCGCTCCTCATCCCTTCGCAGCCGCGCCTTCAGCCCCTCCTTGTCCGCGAGCAGCTCCTCCCGCCCGCGCCCGGCCTGCGCCTCGTCGAACGGCACCTGCGTCCCCGCCAGCATCTCCCCGCCGTCCGGCCGCTGCGGCGCCAGCACAAACACCCCGTTCGCGCTCGCCACGCTCACGGGAAACTCGTACACCTTGTCCGCCGGGATGCGCAGCTCCGCCGTCGGCACCGCAAACGTCAGCGCCACGAGCCCAACATACCCCAGCTTCGCATCGGGCGCGACGTGCGCCCTCCGTACCTTGGAGTGTATCCCGTCCGCGCCCACGAGCAACCCCGCGCTCCGCCTCTCGCCGCCCTCAAACTCGAACTCGACGCCCGTCTCCGTCTCCTCGGCGACCTTAACAAAGCGCATCCCGTGCTCGATCCGTACGCCGCGCTCCCGGCATGCGGCCGCCAGCAGCTCCACCAGCTCCTGCCGGAAGACCCGCACGGCGCGGTACCCGAACTGCGCCTCGCCGCCCATCGGGTACCGGTCGACCGTCTTCTCGTCGCGGTCCTTGTAGTAGACGTAGTCGAACGGGTACGCCTGCGCCAGCAGCGGCGTGTACAGGTTCAGCCCGTCGAGGATGCGCAGCGCGTTGGGGCAGAGCATCATCCCGCCGCCCGCGTGGTGCGGAAGTGGTGTCTCTGGGCGCATCTCGTAGATCGTAGACGGGATGGAGTGGGATGCCAGGGCGAGGGCGAGGGCCATGCCCGCGATGCCGCCGCCGATGATGGCGACTTCGTCTCTGGTGGAGGACATATCTTTTGCGTGAGATGTCTAGTGTGTGTATGATCTTGTGTGACGTGAGAAAGAGGGTAAATGTATGCCTAAGCTGTGATGATGATGATGCAAGTGATGCTGAACAACGACCCAAAAGACTTCACCGTCTTTATATCATTTCCCGTCGCCCTTATCTCCCTGAAGGCCACATAATCCCCCTCCATCTTGGTAATCCCAAAAAAGCCACCGCTGCAATCCTTTCCTCCCTCTCCCAATGAACGCTCCAAAACCACCAAAAAGCAGAGCCACTCGAGCATCGCCAAGTTCCCACCGTAAGCCGTCTCCACTTCTCGGCCGACCAACATTACGAGTCGCCAAATACAGTCTAGTCTCCGTTCTCTCCTCCGTCGCTGTCCCCACCCCGCCCGGGACCCGGCCGAGTCCCGGACTTGCCGCACCTCTCAAAAGTCCGAAACCGAACCCGGTGAAGGGGTACTCCCCGTTCGCCCAAACAACAACCCCCCTCCCCCCTCCCCTCCCTCTCTTGATGCAATCTTTTTTAGCATCTATGGAGGGACATAGCTAGTTATCCACCAAACAAAACAACTGTGCTCCCCCAACCAAACCACACACACCACCACCCACCCGCTACACACCCCCCTACCCCTCCAAAAACCCAAACTCGTAACATTTATCAGACCGAAAGGGCGGCCAAGCGAACACTTCCCTCCGCCCTTGTCCCCTGCCTCACAAATCGCCCTGCCTTGTTCCCTGTCCACGGTTCACTCACCTCGGCGCTCCGAGCTGGTAAATGGGAACAAGAGCATCCTCAGTCCGTACTATGTACATCATCATCCCCGCTTCCCCCGCCCCCACTCGGCCGACAAACACTCGCACACACTCACGAGCAACAACATGTGGGCCCGCCCGAACCTTTCCTCTTACACACACACATAGGCATACCTCCCGCGGAAGCACCGACATCAAGAACATCATCATCGTCACCATCACAACACAGAGATCAATCAAAATAGTCTCAGCTCTCTTCCCGAATAACCTTACAGACGAACAAAACCCAAATTAGAACAACCAACAGAGGTGAAGGAGGGGCGTACCTCCAAACGGTTCAAACGGCCCCTCCCAACCTCTCTGCTCTCTCTACCTCTCTCTGACGGCTACCACAAATCGTCGATTCCGTCATGCATCCCAAATCTCTTCTCTTCTTTTTTTTTGTTGTGTTGTGCTGGTAGCCAGAGCCGTTCGATGCTTTTGCTGACCTTATGCTGACATCTCATCTCCAAAAAACCCTCCTCACAAACCGGACATGGGACATCAAATCGCATTCCACCTTTCCTTGCCTGTTACCCGTCCGCGCAACTGACTCAGGAAAGGCTCGCCTACATCCTTTTTCTCTTTTCCCGGCCGGTGCTATTTCCGCTCCGAGCTCCGTGTGAGTTTTCGGTCGGTCCGTGAAAGTTGGCGCTTTGTAAGCTTTTACCGTCGGGTCACTGAACTCGGCCGGGCGGTGGTCATCTGTCTCGGCCGATATAGCAAGCTCAGCGGACATCACGGGTGAGAGGATCCCGCGATTCGGCCGATACACGTAGTGTGTCTCTCTGTTGCTCGGGGCACTAGTTTGCGCCATGGGGATGATCATGATCCTTCCTGTATCGGCCGAGAAGCTGAGAAATGCCAGGCTGGTGAAGTGGCTTGCAATAGTATGAACATGATGTGTATAAGAGAAGCGATCGAGTTGCTCCTCAATCGTCTCCAACTTCTAGCATCATCAACTGAGCTTACACGCATCTTTCCACACAAAGCCATTATTACTATCCATCAAATCATTCATCCATCACCAATATGCACTTCCTCATCCTCGGCGCAACAGGCCGCAACGGCTCCCTCATCCTCACCGAAGCCCTCTCTCGCGGCCACACCGTCACCGCCCTCGTCCGCACGCCATCCTCCTCCTCTCTTCCCCCACAACCACAACCCAATCTCACCCTCGTCCCCGGCAACCCCCTCTCCCTTCCGGATATTCGCACCGTCCTGCAAAACCCAAGGGCCCCCGATGCGGTCATCGTCGCCCTCAACCCCCGGCGCGTATCCGACTCACCCTTCGCCGCGCCGCACCCAGACACCCCCGACTCGCTGATGCACGACGCTGTTCGCAATGCCTTGGAAGGTATGAAGGCCGCCGGCGTACCCAAGATCGTCATCAACAGCATGCAGGGCGTCGGCGCCAGCAGCGGCAGCCTCATCATGCCCTTCCGCGTGCTGTTCGAGCACACCAACATGAAGTACACCCTCGACGACCACCGGGCCGTCGACGCGCTGGTCACCGGGAAGAAAGGCGAAGGCGTGGACTGGGTGTTGGTCCGCCCGCCTATGCTTACCGAAGGGGATGCCTTGCCCGTCAAAGACTACGGTGATGACGGCAAGGGTATATGTTGGATGCCCAAGATCACCAGGAAGAGCGTCGCAGTGTTCATGGTTGACGCCGCGGAGAAGCCTGATTGGAACCGCCGGGCGCCGGTTATTGCGAACTAGTCGGAAAAGGTCAGACGAAGGAGTAGTCCACTGAGTTTCTATCAGGTCAGAAAACGTTGGCTGGATGAGCCTTGTATAATGTAATGCTTGCTTGGGAAACGCCACCCATGCCCTCCCTTTTTGGTGTCCTCCGCTGCTTTGGTATCGTCGGTATAGTAATATTTACAAGTTTCTTTCGTATGCTTTTTCCAACCCGCCGGGGCGTTTTCGTGTTTACTCTCTCCACTGCCGGGATGGCCTTGGCCGCCCATTCCCCAGCATCCCTCTCCTTCCTTGCAACGCAGTGCAGAAATACACTTGTTGTGAATTATGTCTGCTGATGTTGATGCTGTATCGGCAGATGTACTCGGGTCAAGTAAAACATGTGATCGATGACCGTATGGAGACAGCGTCGCAGGCCATCGCTGCTCCGTCCCGCAAAAGGCGCGACGACTCCGTTATTTTTTCCAGGTTTCTGTGCCGCGGTAGGATGGCGGCGTCGTTTGTTGTAACGTCCATACTAGCGGACCCAAACCCCTCCAGAACACTATGGGTTCCATTGCGCGGAATTCGTTGGGGTTATCCGACCCTTTGGGTCGGATCCCTACTCCTCAACCCCGCATATGTTTGTTAGGAAGGTCCCGGTATCATTGGGTTCCAGTAATCCAGGTCCCAATCCGCATAATCATCCGGAGTCTGCCGACCACGAATCAGCCCAGTCCCAGCCTTCCCACAGCTGCCAGCCGCCATAGTCACTTACCGCAGCCGTCGACGCATTCGCATGGAACATGAATGGCGCTCTCGTCTGCATGTAGGGGTCCATTGGATCGGCTGGCGTCGTAACTGGCAGGGACATCTTCTCGGGGTTGGTGTTGGTGGCTGTCTTGCAAGCGTCCAGAACGCTTTGGAGACTGCGTCGAATGTCCTGCAGTTTTTGCTCCTGGTTCGTGTATTGCACCGATGATAGAACAACGGAAAGTGCAACAATGTCCTTGACGTCGTTGCCGCCAACGTTGCGGACGAGCAAGTTGAGCGTTTTCTCCACAGTCTTAATCAAGCGCGACGGGGACCAAAGCGCAAAAGTCTCGGTGCTGAACGCAACACCGTCGTCCATCGGATCGGGAGACATGGCCACGGTCGATGAGATCCCCAGAGTGTTGCCATTGGCGTGCGACTCTATCGCTGCTTTGATGTAAAAGCACACACTGAAAGCTGCCTGCAAGATATCCTTCTTCAAAACCATGTGGTACATGTCGCTGATGTCTTGGAAGTGGGTGAGCAGGGGGTCGAGTTCGTCGAGGTATCGCATAATGACCATGGATGACCGTAGGTATGCTCTAGAAATCTGCGACGGCGCGTCTGGCAATCCTAGGGCGAAAGGGCGGTAGAGTGCCAACAAGGGCCGTCGCACGTGCATGTCGAGTATGACCCTGGATCGCCACTGCTTGCTCTTTTCAACCTCGTTCAAAATGCCGTGGCGCGGGAACAAGTAGTTAATGTCCTCCAAGAATCTATCCAGTTTCGTTCCGACCTCGAGAACCTCGCTGTAGTCCCTGATCGAATCGACGCGGTTGATCAAGTGCGCAACCTGCATTCGTACCCCTAGAGTCATAGCAGCATATACCTGCATCTGATTATCGGTGAGCTGATCGATTGGCTTGCTGGGCGGCAGCTCTTTCATCTCGAAGAACAGGTCCTTGTCGTCTAGGTTTCGTGGTGGTCGGCAGGTAAAGTCTCCGTCGCGAACTAGACACGAGAGGTTGCACGCCAGCGACAGGTGCAGGTCCATGTCGAGAATCGTGAACCACAGTCTCCTCCTCAGCTCGCCGAAGAACACCGGTACTCTCGGTTCAAATTCCGACGGGTCTCGGTGCAAGCCCATCGTCATGGCCATCCGAACGATGTATCCCAACTGTGCCCAAGAATCCTGCGGTCGCGGTGTTGTCATTCTCTGCGCATGAACCAGTAGAATCTCCGTCTGCAAAGTAGTCAAGTCAACCAGCTGCTTGCCCTTCAAACCGTCCAGCCATGACCTGACAAGCGCACATGCCGTCGGAATGTGTACGCCCTCAACGCGTTCGTGGCCAAGCCCTTTCGATTTCGTCTCAAATCTTGAACCGATGGACAAGACCGTCAGAAGCTGGGGGAGAAAAGCATCCCCCGGCAATTTGCCTTCCCAGAATAGCTCATGTTGCTCCTTAAAGGTGGGTACGTGGATCATTCGGTAAATGGTCTCGGAGGTGTCGATGTAAGACGTCAGCAGTCTGTCGCAGATGGCCTTCTTGGGCAGAATATCCTGCATGCGCTTCATAACAGGCACTACCGAGTCGGCAAAGACGGATATCGGCGATAGTGACTTTCGATACTCTTCTTGGATCCTCTTGTGAAGCACCTGCAAGCCATACATGATGTCTCGAATACCGTCGATCTTAGACTGGTTTGCCATGAAATCCTTGGCTTCGTCGAACTGGGAGGGATCGGTTAGGGGCACGATCTAGGGGAATATCGGGTTAGGGGATGTAGTTACCAGGTTCAGCAAGACACGTACGCTATTCTGACCAAAAAAGCGCGTTCTCAGAGCGCCTCTCTTTACCGTCAGTCCTCGTATTGTCTCTGGAGATAGCGGCAAACGCTGGCCAGCTCCGCTGAACTCGGTGCCTGCCGGGCTCTTGATCATGAACTGCTTCTCCAAGCGGTCCAGTCGCGAGGTGAGCTCCTCTAGTGCAGAGTGTCCGGTTCCCTCTCCATTGCGCTGAGGGGCGAAAGATGACGATTCCGCCGGGTGCGGTCCTGAGGAGGGCGCCCCGGTGGGAAGACAGTTCCTCTTTGGCGGGCGTTGAATGTCACCAACCTCGGCATCGGAGCCGTCGGACAACATGGACGAGTCCTGTTCGGCAGCATACTTGCAGTTGCGGTGTGACTTCTGGCATTGGGAGCAAGGAAGATTTCGGTCACATCGCAGCTTTCTCTTACGACATTCGGTGCACGACTTGACGGGTCGCGGCCTTTTGACACTGCGCGATGCCGATGCCGTTGCCGCCGCCGAGGCTGCTGATGGGCCGCCCGCAGGTAAAAGGCCCGATGCAGGCACAGGCGTAGGTGCAGAACCAGGAACGCCGCCGCCGAGCGTCTGATGGGCGGGTTGAGAAGGAGATGTCTCGTACGGAGGAGGTGCTGAGTGCATCGGGCCCATTGGTGAAGCAACCGCAGTGAGGTTCGGATTAGAATGCAGCGTCGTCGTGGTTGTGGCCGCGCCCAGTTCCGGGGCAGACGAGGTTGCGGCGGCCATCTGAGCCGTTCGTTACAATAGTCCCAGAAAAAATCTCCGTTCGGCACCGGTGTAGGAGGATTCTGGCGGTAGCGCAGCGCAGCACACAAAACGGCACACCACAGCAATGCAGCGGCGGCAGCAGTGGCTGGCTTCGATATTTGAAGCTCAAGAAAGCCCGTCGGCTCGGAGTTGTTTGAATCGGCGCGAGCTGGTTGTGGGTAGATTGCTTGTCAGGAGTAACAGCAACAGCAATAACAGCAACAACAGCTACAGCTCTAGATTGGCACAGTGGTCAACCTTGTTCTCATCGAAGGTCCCGGGCGCGTCTGGGGTCGCCTCGGATCCGGAGTGTGTTGCTTGTCCTTGACTCTGACTGGTGTCGAGTCATTCGCAGACCATACATGCTGTGACTGCGCGGGTGAGAACTGAAGGGGGGTGTGTGGCGTGGGCGCAAGCGAGAGAACGAGCGACGGGTCAACGGAAAGGAGTTGCTGCTGGAGGCGTGTTGTTGGTCGAGCTTGCTTGTTCGCTTGCTTGCCAGCTTCCACTACTAGGTGTACGGTGTGTAACCGACGGGACGGGATACGGGTGGCCGTCTCTCTCTCAGCGTGTCTTTTGTTCCTTCGTAACTGACCAGTGTCTACTGGGGTTTGAACGACGAGTCCGAGATTTGTCGTCAATGAAGCAGACGAAAGCTCCGGATGTGATGGAAGTAGCAGGTGAAGAAGGAAGTGGAGGAGAGGAGAAAGGAAAATTGGATTAGGGAAGGAAAAAAAGAGACCAAAATTGCTAGTTGCAATGATCCAAGCTTCCTCGGGGCTTTGGGGTATGGTGCGGCGGTGCCGTGCCGTGTGGTCCAGTCAAGACCAGTCCAGTGAGTGTGCTTGCTGCTTCGTCTATGGCAGCAAGGTAAGGCATGGACGGCAAGGCAAGGCCCTTCTTTCTGAAATGTGTCGGACGTGGATACCTGGGAGGTATTCCGTGGAATAAGGCAATCACGGCCTGGATAGCGCCTACTTGTTGGTTTTGATTTTGCCTCCTAGATCCCTCGCGTTGGTGGTGCGTGAGCTTTGTTGAGGCGTGGTGGTCGTGGTGGTGCTGTGCGTGTTGACTAGGATAAGAGATGAGGGACGATGGTGCGCCTTGCTCTGGCTTGCCATGAATGTGCGATGGATATGTGTGTGATGCGTGTGCTCTCTTCTTTCTCGTCTTCCTCTCTCTCTCGCTCTCACTCTGCTTTCTCTCTCACACACAAAGGTCGGGAGCCGGGGTTGAGTCTCGAGAGCGGCGTGATATGCTCAGGATGGCCGAGGAGAGATGGAGAAAAGTGTCGAATGTGCAGGGACACGGTGCCCTGGTCAGGCCTGGCCTGGGCTAGGCTGGTTCGCAGTGGACGGGACGGGAAGTTTGGAAGGTTGAGGTAAGGTAGGCCCAGGGAAAAGAAGGTCGAGGTGGTGTGGTTAGTGATGATTTAGTGATCCACCCCCCTTCTCGGCGGTTGTTCCAGGCCACTTCAGATTGGAGGTGAGAGGGAGGGTACATAGAAACCTGGTCTATGCCGGGGTGAGGTAGGTAGGGTACTGATATCCTCCTTCAAAGAACGATTCTTGTATCCGTAAGACCAAACCCCTCCTCCTCCTCTTCTGAAGCCTGTCGTCTGCTGTCTGTCGTTTATGCTGGAACGGCAGGCCGGCTGACAGCGGATTACTTGCGTCTTGCCGAGACGAAGTCGGCACGCTGCTGCCTGTCTGATGAAGGTCTGATGAAGATGAAGCAAAGGCACGATCGATGCTGCCAGGTACAGGCCACGTAGGTATATAATTACCGTATCTGCGGCCTACATATCCGTACAGCCAATCCATAGCCTAGCTGCTGTAGACACACCACGGGATGCAGCTGAGAGGCACCTCCGTCCCAGCAAGTGGGCTCCTGGTACTGCATTTGCAGAGAACGGGCAGAAAAAAGGTGTGAACGAGCAGAAAAACGCCGGCGGACCTCGATGCCAAACGACCTCTGTCGACCTTTACTGGCGCAGAGTCTTAGTCTCTGCACCGTAGAGACACCGGCTGAGGGGCACCACAGGGCCACCACAGGGCCTGGAACGAAGCTGGATGAGGGATCGGCGTACCGGGTACCCTTGCCACTGGCCAGGCCTTCCAGGAAGTCGCTGCATAGCAAGGTACCTCTGCATCTTAACTAAGGTGTCTTGGTTTTAGCGTCTTCTGCCTTGTAGCTAAGGTATTGCAGTATGATTTGCTGCTGCGTAGCGGCGGCCATGCATCCCAGGGTGTTCTGCTGCTGCTTGCTGTTGCTGGCTGCTGCTTCTGCCGCCGCCGCTACGTGCCCCGGTACGGATAGCCAGTCTCGTCCTGTTCTGTCCTCTCGTCTCTTGAATGTGTGTGTGTACTTGCAGCCAGCCATGTCATGCACGTCGGAACCCGGGATGCTTCCTTTCCTCGAGCCGACCGTCAGCGACCGACATCCCTTGAAGCTTCGCTTAGCGCTCGGGTGGGGATCGGGAAAACCTCTTTCTTCAGTCGACGATGCGGGTATTGTTGCTGCATTGTGGCTGTTGTGATGGTTGTCCTCGGCGTGTAATTCCTGGAGGTCAAGCCTCCTCCTTTGCTTTGAAAGGTCGTCCCAGTTGGTTGTATGTGCTCGGTGGTGTGGTGCGCATACGTACGTAAGGTACCGAGCACAACACTTTCCTATTAGCATTGGTGATATGCGCGTGTACCGGGTACTGGGCTGTAAAGCTGAGATGAAGGAGACGGGTGCCAGCAACTGAGTGTGAGGGCCACCCAACAAGATCGGTCAGATTTTTCATGTCGGCAGCTTTGGTACGTACTTTATTTTTATCTGGCACAAGCGGGAATCGTATCGAAAAATCAAGGGTCGTACAGTATTTGCAGTCTGTCGTGTAAGAGCGGATGGAAGGCATGGAAGCATATGTTTCCAAGGCTCCATGATATCCGCACCTCGTACGGGACTCCTGACCGCATAGAAAAGCCATGGATTTAGACGGCCGGGGGCCTGGTGATCACGGTACTCGCGGCGCTCTGCCAAATGCACCAACATCGGATGTACCCCCAGTAATCACGTCGCGTGTCTTGCGAACGGCTCCAAGCGTTCCCGGCCAGAGACTCCAAAAATACACGTGATGTCAAGGTAAAAAAAGGCACCCAGACACCCTGAAAACCGCTGGGAATCCACACTTCCCGGGGCGCAGTGGGTGTCACCAAGCGGTCTTGACTGCACCGCACAGCCTGGAACCTCCCTGGAACGCCCGATCCACCGAAGCATCGTTCTGTCCCCGCCGTCCGAAGGTTGTGTCGTGAGTTGAGATTTACCCGTCGACGATGAGGAGGAGCTGCACTAGCCTGGTGAGGAACTTGGAAGAGCAAGAGTCGGACTCAGGGTTTAGGGGTTGAGGTTGACGGGTCGACGGGACGGCCAAGATGAAGTGGACGGGGTGGATACTGCTGATGGGCCTGCTGGTGAAAATCTCCCACCAGCGAGATCTGGATGTCCAGTCAATCCCACCGAGACCAGACGGAGATAAATGATGATGAGCCTGGCAATGTCAGAACACGTACGTGCATGTCCGAGGTATGTCCTGATTCTCGGTTTTCCGGTGCAAGCCCTGCATGGTTCCTGTAGATACCAGCAGATATCAGAAGTTCAGGACCGTGGCGGCATGGCTGTACGATAGTAGTGTGTACCAACAACCCACCAACACTTGAAGATCGCCATCGACAGTCAGGTCCAGCAGGGCAGGCGTGTCAAACGCCTTGACGAGCCAGCCAGCGACGCCCATGTACGCATCAGTATTCGTACAAATGTGCCAACTTTCAGCCGGCGGGACGCACGAGGTCGGCGACCTACGGCCACCACTCTGTGAATAGCACCCGCGTTACTGCATCTGGGAATTCTTCATGCGGTGTGGCCCTGCGTACCAGCGTTCCCGGTTGCTGCAAACCACCATTCGCTGAATAGAAAGCCAAATGATTTGACGGGGCTTGTGTGCGTGTGCTCCAACAGCAATGATTAGTGGTGCGGCCGTCTTGCTGGTGGTGGTGGTGGTCTCCTTGGGGGTGGTGGTGGTGGGTGCCGGCTGTACATGCTGGCTGCTCCGGCCTACCTTGCGCTGAACTCTTCAGGCCATGCCGGAGTCGAGTCCGAAGTCAACCGCATCCCCGTACCCTTCCTCTCCCCCCTTCTCTCCACTTTCCACCCCGTCTGAGGGTATCTCACTGACAGGTCCAACCTTGACGCGACGCATCTCGGACTGTGACATGATCCTCACCTAAGCAACTCAATGTGCGCGACGTGGGTGACTAGTTGCCGCCTCGCCGCTCCGCACGTTCTACAGCTAAACCCTTCCCTGGAAACATTGCGAGCGCCTCAGGCTTAGGCCCTGTGCCATGCCATCCCGCGCCCGGTGGTGATGCCCGTGTAGTTGGTGCTGGCCGGTGCTCATGCTGTTACCTATCGCTAGGTGGTGTTTCCGATGGGGCTCTGGGTGGGAGAGTCTGGCGCCTCAGTCTGTTCCTTCAACCGCCGCCAAGCCGAGCTTCCCACGTCCATCTTTTCTTTCATCAGCCCGTCGTCGATCGCCAGTCGTCCCCCAACCCCCAGGGCCCCAGTACCCATCGTCCCCTTCTTCTTCGTCGGCAAATTCAACACCCATAGCGTGTCTGTAACGGGACATGCGTGTTCCAGACAGATTCATCGTTCGGATCCAGTTGCTGGTGCCCATGTGGGGGGCCATGGGAAACTTTGATGGTCCTGGGACTTCACTACATCCGTAGCCCGTCACCTCCAAGTTGCTTGCTCGAATTCTCCGCTTGAACGAGAAACAACGACGGGCGTCGACTGTCCTTGGACCGCAGGACAGAGATAGAACATGCGGGCGTGTGACTGTCGCAGGTCGCGCGGGAACAAGGCCAAAGGCACACGCGACTGATTCCACGCTTTGGGACGGCATGTTCCATCACTCATCCCATACTGGGTGACGATCAATCCATGATACACACCCATTCCTGCTTTTTGTCGGCTGGAAAATTGTGTGAGACCTTTCCGTCGACAATCGCACCGTCCAGTCTCGTGCTGCCTTCCTTGGGGCCCAGATTTGCCCCGCGAAACAGGCTGTGCATGCATGCAAGTCTTGATGCCAATCTCGGTCTCGCCTGTTTGTGTCCATGACGAGCCATGATGACTGTCGGCTCGAGCCTAGGGCAGCCAGGGCCCTGAGCGGCGCATCCAGGAATTCCACTCAACCTGCCGCCACAGCGGCCGCCGGTGGGATGGACATCTGGATCTGGGGGACGGGTTTCATTATGGACTGACCCGTGGGAAATAAGGTAGGTCGGCTCCGTGAATTAGCAACGCTCTGTTAAGACACACGAGAGAAAAACTGCCCGATCCGGCCTGGCAATCGAGATCTCCCGAACTCTGCGGCGCGGTGTCTGGCTCGCTACCACCAATTATTGTCGTCCAAGATGATCAGATAATGGAACAAAAGGTAGAGAGTCTCGACCCTGTGGCCCAGTCGCTACCGAGTCGGCCAATGGCTACAAGACACGGTCCAGCGATTCCAGACAGGGCACCACACCGTACCGCCGTGGGCACCGTAGGTAGTGTACTCCGTCCTTCCAAGGGCACAAGATGAAATGCTGAGAAGTTGATTGATGGAACAAGGACCTCGACCAAGACCAGGAGTCCCAGCATCTGGGGCGCGTTTCGGCGTTATCTCTTCCAGAAGCCAGCAGACAGCATTCCCAGTGGAGCGGCCTGCGGACTTTCAGGGACGCTTGCCGTTAACAATGAGGCATCCATATCCCTGCCCTGCACGAGGTAAGGCCTTGAAACCGGCCAGCACGACATCAGGTCGTAATAAAGTAGGTACAAACTACAAAGTACCCACGACGGTCCCCTCAGATTCAGTGTTACGGCCCCATTGGGCCCCCATATGGCAGCGGAAAACTCGCTCGTCGGCTCCGAGCATTTCTCCTTGAGGGGGTTTCCGACCACCTAGTGTACTCTGTAGTTGCCGGAGGTGCTGCTAGGAAGAGACTCGGAAGCTAAGTCTGGAGTGCGCAACCAGGTGCACTGACGCCCCCGAGACTCGGGACGAAATTCAAACATTGAACCTTGGGAGGCTGGACGTGCCTTGACTTCGGTTCCGGCATCGCGTTCGTATTGTATGTAAAGAAGTACATTCGGGTTACCTGGAAAAGCAACGTGCGGGTCATGGTAATTCCATATTGCTGCCTGGGGCCAATGAGCATTTTTGAGAGTGAACGCATTGCGTCTCTGGGTCGATTGCAAGTAGCGGGAATCCTCCGCTACTCGGCCGACATGGTTTTTTCTTGGTTTTCTTAGTTGATGAATAGTGGTGGTGGGAAATGCGGCTGCTGTACAACAAGTGGGTGGCGTCAAACTTGGTGCGACGGAACGACGCGGACTGAACGACAAGTGGGCTGCTCGATTGATTGCAGAGGTTATTGTCAATGTTAGTGGCGTGCGGCAGCAGACCCTCGAGGGCGCGGCGCGGCGTCAGTAAGTTCAGTCGACGTCAAAGAACGACGAGCCATCCCCCTTTCCGTGTGTTTCCCGCGAGGAGTTCATGTTGATGCAAGAAGAAGCATATGTCGGCAATGATGAACCTTAATCAACTTGATCAGACTGGCGAACAGATCGCATGCGCAGGCGGTAAGACACTGGAACGCGGCTTTTGAGGTTGGGGCGATCCTTCGAGCCCAGGACAGGGCAGCAGTTCGTCGGTGGAAATGGGCGGCCTTGCATGACAGTAGGGTTTGCATCCGCGTCGTCGAGGCTTTTTGAGGCGAAGCTTGATGGCATCACGATGGTTGTCAGTTTCGGCTCAGACTTGCCGAGATTTGGGGAGTCCTTGCTTGCGTCGGTGGACGGTGAGTGAACGGCGTCTGCTTTGGTCGTCACGGTCTTGGGATTGACGACTTGGATGGCGAAGTGATACATCGGATGACGGACGACTTGCCAGCTGGACCGCATACCTCAAAGGCTTGTTTGCCTCTTGGGTGGGAGCATTTTAGGGACGGAAAGCAAATCTCTGATTCAAAAAGCGGTTCTCGAGGGTGATGCTAGATGGAGATGTTTGAGTATGGGTATGGTCGAAAGTGATTGCCATGAAAGCAAACGATCAACCCTCCCTCCCTCCATCGGGGCTTTCCCCAGGCTTCACGGATGGCTCCGTTGATGGTACCTTGGGTGGGTGTGGGAAGCATCTTGATTCTGGATCGGGAGAATGGACAGTTGGGCCTTTGTCTTTCCAACGCCCGTTGTTTCTGCAAGTGTCAGTTCACCATGTCTCGCCATCATTCCATGGCGGGTTCAGGAAGTGAGCCGCGGCCTGACGAACGAGCCGGGTGCCTGACGCGGTCCCTTGCAGGAAGGATGGAGGCGGTCTCTTCCAATAGAGGCTGGAGGTGTCCGAGGTGCACAGGTGTGTGTAAGTGCGTGGCTCAGGCTGGCACTGGTAGCATCTTCAGAGTGGTTCGCCTTCTCCACCATTCCTCGTGACAGCATGGCATGCGAGAGTATAAGCGGCAAACCCCGGGCCGGGGAGTGTTCTGGTAATGTTCGTTCTTCGTTCCATCGGCGAGAGACATGGTGTCAAGGCAGACGGGAGCCGGTGTCTTGCTCTTGTTCGTGTCTTGATGCGAAAGTGTAAGTACTTGGTTGTCAGTGCCGCCGCCGACTGATGATTGACAAATGACACTGGATGATGATTAGTGTTGCGGCCGCGTCAAATCGTCCAATGGAAGCAACCTTGTCCGGGCGACTGAGCCGGGGCATGTCCTGTCGTGTTGCACAATACCTAAATGCAGCATCACTTGCAGTCTGCAGACGGGTCGAGCGAGGGGCGAGCGAGATGATGTCGAGTGTCCCGTCCAGGCGAGAGGTGAAGCGAGGGACGAGGGTTGAGACAAAAAGGATGATCTGGCGTAGGAAGCAACGATTGGCTTTCCCTTCCAGGTAAGGCAGGAACGGATAGGTAAAGTGAGATAGAGTTGGGTGGAAGGAAGGCGCGACCCGCGGAGTACGGAGTAGCGCTTGCCTTCCATTCACCTCAGGGCACACTCACTACAGGAAGGCAGCTACCTACCTCAGTTACCACTCTGTGTCTGTACAGCAGGTACATACCCGCCCTGCCCTGCGTTCCTTCCTTCCCTCCTGCCTGCCACCATGGAGCCAGGCAGGAACGAGGTTAGCGCTACGGGAGCCCCGAAGGAACTTACCCAGGAAGGCACGAAGGTCGGTTAGGTTGCCTTGGCTAGCGCGTATTCGCCGGGAATAACGGCCCCCAAAAACGTTTTGTTTCATTGGCAGGGAAGCCGAGCAAGACATGGCCGAGACACGCAAGTACCGCTCCATAGAGAATCTGCCGAAGTGATACAACACATTGCTTATTTCTTTCGCGAGGTATCTTCAGTGTTCACTACCTGGGGGCCTAGCGAGGCCTGGTGAGCCTAGATTTAGATTTAGAGGGGTGGCTGGCCAGAGACTGGAACCTGATTGAATTGGCTCTTGCGGCTTGCCGCGCCCTTTCGCTCATCATTAGCGAAGCTTCGCCGAGGCGCCGAATGCTAATCCAGAACCCAAATGGCAACTGAACGCGTTACTTGCGCGCTTCTGCGCTTTGTAGGCGACTGCATTGCGTTTGAATTGGTCACTTTAATTTTTTATCCTGGACTTTTGGGTCGATGTCTCCTCCAAATTCCAACATTTGCTACCTGACAGGCCTGAGTATGAATGCGACACAATACTAGTGAATTGTTTTTGTCTTGTCAGTGGTACTAATAATCATTACCCCGGTCGGAATAGCTCCCAGAACGAGCGAATCGCAGGCGGCCGGTTCCTTTCGCGTAGATTGCCGTATCGCAGCCAGCCTCAATCGAGAAGAATTATTTCCAGAGAACCATTGCCATGTCGGATGCTGATGTCTTTGACCTGTGGTTCGACAACTCGGTGCAGCAGGGTGAGCAGGCCTCTTGCCAGCTTTGCGTCTGAATACCTTTTTGCTTGTTGTCTTGTCTGTTAGAAACCTCCTCTGAAGCTGTTTTCGTCTTTTGCCGCAATCCAGGGTCCTTCAAGCCGGACGATCTCCTGTCGCAACCGCAGTCGCAGTCGCATCCGCCGCCGCAGCCTGCCCAGCAACAACAGCAGCAACAGCAACGGCCCCAGTTCCAACCTCCCCCGCCTCCTCCTCCGCGACGAAATCAGCAGCAGCAGCAACAACAGAAGCAGCAGCAGCAACAACAGAAGCAGCAGCAGTCTACGATCCAGCGTCCGCCGCTGCCGCTGCCGCAGCCTGACCTCCGACGTCAACCTCCTCCTCCTCCCCCTCCTCCCTTCGCCGCCGACATGTCGGTCGCCAACACCACCAACGGCAAACCGCAGCCGCAGCAGCGCCCCTCGAGAAGCCCTGCCCCGCCCCGCGACGAGGAGGCCGTCTCCAAGATCCCAAATCTCCTCCCTCACGAGCGCGTCTTTCCTATCCAGATAGGATCCGAGCTGTTCAAGCTGTCCGGCGCCTCCATTTCGTCTGATGGTGCGTCCACGATCCCTGCCTCCCCTGCCAACGCGAACCCGATCCTCGACATCCGCCGGAAGGACCGGCCTCGTGCCGCGACCACCCGCGATACCACCGTATATATTAACTTGCCTGACGTGTGCTGATCTTATCTTCCAGCTCCCTCCTACTTCTCCCAGTACTTCTACTGCCAGGTCAAGAAGGCGAAAGAGACCGGCGAGGACCTCTCGAGCGCCATCCGCACCCTCTATATCGATCGCGACCCAAAGACCTTTGCCGACATCTCCCTCCACCTCCAAGGCTACCATGTCAAGCCGCGAGACGGCACGCACTTTGTGCGCCTCTTTGCGGACGCTCAATTCTATAGCTGTACAGTCTGCCCCTCCAAGCGCGGCCCTGCCGGCGCATTGCTAACATGCATCACCCCCAGTACCGAAGCTGATATCACAACTATACGAGGAGTCAATCTTCATCTCCATCGGCCACCGCGAGTTCCAGATCCCCCGCGATATCTTTACCGACCCGGGCAACTCCCCCAACTTCTTCTCCCTCGGCTTCGCCGTCTTCTTCTCGAACCCAGAGGACCTCTTCCCGGGCCTCGACCGCGAAGGTCTCCTCCGCCCGCCCTCCATCCTACCCCCCTCCGTCGCGAACCGCTCCGCCGACACCTTCGCCGAGATCCTCCACCTCCTCCGCGGCTACCCCGTCACCATCCGCAACGAGACCCACCGCGCCGAGCTCCTCCGCGACTGCAGATACTTCAACTTCAAGGGCCTCGAGCAGAAGCTCATTCCCCACAACATCAGCTACAACCAGTCCCGCCGCCGCGAGGAGATTGTCCTGCGCCTCGAAGACATCCTCAAGAGCGGCATCAGCGTCGCCGCCGACGCCTCCTCCGCCATCGCCTCACCCTCGGGTGACCATTTCGCAGGCTGGGTCAACTATGCCCGCCCCTACGTCGACGACCGCGCCGCCGAGCTCGTCCTCGAGATTGGCGGTGAGAGCACCCGCCTGCACTTCCAGCCAAACTCCATCCGCGCCGAGTTCTTCCGCGACACCCGCGCCCGCGTCGCCCGCATGTTCGAGGTCGTCGCGACCAAGCTCAACCTGCCCCCGACCACTCAGCCCCTGGGCCTGCTCATGGCCTCCGGTGGCGCGGGCAGCCAGCCCCCGACCCCGGGACACACGCCTCTCAGCGAAGACCTCGTCCGCGTAATCATCGACCCGGACACGTCCATCACCCTCGACGGCAAACCGCACACCTTCGACACCCCGGCTCCCGCAGACGACCAGGCCTCGTCGACCTCGAGCACCGGTCAAGGCGGCGGGCACGAGTCTCCCTCGGCGTCCACTGCTGCCGCCGGCTTCCTTCCGAACTCGCGGAAACGCCGACGCATCGACTCGTCTGGCTACGCCGCCGGCGGCAGCCACGCTGCGCTGGCGGCCGAGGAGTGGGTCGTCAGAACGGGCCAGTGGCGGCTCAAGATCCAGGGCACGCGCAACGGCAAGAGCGGCGTTGAGTGCGTGCTCGTGGCCGTCAAGCTCGACGCCTACAGCTCCGAGAGCGCGCGCAATTCGGCCAGGGGATTCCTGAACGGATGATTAATTTGCTGAAGAATTGCGCCTCAAATCTTTATATATATCAGTGTGACAAGTCGAGAGGTTGTCTAAGATCTAGGAAGTGGAGGCGAGGGGGAAAGATGACAAGTCACTTATGCTGAACGACGTTATGATACAATATGTTTTACATATACCATGGAAGGAAGGAAGTCGGGACTGTAAAGGGAAACATCCACGACAAAAGTAAGGCTTTGTTTTATACTTCTCGGGCTTTTCTGGCACTCATATAAATCTGGTAATTCAAACGGCTGTTTGTATGGATGATACACATCAGCTTTGGCTCTAACCCACACCTAACATGTGCCGTGAAATGCCCCATGTTTCTGTTATCCTGAGTTCTACGACAGAAATCCAAGGCGAGTGCTAACATCGGCGTGGCCCCCTTTCCTATCCTGGGTACTTGCAGACAGACGACTTGGACTCGCCATTTCGAGCGGCCCTTACGCAATCGCTGCTTCTGAGACGAGACCCAGCATAGCTTTGGCCTCAGTTCACGAGGAGATGGGCAGCTGCAGCACAGCGTCAAGCAAGTATTTCTCTCCATAAGACGTGTGTCCACGAAAAAGTCACCAAGACCAGCCAGCCAGTCGTGGTTTTCACTACGAAAACATCGAATCCTCGCGAGAAGGAACATGCAATGCAAAACCTACTCTTACACCTTTCGTATCTTCACCACAGCACAAGCAAACATGTAAACGACGAGTAAGTTTAAACAGCATAAAAAGCAAGGTTGAATTACCGCGTCGAAACGAGAAATATACTATCCACCCCCTCCTACTCATCAAACGGGGCAAAAAAGACAAACAACACTTTTAATCGTACAAAAACAACCGCAAACCCGTATGATACGTATACTAAAAAGGGGTGTAAAGGTAATATCAGACAATAATCCTCAACTCCTCATGATTAGCCCTTCCTTTGCCTTTCCGAAAACGCCGCGACAATGCAAATGTAGAAAGGAGGACCGGCCGTGATGAGGGTGAAGAAGAAACGCGCGAACATAATTATCCAGAAACCAGGTATTCGCACGCAGAAAGAAACGCCCCATGCCGTGGAAAACAAGACAAAAAATCCTTTCCCACTGTTTTGGTATCTTTCCCATTGGGTCCGCCCCGTTCCCACCGGAAAAACGCCGTCATGTCATGCGTGTGTGTGTGTGTGTCTGTCATTTGTGTGATGTTTGTGTGTGATGTTTTCATGTACCGGCAGACCAGCCCAGCGAGTCCCGTGTAATCCTCCAAATCCGGTTCTTCATCTCGGCCGCCCTCTGGAAGGGACTGGGCCGCTGGTCGTCGACCCCGTTGGGGGCTGTATCAGCAGGAGTAACGTCAATCCGCGTCGGTGTCGTTGTGCCAAGCCCCCGTTGCGAGTTGCTGCTGCTACCACCGCGCGGGTCCGTGAAAGGCGCCGAGGGACTCTATGCCTTGGCCTTGGGGACCGCCTGGCCGGCGGGGGCGCTAACGTCTCGCCGCTCCCCGGCGCCCTCGATCATCTTCTTGCGCGGCGTGGCGGTGCCCTGCGCGATGGACTTTGCGCGGCCGCGGCGCTCGCGGATGCGGGCGAGGGCCTCCTCGCGGGTCATGGTGGGCGTCATGGCGGGGTTGTTGACGTCGAAGGACATGTGCGACTCGCCCGAGGGCGTGCGGGCGCGCTCGTAGCGCGGCACGGGGCGGGGCTTGTCGTCGCGAAGGGGCACGCTGGTGGTTGTGGTCTTGGTGTAGAAGGCGGCGGCGGTGTGTGGGCGGACGGTGTTGTCGGGCGTCGGGGACGGGCTGCGTGAGGTGTGGGATTCGGGGCGCGCCGGGGTGTCGGGCATGGTGGGGATGGACGGGAGAGGAGCGGTGTGGACCTCACCGTCGGCGCCGCCGTGGGGGGCGTTCAGGAGAGAGGCTAGAGACATGCGCTCTTGCGCGAGGACCGCGAAGGCGGGGGGGTCGAGAGATGGCGTGCGGGAGAATCTTAAAGGAGCGTCAACGGGTGTCGGCGGCTCGTTGGGGGAAGCCTCACTGTCTTCGTGCTGCGGCTCCTCCTTCTCCCTGCGAGCCTCTACCTCCTCTGCTTCTTCCTGAGAAACAGTGCGGAAGATGCCCTCGCGAGGGCAGAAGATGGTGCTTCTCCTCTCTTCTCTTGATCTCTTCAAGCTCTCGGGCTTCTTCGGCACGTCGTCCGAGGCGGGGGACGACAGCTGAGAGGATTTCAGAGATGGCTTGCGATCCGACAGCGACTCTCGTGAATCGCGGAGAATGACCAGGTCGCTGGCGTCAGCGATCTCAGCAGGGGCCATCAGCCTCCTGCGCGGCGACAGAATGCTTGGTCTGTTGGACGCCAGGCTCTGTCTGGGGGATGCCATGCTGTGCCTCTTGCGTGCCTTGGCATAGGAGCAGCAGCGGTTCTCACACTCGGCCTGCATGAAATCAACCATCTCATACGCGCGGTCCGCACGCTGGCGCTCCCAGGATAGCTCGAGGCTCAGCTGCTCAATCTCCTCCTCGGTGGCGGCGGACGAGACAATGTCGACCGTTGAGAGCGAGAAGCGCGGCCTCTTCTTGGGCGACGAGAACTCGTCTTGCGCGGTGTCGTTCTTGGGCAGCGGGATTCGGCCCTCTGCGGCGATACGGGCTACTTCCTCCTCCTTGGCAAGCGTCTTGAAGGCATCACGCTCCTGCTCGAGCAACTTGATTTTCTCGAGGGCTTCTGTTAGCTGCTCCTCCATGCTGACCATTTGGTAGCGGGCCTGGAAGGCTTCTTCTTCTCTCGCCTTGGAGCGCAGCTTCTCGGCGTCGATGTTGTCGGAAGCCGCTCTCCACCCTTCGCGGGCGGCCTTGAGCTCTTCCTGCAGTTTGATGATTTGCGACTCGTTCTTAAATGTCTTTTTGCGGGCCAGCTTGATCTCCTTTTCCCAGGCGGCTTTTGTGTGTGCGTACGTCTCCTTTGCGCGGCCATATTGCTCCTAATCACAGGTGTTAGAACACGGGGCTATCAACCTCGGAATCACCGGGCGGAGGGTTCTTACCATGACGGTCTCTAGCCTCTCGCTGACGCGCTGTTCCCTCTCCTTGCCCTTCTCGAGTTGGACGCGCAGCACCTTGCACTCGTCCTTGTAGCGGCGAGCCTCGCCCTCGGCCTCCTCGCGGCCGAGCATGGCGCGCTTAAGGGCGGCGTCGGCGGTCTTGCGCTCGAGGGTTTTGGTCTGGTTGGCGAGGGAGTTGAACTGGGAAATCTTTTCGTGGACGGAGCTTTCGCGGCCCTCGCTGCCGCGCGGCGAGGGGAAGAGGTTGCGGGCATCGCGCTTCTGGTTGGCGCGGTCTGGTGTGATTGGGTTGAGCGGGAGGCTCGGTGATGGCGACGCCGGGGCGTCGGGGATGTCGGCCATCTTGTGTGTTGTAATTTGTGTGTTTGTGTATGTGTCGACGGAGTGATGTTGGAAAAGGTGCGTGCTGGGTGTGTAAATCCCCTATCACGCGGGATGATGGCGGGTTGAGTGATTTTGGAAAATTGCTAGGTAAGCCTTTTCTTTTTTTTAGTCTGGTCCTGGGGCGGTTTCAGGGCGCGAGGGGCAGAGTCACACAGTCGTCGCAAAAGTGCGATGATGACGGTGATGGCGTCGAGCGAAGTAAGGTAAGCTGGGAGAGGTGCTTAATGAAGGTGGTATCATCTAAGGCAGGCCAGGCAAAAGCAGAAAAGTAGCACTCAAGGGATCTTATCGACCCAGGATGGCGGTTGCGGGTGGGAGCAAGGCCGTTGCGGGTGTTTACAGCGGCGCTGCAGGCGGGTTGACTGGGAGACGCGGCGGATTGGAGTGTGAGTGGGTGGCCCCAAGCAGGTTCGACGCCGTAGCGAAATGGGCGAGATGGGCTTCATTCCCGGAAAGGGATTGGGCGTGAAGAACAATGACCTAAGCAAGCCCCACCGTTGGGCCCTTTTTCAGTGTCACTGAGTGCAGCAACCCCGGGTAAAAAATTGCAGTGTCGCGTTGGTGAGCTGCTTAATGTGGTAAGCTCAATAGGTGCAGACCCCACACAGCGATTGCCCCGCTAAGAAGCATGCAGCTAGAGAAATTGAGCTTCGAATCCGCAGAATTGGGAGCACACGAGATGATGCAAGTCGATGCCGATTGGGCATTGCGGTAAATGAAGTCCATTTCTTTGTGGGAAATCCCCATCGAGGCCCTGTCTTCCGGTGCAATGTCTCAAAGACTCGAGGTCTGTTGCATTTGCATTATGTTGTACAAGTCGGGTTCCTTATGCAATTGTTTGTGTTGGTCGTGAAATATTGGCGAGGTGAGACCAGGCCCAGAGCTTCTGGAAGCTTACCTAACTCACGGCATCCGGAGGCCGTTGACAGCAGCAATAGGGGACTTGGGCACTATATTCGTAACTCCCATCTCCAAGGAGCCCCCCCAAAAGCACCAAAAGCCCGTCTCTTCGGATGGCTTGGATCCGCCACGGCCTATCACACGCCGTCTAAAAGTCACTTTTTGGGGCCCATGTCCGCCGTCCCCACGCCCACGGTGCAGCCATCCTCGCTCGCTCTCGGCATCAACGTCGATATTTGAACAGCTTGCCCCAATCAACCAGTAACAGCAGCCCGGTTTGCAAACCAGCGTAGAGTCCGTCCCTCCGTCCGCGTACCCATTTCGTGCTCCTTGGCCCCCAATTGCTCCAAATATGCAGTGTCCGTAGCTTCCGTCAGGCCACATCTCTATGTAAGGTGGTTCAGGGGGTCGTCGATGGGTGACGTGACCTATCTTTAGCGCAGGACAGCTCCAAAATATATTTCCGTAAAAGTCGCGAGACCCCCCATTGGAAGAGCTCTCTGAATCCCATCTTTGCTTCAACACAACCACGTGTCCCGACGTGCACATTAGCCACATACACACACTGCACACACAATGGCCGACGACAAGGTACGGCAGCGCAAGCCGCAAGCGGCCGCTGAGGAAGACGACGATAACCTCTTTGCTGGCACCCCGGCTGAGAACTCGAGGGGCGCCGCCGCCGCCGCCCCGTCGAAGAAGAAGAAGAAGTCCAAGAAGGCCAACGACGACGGCGCGGAGGAGTACAGCCCGTGGCTCGATATCCTGCGCGTCATCAGCTTCCTGGCCCTCGCCTCCTGCGCCCTGAGCTACCTCATCAGCAACGGCGAGAGCTTCTTCTGGGGCTTCAAGAACAAGCCGTGGTACCTCAAGGTGGACTACTGGAAGTCCAAGCTTGTGAGTTTTCCTCTGCCTTCTCCCTGTTGCCATTTCTACAATAAGCGGCAAACCACTAACGCAACTCCCGTCCCAGAACGGCCCCATCGAGCTCACCCCCGAACAGCTCCTCGCCTACAACGGCTCCGACCCCGAGCTGCCCATCTACCTCGCCATCAACCACACCATCTTCGACGTCTCCGCGAACCCGCGCATCTACGGGCCCGGCGGCTCCTACAACGTCTTCGCCGGCCACGACGCCTCGCGCGGCTTCGTCACCGGCTGCTTCCTCGAGGACCGCACCCCGGACATGCGCGGCGTCGAGGACATGTTCCTGCCCCTCGACGACCCCGAGGTCGACCGCCACTGGAGCTACGACGAGATGCAGAAGAAGATGGCCGAGGAGCGCGCCGAGGCGCACCGCATGGTCGAGCAGACGCTCAAGCACTGGGTCGACTTCTTCAGCAAGAGCGACAAGTACATCAAGGTCGGCCGCGTCAAGAGGGAGGAGGGCTGGTTGGAGAAGACGAAGCCGCCGAAGCTGTGCGACCAGGCGGCCAAGGGACGGGTTAAGAGGAAGATCCCCGGGCAGGAGGAGCAGAAGTAACGGGCTGCAAAAGCGGTGTGGTTCGGCCTTTTTTTCCATTGAATATATTTCTATTTCTGTACATCGTAGTGTGCATTGAGCACCGTTGGACTTGTGCGGAGCTGGCAGGAAATATGTTGCTTGCATGACGATGCTGTTGCTACTCGTCTTGTCAACTTGAGACCAGAGTATTTGCAGAAATCGCTGAGAATGACCGATGCCGAGAACGAGACTGGCCTGTGCCACTTAGGTCGAACAACAGCGAGACTCAGCGCAGGACGAGCACAAGGAATACCGCCCGCCAGACCGTCATGCATGCTAAAATTGGGCAGACCATAGCTGGCAACGTAACCATTGGCATCGTAGCTCGCATCAGCCCGGTTGGTAAGGATTTGGATGAAATGCTTCAAAGCTGTCTTGCTTTACAAGAGGCTTTTGTACTCGGAATGAAAGATTTACCAGAATCAAGAAACTCGATTTAGATGTGCTAGCAGCAAGCATGCAGAGTCACGCCGATCTCTCGGCGCGGAACTATATACACAGGAAATAGTCCCCGTCTAGTTTTGAATTTTCTCTCATCCTCCCCTCAGCGTTCAACCAGTTCATTCGCCAGCTGCTGTCCCTGTTGAAGAGCAGCTTGGTTTCGTGCAAAAAGTAAAAGCTGCTTTTTGCCAGGACAAGATAGATAAAAACAACATGACATAAAAAAGTGAATGGTATTAAGATCATCATCGCAATGGTACACCGTAACCAGACCAACTCCTGGCCCATTCCGTTACACCCACCCCTTCCATAAATATTCCACGTCTTGTGTCGCTTGTGATAACAAGCTGTGTCGCATGGGAATAATATTTCGCCGAATTTTCACGCCAGCTGAACACCTTACATGAGCATGAAGGTGGCGCCGAGGGCGAGGAGGAGGGTGCCGGGCGCGCTGAGGGAGACGGCGCCGGCGGTGGGAGGGGAGGAGGGGGTGGCGGAAGCACCGGCGCCGCTGCCGGATCCAGAACCGGAGCCGGAGCCGCTGCCGCCGCCAGTTGTGGGGGAGGCGCTGCCGCCGCCGTTGCCGGAGCCAGAGCCGGAGCCGCCGCCGGAGGACTGGCCGGGGATCAGGGCCTGGGCGACGTTCTTTGCGGCCTTGGCGTAGTTTGCCAGGGAGCGGGTGGCGTTCGCATTGGTGCTGGGGCGGGTTGTTAGCATTTTGATCGTATTTTTATTTTTGCAATGTCTCCGTGCGCGGTGGTTCATGCATCTCGGCCACCCCTCTGTCTCGTCTGAGATGTGAAACGCGAGGTTCACGTCACACTGGACCGACAGACCAGGAGTATCCACGTGCGGGAAGAAGGGTTCTCCGGACAACAACGCGAACCGCGGGAAGGAAAATTCGAAAAGCAGAAAGGTAAACTTACTTCTCGTTAATGACCATCACCATGCCGTTCTGGCAATGCTTGGCCTGGGAGCAGTACAGCCACATGGGAGTGGCGCTCTTAACCTCAACAGTGAAGACGGGAATCTGGCCCTTGGCGGTGGAGGCGGCGACGGGCTGGTATCCGGAGTAGACGCCCTTGGCGGAGGTGTTGACGTTCTGGATGGGGATGCACGGGTTGTCGAAGGTGGACTGGACGACGGAGTGGTTGCCACCGCGGAACTGGAACTGGACCATGGAGCCGACGGGGGCGTTGATCTTGTCGGGGAAGAACTTGAGGGTGTTGTTGGTCGAGGCGACGGAGACGACCTGGACGTCGACGGCTGACTTTCGTGTTAGTCTGTTGGCCTTTTTCCTGTTCCAGCATCTGCCGAAAACCTACCCTGAGCAACAGCGGCCAGGGCCGAGACAACAATAGCGGACATATGCATCTTGAATCGAGTTCGTTTGAAGAAACCGGTAAAAAGGATGAAGTCGAAGAGTATTCGTCGAGAGAGTGACTACTAGAATCGAATGGTTTGTTGTGAAAAAAGCGACTTGCGCTGTTGGTAGGACTAGCCTCGGTGGAAGAAGACGGTTGGAATTAAACGCGGTTGAAGAAAAAATAAAAAAGGAAAATAAAATCCGAATGAAAGAAACTCTTTTTTGATGACTTCTCCAGGAATGGGAAACTGGAAGCAGAGGGGGTGAGAGGGAACGGCATGGTTTTAAAGGCGACCCTTCGGGATCGTCCCAAGAGTTGTGTGGTGTCTGCGCTTTTGCGAGAGAGAGATGCCAGAAACCTCAGACCCCTGCTCGGGCGGGCGTCGTTGCATCTGAAAAAAAAAATCGGCCAGGCGTCGACATCAGAGTCGACAGGGGGGTGGGATGTGTGGTGGTTGATGCGTCGAAGAGGCGACATGGGCTGGGCCATTTGGGTGTGAGATGTTGTATCGGGGCAGGGGTGGCTGCCCGGATGGACGTGGGTGAAGGGGTGAGGAGGCTGACGGTGCGTGGTTGAAACACGTTTTGACCATCACAGCCGGGGGGGCTCTTGGGTGTAAGAGAGGTGTCTTTGGTGCGCCACCGACGCCTAGCGAAGACAACGGGTTTTGGCCGGGGTTCTGGGCGCGAAAAACTTGAGAATTGGAAGCGCTGTGCCATGGAATCAACTTGGGGTGATCCGTTGAATGGATGAGAAACACTGCCAGGAGAATTTCCATGGCCTTGCAGCAGCAGCAGCAGCAACAGCAGCAGCAGCAGCAGGAGGTTGTCTGCAATGCGCAGTGAAGGCCTTGCTTCTGCTTTGCTCTCGCACACATGCTGCCGACGTCGGCGGCTTTCCTCATCCACCTGGGTGCCCTGCGTGCTTGACTAACACTTGCCAGCGTACAGAGTAGGCCACCCATGTCTCCATCGCCTGTCAGATGATGAGCGGAGGTCTCCAATGCCCAGGCACTGCCAGACACAACCAAGAGACGCTGCGAGAAAGAGAATGGTAAGGATTGGGGGCCGTGGTAGCCGAGTAACGGCGCTGCTGCCATCCGTTTCTGGAAAGAAATGAAGGGATCTGGATAAGCCGATCCGAGAAGATGCCGGGCGAGCAATGCCACGAGCAGGTGAACGAATGAGAAGGAAGCTTTGGCTTAATTCTCAAGGGCTAAGACTTGGGACTGCGCGTACGCAACGCACCGCCGCCGCGCCATGTCAACGTCAACCGATGATGACGGGCCGGAGACCAGACTGAAAAGAGAAGACGGCAAGTGTGGCTTTGCGACGTCGATTAAGCATCCGGCGGTGGAATGGAACACTATCGTCACACGCTATTCTCGGTCGTGGTTTAGAGGGCAACGCAGCTGCCAGCCTGCACACCGCGACGACAAAGTTTGACTGATATCGGGCTGACAGAGACAAGAAAAGAACGCGGCGGCCCTTGCCCCCCTCCAACTGGCTAGGTTTCCGTCCATGACACAGATGACGGGACGGTGGTGGTGTGGCAGAGGTTGTAACGGCAGTTCGTCCGCCCAGTCGAGACAGAAAAGTCATCTCATGATATCAGTCCGCGGAGGTTCAAGCCACAGGCATACCGCACCACCCCATACTTGCGCCGAAGCACGAACGTACCGTACACACATACGGTTCTCGACTCGCCGACTGATGCAGAGCACTCAGCAGGTGAAGCAACGGTGCTTTCCCCCCGGGCGACGGTCTCTGTGTGAATGGCTCTCAACACTTGATCCAACGGTCAGTTCCCTGAAGCCCCCGGCGGCGACGGCGCAGGACCTGCAACGAAGACAAGACAGGAAATGCACACGGGGCGCTTGTCGGCTGTCTGTCTGTCTGTCTGTCTGCCCAGAGAGACAAGATGGCAGTCGCTTGAGGGAGGGCAAAAGGAGGAAAAGAGACGAGACCGTGGACTGGGATTGGGTGGTAGCGCGTGTCAACCAAGTCGGACGACGTCGAAGCCGAAATAAGGTTTAGGCCCGTAGTGCCCGCCCAGCGACCCAGGGGCTCCTGGCCCGTCTCCACTTTCTCTCCTTTGGGGGCCTCTCATTGGCGGGACCCGCTGAAAGAGGCTGGCGCTCGGATGTGCTTCACCCTCCGTCAGCCCTCTGACACTTCCGCGACGAGCCCTGTTTCAGCGCGGGGGGCGCCTTCAGTCTGCATCCTTTCGCTTTCCCTTTCCCTTCCTTTCCCTCTCGTCCATCGTCCATCTCCTCCATCTTTGAGTCTCCCAGGCATTCGCTTCATCCACTTCTCCATCTCCCAGGAATCCCAACAACATCCAAGCTTCACCCCTGGCACTCGAGCCTTGGTCTGTTCCGTCGGTCAGCGCATCACCAAACTGCTCCCCTGTCACTAGCCTGTCGTCCGTCCTCTGGCCTCATCGTCATTGGACTTCTTCCGTGCCATCTCCGCCTTGGTCCCGGGGGGGCCAAGAGAAAATCCTCCGACGATACATTGACAGACCACTCACGAATCTGCAGTCCACCGCCCCATGTCCTTGACCATCAAGCATTGGTGCCTTTGCTCTTCACCAAGTTCCACCGTTGCGTTACGTCGCGAGGCTTGTCGTCGTTGCTTGTCTGCGTCGTCCTGTCACTGCGATCCCAACCAACCAGACAAGCCACATCCCCCTTTCTCCTCCGTTCCCCGACTCGCCTGCACATGGAAACGTCGTCATACCCTCGTCTGCCGTCTCTCACCACGTCGCAGAACATCGACTGGGGGCAGCATTGGCGTCTGATGTCTTCGCCCTCCCATACCCACCTCGCCTGGCCAACCACCACTGCAATTCGCGGGGAAAGACTATCGTCCCCTGCTCTCTCGACGGCCATGTTGCCTCGACGAGTAGCACCCGCGAATTTCAAGATTGAATTCATTGGGTCCCCATCAACTTCGACCGCACGCAAGATTCGCTTCCCGAGATCTGGCATCAATCAGTATCCACTCCACCGTCTGGCTTTCCACCGCCTGCACACTCCTGTCTCTCCTCGTGACTCTAGCACCTGGTGCCTGACCTTCGCTGCTCGCATCCCGCGGCCCTTGGCTTTCCCCTTCCCCAGAACAAACAGGGGAGATCCGCGGATCAACGCAGGCGCACACATGCTGTCCACCTTTTTACCATCTCCTCGCCATCAACCTTTCCGCGTGGATCCCATCTAGCACTCTTCCACGGGACAGACAGCCGCATCCAGTCAAGTGGCCGACCCATGGCCTCCGACTCAATAGCCGCCCTACTGATATTAACCCAGACCCATCTTCAACCCGCCGTCTAGCCGACCTAGATGTTTCGCCCTCCGTAGCCTGTCTCTTCTCAGACGAGAGTCGGGGTAATTCGAATCCGCTCCCAGGGCGAAACGAAACACCTCACTCCTCCCTTCACTAATCCCCCCGAATCACATCACTCACACTCCAGGCTCAACACTACTACACATGCCAAAAATAGTGGGAACCGCATTGTTCCTTCGACAAACCAAAGGAGTAGCAGGTTCAACCCATCCTCGACACGCCTCTTCGCAGAAAGCCTCACGTCTGTGTTTGGACTGATCTTTGCCCTCCCTTTGACGTCGTCCAATCTCTGAATTTCCTCCCAACACTTGCTACACTTCCATTACGCGAACAAGTCTTTCTCTCACACACCACTGCACAGAGCACCTTCACCTCGGTCACCTACCCGTACCAATCGCCCATCACCACCGCCCTACCAGTCCCCTTGGCATGTAAGGTGTTCCTGGGCAAACGAACCCGAGGCAGGGCTGCCCGTGTCGTTCAAACAGCCCGACTCTGATGTTTTAGCGAGAGGGGATGCGAGAAGCCAAGCTTTTTGCCTCTTGCCTGCCATTCACAAGCTTTCTTCGCCTTCTCCGAACGCTGCTGAAGTCTCCGCGGTTTTATTCTGAGAGAAAAGCACAATTAGACTTGGGATGGGATGACTGAGCAGACTTCTCACAGCCTCACAACCAACTCGACTCAGGTCATTAGTCTAAGCCAAGCCGAGCCAAGTGAGATTTGTTTGACTGCGTTGGTTTGCGAGTTCTCTGAATGACTCTCATTATTGGCTACTATCGTACTGGGCAAGTGCCGGTCGGGATCGTTCGCCTTCGCCATCAAAATTCGTTCTCTCTAACCTATTCAAGTTGAACATGGTTCAAGTGCCGAGGCATTATTTTTCCACGCAGCCGTTTGAGACAGTATGCAAGCGCCCGGTCTAGAGCCACATTACTCCTCGGCGTCTGCTGATGGGGTCAGAAAAGTCTGACGATCGAGGCATGATGATAGACGCCAGGATAAGCGTGAGGCTGAACCTGAAGGCGAATGACTATGACGAAGAGGTCGATGATGAACACAAGGACTACGACGACCACGATCCATCTCCCGTACAACCTCAGCCCAATCCAGCCCTACAAAAATGCCGCTGTCTAGAATATACAACATACAATCGGCAATTCTTGCCGGAGAGACGTCCCACTGTCCCCTCCCAGGCCAATTGCCATAAGCATGGCAAATAGCATGTCGCCGTGTTTTTCCAGACATTGATATAACAAAACTAAAACCAGCCGACAGCCCCGTCCGACTTCAGGCGAAACCCGCCGCCGCCGCCAAAAATGGGTGCCCGGGGGTTCATGCCAACCCTGCCATGTTACCGCCCTTCCGCACGTGTCATCGGCTAGCATGCACCATTTTCGATCATGAGGCTCTTCGCGTCTGGTCCGGGGTTGGACTAATGTAGAGCGCCAAGGGACGAAACACCCGTCACTGGACATTCACGGCGTGTGTCACTTTCGGGATATTTTCTGATGTGAGGCGTGGTATTGATGGAGCACTTTCTCTTTCCTCTTTTTCTTTTCTTGGCCAAACGCATAGAAACATACGGAGAGAGGGGAAGGAGGATGGGGCTAGCCGGAGACGTTGACAGCTTTCCTGGGTCTCAGGCGCCGGCCGCCGCCTGTTTTATTCGGGCGATCTGCCAGTATCTGACGCGCCTTGCATGGGGCGATGGGATGAAGACGTTTTGCTTGTCTGCCTGTCTACCTGCCACTTGAGAGGGGCGAATTGTTGGAGGACGTTTGAAGTCGGCACTAGACGGCCGTGGGCGGATTGTAGCGGTGTGGGCGAGACCATCGTCGCTTCTTTCATCTGTGTCTGAGGTCTCGTAAGTTGTTGAGACGATTTAGCAGCAGCAACAGGAACAGCAGTAGCGGCTCACCACCACCCCCCGCCTTGACGTTTGTGTGACAGGATGGGTTTGGACAGGACCGATTCATGATTCCTGTCCGTGAGCGACGTCTCTTGTTTTCTCTTCAGCGCGGAGAAATTTCGTTTGGGCCCCGTCGCCTTTTCTCAATGCGATTGCTTGAAAACAGTGAGGAGAATGCGCGAAGGTCGTCGGCATTGTTGCGGGACCGTCGATCCGGAGAGTTGGCGCCGAGAAGACTGGAGGCGTCTCGGGTCTCGGGTCTCGGGCCGCTTTCGATTCGGAAGAGGTTTTTGCCAGCGGAGAAATCGAAGACAGGTGTAGAGGTATGGTGATCCATGGTTGTGGTTGATGGGGAATGTTTTAGTGCGGGAATTTGTGTGTGGGCGCGTTTGCAATGGGGCTTGGTCTCTGTCGTTCTACATGGTAACTGCCCCGTTGACTTTAGAATACCAGCCTTGTTCAAGTCCTGTGCAAGAGAGAAGAAGTACTTTTCAGTTTAGGGTCCGGTTGACCTCTGACGTTGCTTGATGGGTTCGTTGGAGAAGGCTGATGCTGAATCATGGATATGCGTGTAGCCCAGTAGACGGCGCCCTAGGCTACATTATAGCTTGCAGTGCCTTATCTCGGATGCCATCATACGCCGATGAGTATCGCCTACATCGCCTGCAGCGCTCCCTCCGTCCATCTCTCTTGTAATAAGAAGGCAATCGTGCGGTAGAAAAGGAAGTGATGCTAAGAAATATTCTAAGAGCCACAAGGGCAATTCAATCTCGATTTGAGACCTATGCAATCATGGGGAATCGGTCTTTCTGCAAGTTCGTGCTGTCCGCAGCGCGAGTGATTTCAGCTCCTTCTACCTCTTCAGTGGATCCAAGTATTCTAGTTGGAATATGCCGGAATACTAGAAGACTGTCGGGGATCGGAAACGGCGAGGATGTCGCAACTTTGGTGTCGTTTTGACGGTGAACTGGTCTTATTGCATTGAAAGGCAGCCGTCTCGGGGCCGGCGGTTGGGATGCTACTATCATCGCCAACTGCCTCAACGATCAAAGAGTTGTGTTCAGCGGGGAAATCGCCTGGAATTCTTTCAATTGAACAAGGCAAAAGGCGTTTATTATTCCACTAATACCACTTATCAAGTTCTCCGTATGCATGAACGGGGGAGACATTAGTATAAAGTCACGTCAGTGTTCTGGCTAACTCGAAATCTTCAGCCAGTGCATTGATCTGTTGACTTGAGACACCTTGTTCTCAGTGCGCTTCGGAGAAGTGCCAAAATACTGGATTTATTCTTTGCTAAACGGCTCATCAAACCAACGGACTTTCGCCTCTCGTTCGGAAAGCCTTGTCTTTCGCTATTTATCTTCACTTACATCTTATTCGTTATTCATGTTCTCTGGTAAGATCTACGATGTTGGAAACTGTAGTTGGAGCCCGTTCCTATCGTAGACAACGTTCTTGCTTGCGGAAAAGATTCTTGTCGCGCTGAGCTTCTAGAATCTTTATTATGTGATTGTTGGTTCTTACAGGGATAGCTTCTGTATTCGATGTTTCGGGACATGTATAATTTTCCAGGTCACAATCGGAACGAGTAACATGTTTCTGGACGAGAGCGACGACTTTCAGCGTGTATCTGCGTGGCATCGCAGCAACGAATGTTTTCTGAACATGTTACGACCATCGTCTCTGCTAGGTATTCTCTAGAAAATGTGGTATATATGCTTAAGCATGATCTTTTGTGCAGTCTCGATTCTTCAAAATCATGAGTTTGTCTAACCTGGTTTCGCTATCTCTGTACCGTGATCTAGTGCAAGTAATGCATTCATACGTACGGCTCATTCCCGCTGGTTTCTTCGCCACATCCAAAAACCATAATCTACGCATTGACTAGTACTACATGAATAAACGTCAAGGGACGGTACGGGACAGCGGGCACGAACCGCGTCAGATCAGTCAGAAACATAAAGTACAGCCGCGCGCTCCTTCATGTCAAGCGTCTTCATAAGGATACCCTCAACTAGAAACGTAGATCTACAGATCGTCTTATTGTGTGTCTGTCAGGAACCTCGTAATTCCAACGTCGTGTGCTGCATTATATACGAGGGATGTTCTACACTAAAGTACATGTACGCTCTGGCAACACGAGATGACACCGTTTTCTAGTCCCTAGGTATTTAAAGCACCAGTGAGTCAGAGTCCGATTGCCCGTTCAGAATAGAGTGATTCTCTGGGTAATGTACTGGTTTCGTGGTAGCTCGGTTTTGAGGCCCTTTTGGTTCAAATTGAGTTATCATCACCGGCGATTTCAATGAAGAAAGGTGGGAATTTGCGGCAGGCAAAAGGGCAATTTTCCATCCTTCACTGGACGTTACTAGTTCGGTCATGAATACTCAAAATATGACCCCGCCATATTTGGAAATGACGGAAGCTTTAACGAAAATATCGCGTAGGTTGTTTCACTCAAGAGGGCTGATTCACGAAGCAATACTTTCGAAGAATGAGAAGCCAGTGCTAGTAGACGGCTCAACGTGAAGAATGACAAAATTGACAAGACTGGTCGACATAGACGTACAAAAACCCAGAAAACCATTCCTTGAGGGGCTGTACTTGCAGTATTATTGTTCTTGCTGTCTCATCTGTCGAAAAGTGATCTGAGAAGCCTTTTATAGATAAAACTGAAAATCCCTCGCCTTGTCGGCGCTGATCGTGAAGTCTTTTGTCTTTTCAAATACCCTTCCTTACGACTCAAACCTATTCCGAAGCCTCCAGGCAATGCAGTTGGCGCCACTCGTCAGCAATCTCACGCCACGGAGTTTAGCAGTACAGGTCAGGCTCTTGAAGAATACCTCAGCAGAGAACGAGACTCTCATTGAAACGGTATCTTCTCTTAGCACCATGTGTCATCTTTCGTCCTCCTTACCCATTTATTATCATACTGCATGCTAACTCAGACAGTGATCGCTGCCATTGTACTTGTACCACAGACTGCGATTTGAACCTGGCGATCCACAGATTGTGGTGACTTTCGACCTAAGTTGGCATAAAGTCTCTCTTAACTTTGTTTAAAAAGATCTGGATGGCTTCGGCGAGCTTTTTATTGGTCACAGTCCGAGATGCCTCGGCTAACGATTACGATGACGGGGTGTCCATAGTCTCACAGCCACCTCAATGCCTCCATGCCATGAACGTTTATGCTTGAAGTTGTGGAGATTAACAAAAGAATGTATATAGTTGGCTATTGAAATGCTCGTAGAGCTCCAAAAGAGTGATCGACGAATTATAAAAGCACACCCTAGTCTTCAGCCTTTGGACTTTCATCTTGAACCCGGCCATCACACGATCAACCAGCCTGGCTCAACTACGAGTGCCCTCTTTAGCACTCAACTCTGAAAGACCAGCATCCCTCCAGTGAGTGGCACTGGTGGGAGCTGAAGGCCCTCTTCACGCCACCGTCGCAGTTTCCGCCCGGGTAGCATCGAACTGATTACGACAAGTTAGTCATGACTCCGCCACGAAGACCAAATAATGAGGGTAGTAGCTTACTCTTGCAAGCGGTGTTATGCTCGAGAACCCTCATGCCGTGGTCGGTGCTGTACAGCGGGTTGCAGTTGCCGCGGCTGTATTCGCGCGTGGGGCCGCCGCCGTCGGAGCAGTTGGTCTTGCCGCTCTTCTTGACCTTGAAGTCGGCGGCAGCGGCGGTGGAGCCGAGGACGGCGCAGGCCGTGAGGACAGTGGTGAAGATGTTGGAGATGAGCATTTTGAAAATGGGGGTTGTTGGTAGGAAGACTGTGGTTTATATGGAGTAAATTTTTGATGGAGATGGCGAAGATGCGGATGCAAGCTGGTTGAAAAGGGTTGAGGGTACTGAGAGGACGACAGGCATATTTATATTCGACTGATAGTCCATCTCCTGGTGTGTGTTCTGCATCATCAGTTGAGCCAGACTCACAATAGACATCATTACGAGTCGGCAAAGGTGATTTGATAGTACCGACTCCACAGGTCATGATAGTCAACTTTGAAACTATCTCGATTGGGCTATTGAATGTTGTCATTTGAGAAAAGGTTGTAACCCAGCCGCTTAGCTACAGCTTGACCAGTTGCAAGAGTGAGTACACACCTAAGCGCCAAGATGGCCCCGATTGGCTGTATAAAGCGGCCAAGGAAAATCCCACTTGGCAAGCGATCAAACTAACGACCTCACCCGGTTAGCAATCCGTTTTAGTTTCTTGTCGGGCGTATTGTGCCTCATGATGTTCCACAGAAGTGAGAAAGGATGAAGCAACATCTTCCTGGGTGGTCAAGGTGATGGTCTTTGATTGGCTTGTCAGTGTGATTTGTTGTGAGAACGAAAAGAAAGAAATTGAATATACGTTTAGCGATGAAGATTTATCTTGCTGTTTTGTGTTTTTGAGATCTTCTGTAAGCAAATCATAACGCAGAAGCGATTTGAAGGCTATTGACCGCCCAGTGACAGCCTCGGGACTAACTTGAAGCGAAATTCGCGCACCCCACTGGCTATCATTGGCATTACGGCTCCTTACAGCAGTTGTTCATCCTTGTTTCACAGGTTTCACAGGAAGGATCCCACTATGTACGTTGATTATTTCCATGTCACGGTGCTGATGTGAGACGACAGTTATCCACACTCGTCGTTTTCATCCTAGGATGCTGGCTTGTTGAACTTCCTAGGACTAGAACTGGGAATGAAGTCAGAACAGGATCAAGATAAGTGTCCCTTACAAGTCCGTTGAAGGCACAGACAGAAACGCTGCGTGGAGATTGGTTGCTTCCACGGAAGATCTTCCCGCAGGAAGTCTGGGCCAGGAACAGCCAAGAGACTAAGCTGACATGCTCGCGTTCGCCCATCCGGCAGCTCCCGCCCGGCCCGCTGCGCCACCCAGCGAGGTCCGGCAACATACATTTCCCAAATTAGGAATGATGTTGCGGGTAATAGCTGCAAGGGACTTGAAAAATGGAGAAATGCATATAACAGTACACTGAACGTCTTCGTGATGTGAAGCATTATGATCACGTTCGCCAGCTGACATCGGCGGTCTCGTCTTGGCTGCGCGCGTTGAGTAAGCACTACGGGAAGCACACGGTATGTACATGTCTCAAAGGGTTGAACTTTTGTTGAAGTGACAAGACTGATTCGACACTCCAACGGGATTGAACCATATGGCTAGAGCTTTTTGCAGTCCGGGGCCGTAAGTCTGCTGTTGTTGTCTCACTTTAGCCGCAGGAGGATTTTAGTTGCCAATGTCTTGACCGGCGCTTTTCTCCGTTGCAATATCTTCCGTCGGTGGTTTGTCTAATCTCCCGTTCTGTCTCGTAGACTACGTATTGATCTTCGTGCAAGCGAGCCGCCTGCGCGCAGTCTGAATTCTTATACCATGTTCCAGCAGAGTCATTTTACAGAAAATCGAGATCCCCCGCAGTCATTTCAGGTATTCACTTCTTTGCCATCCACGATGTCTGGTATTAGTCACAACACGATAAACCTCGCAGTGGCAGTCAAGCTTCCACCGCGCACCAAACTAATCCAAACTCTACGCGGCCAGCATTAGGAACCAGGACTCTGCCGCAACATGAACAAAGCCCTTTATCCCCAATCTATATACGCAAGAGCTTGGAGTTCTCGCGAGTGTCGGCGGGCAAGGCAGTGAGCCGGGTCGCATAAACGCATGCTTCTTCCCAGGAAAAACAATCCATTTGTACCTGTAGGTATTCTCCCAGGGCTGTTCTTGGTTCTCGCACGAATCCAGAATGATTTACAGTGATTCGATGGCTAGTTGTGGAGGCCCTCGTGGGGTGCTGAAAAAGTGCCGCCTTCAGTGCCATGTTGCCATGCAGAGACGCCACATTCCTCACGACTTACACGTCGAGCCTGTCGTCGGGCCAGCCACCGTTCCAGTCACTCACATGCTCTACCACGTTGTCCCTCGCAGCCGTCTGCATTCGAATGAAGTCTGAGAAGTGTGCCATAGAAGGGATCGAAAGTCCTCGTGGCGGACGGAACCAATGCAGCAAACAGACGTCCTTCATTCAAATAGGCCCACCACTCAGTTGGCATCAAAAGATCACCTAAGTCCTCATCCTTTCACCGTCTACCTCATCCAAAATGCGTCCATCAACCCTCCTCTCACTACCCCTCGCCGCTTTCGCAGCTACAGCGCACGGCAGGACAATGACAACAACAACAAACGCACCCTCCCTCCCCTCCTCCCACTCAAAAGTCCAACTCTCCTGCCTCTGCGAAGACGAGGCTTGGGATATCGCGCGCCGCTGGCTCGCCATCTTCGACACCCCAGTCACCTCCACCAAGGCCGAGCTCGCCGCCGTTGTCGCGGAAAACGTCACGAGCTACGACGACACCTTCGGGCCCCCGACGCTGAACATCGACCAGCTCTGGGACGCCATCATCGCGCCGCAGAACGCGACCACGACGAACAGCACGCAGACGCCCACGTTCCTGCTGCATTCGTGCGACCAGATTGCGTACAATTGGCAGTATACCGCCGTTACCACGGGATACAACTCGTATGTTTGACTGAGCTGATCTACTGTGGCTGAAAATGATCTGACTTTGATTCTAGGACTGTACCGGCAGGAACGCCAGTCTCGTTCACCGGGAATGATATTTTGCGGGTGGACCTGAAGACGCGGCTTATCTCTAATGCTACCTCGTGCGGTGACTGGATCCTTCTATCCCGCCAGCTAGGAAACTCTGCGAATGTCTAACTGGCTTGGCAGGGGATGGATGTGCTTTAGACGGCGTCTTTCAGGGGCTGAGTGGTGTTAGAGAGATTTGAGGCTTCATGTAAATTCTTAGTCAACGTTCTACCGATCTCATATATTCAAAAGATCAGGGACGATTCAAGGTTCCAGTGATTTTATCACCGGGCCAAAGCACATCAAGAGCATTAACCGGGGCCGCTCCCAACGCCTGCCCTTCATGCGCTGAGACCCCCGAAGCCAATATTTGACAGCCGGGCGAGCCGGACGCTTTCCCAACGGTTATATCATACCGCACCGTCTGCTTGAACAAGTAGAAACAGTCACCCACATTCACAGCAATAACCATAGACCTCAAGTATGAACCCAAAACGCCAAATCAATTTCTATCTAGAGCGACGATGCCTCTGACAGTTTTCAACGCCTACGCCGAGTCGATCAGCGCCTTCTCTACCCTTCTGCCGACGGTTGTGCTCCAGCCGTCAATTTTCTTGTTCCATAAGTTCGTCAGATATAATGTTACACTCATCAGGATGATCCAGCCGAGTACGTAGCCCTGGGCGCGGCCAAAGTTCTCGAAGAGCCTCGGCATGAGCCAGAAGCCCAGACTATGCAGGACGGGGCCGTGAACGAGGTACAGCGAGAAGCTGATCCTGCCCAGGTACTGCGCCACCTGCCCTTCCAAAAGGCGGACGAGGACGGGGCTGCGCAGGATGCAGGGGAGTAGGAGGATTGCTCCCATGGACTGGTAGAACATCCAACCAGATAGGGGGATGTAGTAGCGGGGCACGAGTGAGGAAAGGAGAACGAAGCCTGGGGTCCATTCGGCCGAAGCGTCGGGGTAGGAAAGGAAGTAGAGTGCCACGAACATGGTGATCCAACGGGTTGCTGTTGCGGAGATGACTCTCTGCAGGAGGGTTGCTCGGCGGCCTCGGGGATCGCTCTTGCCGGGGTACCCGAGCGAGCCGTCGTGGGTATCAGACGTACGTCGGATGTCGATCTCGGAGAACACCATCCCACCCATGAAGGCAGCCATGTCCCAGCGTCCGAAGATCAAGCTGTAGACGGAGAGGAAGCTGCCGATGCCCATCCTCCACTTCGCCTTGATGGCCGCCGTGCCGAGCAGGAACAGGTAGATGAACATGGAGCCGCGGAGCTCCATGGGGATGGTGAAGGTGTGAGGGTCGTAACGGGTGTGGTAGTGGCCAAAGTTAAAAGGGTTCGCCCACTCCGCGTAGACTCTGGTAAAGTTCTTGATGGCGTAGGTCATGTTGTCGTGGATGATGGGGTGCTCCTCCCACGAGCCGCCCATCTGGACCCAGGTGATGTTGTGGGTGGTGGTGAGGTTCTTGGCCTTTGCGGCCTCGGCCATGTCCTTCTCGGCCTGCTCCTGGGTGGATGACCTGTGCTTTCCCCAGATCTTCTCCAGGTGTCCACCCCCAGTCTTCTCCTCGCGGGGCCGCGGCTTGGTGGATTCCACCTGCTTGAGAGTGGCGTTTGCTGACTTGTTCTCGGGCTTGAGGTCCACCTCGAGACTGTCAACGAAGCTGTAGAGCATGGCTGGCATGAAGAGTTGGGACGTCTTGTTCAAGCAGAGCTGGTCTGATGATGCGGTCAAGTTGGTTAGGTTACCGAGAGTAAGCGGGGTCTGGATATGAAGGTATTTGGCGACACTCTTAGGGCCGGCAGCGGCGACCGTTCCGTTGATGCAAGACTCGCCGAGCTGCGGGTGGGCGAAGGTGACGGTGCCGTTGATATAGGCCGAATCAGGCCCCTTGAAGATGGCGTTCTCGGATTTGAAGGCGCCCATCTGGGCTAGCAGGGCTACCAAGGCCATGCTGATAGTGGGCGGGATGTAGAGACGGAATACGCGCCTCAGGACGGACGATGCGAGGCTTTTGTAGGCGGCCTCGACACGTCGTTCGTGGATGGCTCTCAAGATGTGCCTGCAGAGCACAAAACCGGAGATGGCGAAGAAGATGGCGACCATGGGGCGGCCGCGATGCAGCAAACAGATGATGGGCAATTGGTGCCATCCAACGTACGGCTCAGGGGCTCCTGGGGGAAACGCGCCGTTTCCCAGCATGATGAAGGGCGTCCATGGCCAGAAAAAGTGGTAGTTGAAGACGATTAGACAGGCGATGCCGCGGAGACCGTCGAGAGACCTGATTTTGTCCCTGTTCCTCCTCGAATCTGCGCCTTGAGCCTTTTGCTGCTTCTCGTCGTCGCCCTCGCGCCAGTCGCGGCCGTCCTGCTCTGTCCTCGGGAGGAGCTCCGTCTCCTGCTCGCGGCCCCTGTGCGCCCGCGCAGACTTGTCCCAGACGTTGTTGATCATGGTGATGGCGTCTGGTAGAGCGGTCTTGCTCGGGCGGGTGAGTGCACTCGCGGGGGCATGCGAGTGCAATTAAATGTGCGTGAGTGAGTGAGCGAGTGTATTTGAGTCAATCGCCTGGCCGTGAAAAAAAGAGAGTTTGGGCGAGTTGAGATGACGGCCGGGGGGGGATTGAGACGACGCGACGAGTGACAATTGGGATGATGAGACAGGACGAACGGGATCTGCGACGTGCAGTTCGAGTCTTAAAAAGGACACTTCGCAGTGCTCCTCATCAATGCTGTGTGAGCTGTGCTGTGCAATGCAACAAGTCAGGGGCTCACACTTGCCGCCGCCTCTCCACTCTTTTACCTGAGGCAACGTCCAGTCCAGTGACTCCAGTTCAGGTGCAGTGTCCAGTTACCAGGTGCAGCGCAGCGCAGTCTTTCCAGTTTCCACAGTTCAACGGGGAGAGCAAGGGCGCCCCTGAATCGGTTGCATCATGGCTGCTCCGATCCTCCCGCGGCAGTGATCGACACGCAATAAACCTGAAATTCCCAGCTTTTTTTATATTGGGGGGAAAGGCCCATAAAATGCTGCTCCCCCAAGGCCCAGCGCCCCCACGGCCCACGGCTGACGGAACGCGTGGTTGTGTTCTGTGGTCGCAGTCTCGCCATCTGACCTGATTCGACCCTGAAAGTCTGGCCCTCTGCTCTGTTGCTTTAGATAGACTTTTGCATTGAGCTGAAGAACGCGTCGCTGCAACGTGTTGAACGAGTCTCCAGAAATACCGTCGTAATTCGGACGACGGGAGAGGCAACATGGAGTGTGGCAGCAAGCCGCCTCAACCGCGCACTAATTGACGCTGGCTGCGGCCATTCGGGATTCAAAGTTTCCGCCCACCACCAGCAGACACTTCGGACAATGACGATACGCTCTTCTCACACAACACAGCCCGGCAACCATCTGACTGCGAAACACCACTAAGCCTTGTACTAATCAATCTGGCCATCAACTTGAATCGATAACAGTCCGAAGAATTACTATAGTACACCAAGTACGGATATAACAAGACCAATCGCAACTGACGATTCACGTGTTCCCTCTTCATCCGAACTATGCCTGATCCATGTTCGACAATTGCCTCTTCGTGCCTTTTCCCCTTTTCATCCATCACCAACAGTATTCTTTCGGCCGTGGTCCTCTTCACAAGCGTGCTCTGGTCAGAAACACCTTCGTTTCTTCTTCATGCCCACGATCCGCCTCAATTAAGCCGCAATTTCCCCCAACGGCTCGGCTCGTAATTAGTAACACCGAATTAAGCGGGTGAATCTTCCGGGTTTTGTTTGCGTCGTCCCGTGGCGCTGTTCACAACACGCAAACATTCATCCGTAATTTCATCTCCCGCGTGATCATCCGATCGGCAAACGATCGCATCTCAAAAAGGAGCCTCATCTGCACCTCTAAGATTCTGAGCTACATACACACGCCCTGCAATACCAGATACCTTTTGATATGGTCAATAACACCAATGCGCCAAAGTTTGCCAGCGTCATTTGGGGGCCGCGGCTGACTTTCGAGGTCCCCTCGGAGTGACCGCGGGGTTAAAAATAATAAAGGCGGTCTGGCTGTCGAATAAGCTGCGGCCGCATACGAACCTGTCAACGTGATGAAGGTTTTGCATTCGTCCGATTTTTGCTTTAAGCACCTGTCCATCTCCACGGAGGATATCCCTACCATCGTCGTCGTGTTGAGGCTCCTTGCGCCACCGCACTGGCGCAGTGATGGCATTTAGATGCGATTGGACAATTGCCGCTCTTCATCTCTTAATCATCAATTCGTCGCGTTCGGATCTCGGCTGTCGCAATTGTAGTAATTGTTCAGTCACAGTAATAGTCACTCATGTCAAGTTGATCAGATGTAGTCGATCAATTAGTTATCGCAATCAGTAGGAGTGAATGCCACGCGTGGTGGCGCTGAGCTGTCCCCGATGGCGGGGTTTATCATCACTTATCTCATCCCGCTAACTTTACAGGGCAATTCTGTGCGATCTTATCTCGACCCCGCAGGGCCTTTCCGAAGCCAAACGGCGACAACCCCGCGTTCGGGCTAGCTTGGAAGCACTTTTTGCTGTGAATAATAGTCAACGGGTTCTCTCGGTCACGCGACCTGTCACAAAGGAGACTATTGCCAATCTGATCTCTGATATCTCAACTCACCGCGCGTCGTCCAGAATTTGCGCCGCTCCCGGGCCCTCACTCATCATTCATCATGGCGATCCACGTCACAACCCTCACTGAGGAAGATATCCCTGGCGCAGTCCAAGCGGTTCAGTAAGTGAGAACAGAGCAAAGTGAGCATGTATGACAGAATGACTGACAGGGTCACGCAGACAAGCTTTTGCTGGGGATCCATACAACACGTGGGTCTACGACCAGTCCAAGGTAGGTAGCATTGGAGGACCTGATCCCGAGCGTCTCACTAAACATTCGTCTTCAATAGTTCAGCCAGGAGAGGAATTACCAGTCGCTAGCCCTTCGAATGCGATGGGGAATGCGCAATGGAATCTTCCACGTAGCTAAAGAGGAAGGGAATGACAAAGTACTTGGTGTCGCAATGTGGCTACCCCCTCAGCCAGCCGATGCTCCATCAACGTGGAACGATTGGCTGGAAGGGTGGCGCCTATGGTTTGGGCAAGTAAACTACAATATGTGGTACGGGCGCGGTGGTTTAAACGTCAAGGTAAACTCATTTTCAATCTTCTCATCCAAGATCAGAAATGCTTACGTCCCCGTCCACTCAGAGATACTACATTTGGAAAGAGGCTCAAGCCAAGGCACAAAAAGAACTTTGGACAGACCCCAGAGGTTACTACTTTCTCAACATCATGGTAGTACTCCCCGAGGCCCAGGGAAAAGGCGTCGGCGCTAAGATGATGAAAATGGTAACGGATCAAGCGGACGCTGAGGATATGAAGTGTTATCTTGAGTCAAGCAAAGATGTCCCCAACATGGCTATATATGGGCGATGGGGATTCAAGTTCCAGAAGGAGATGATTTGTGACGACGAGGGCGACGCCATTAGACTGTTCACTATGATTCGTGAGCCCCATGCAGAGCCCGGCGATGGTAGGTAGAGAAGGAGCAAGTCATGTTAGGCCGCCAGCAGTGGAAAGGGTGCGAAACACTCTAGTAGTTCAATTATATGGAAGGTAATTATTAGGGAATGACCAATACGAAAAGCCTCTATATCAGTATAATCTCCTTAATGTTCCTTTCTCCTCCAAACGCGCTACGCAGTTGACTTTGGTAATCCTCGGGCGCATCGTCGGGCCACTCAGAGTCCTCCTGGATGTCGTGGTCTTCAGGATAATCATCGGGCACTGCCCAAATCCTTCTCCTTATGAATAAGCCCATGCGGAGATACTTTCCAGGTCTTTGGGCATCTTCTATCAAGGCAAGGCCTTGCACCTTTAGATTGCAGGTGACGATAAGTGGCAGCAAGTGAATCTCGGTCTCAGGACTGTCCCCAAACCTGGAATCCTCATAATAGTCGGTAAGTACCGTTAACTCTGGATTCTTTGAGTCGTCATCGTCCATTTCGACAGAATATTCCTCGTTGTGAAGGTAGAAGTTGTATGAGAAGGGCATGAGGATGCCACGGATGTGAATCTCGATTGACCCAGACTCTCTAAATGGATCAGCTGGAATTTCAGAGAACCGAATAACTTGAAAATCCAGGCATCTTTTGCACTCTCCTCGGTTCCAATATACGCTGCCGATATATGACACCCAACTCCACGAGGGCTTTTTCACCGAGTTGTTGTCATAAGATAGATCTCTCACGCCTGTTGTCCATGCTAGCCCTAACGCTAGGTCAGATGCCCAGAGCCCGCAAACATAGTGATCTTGTAAGATCGAGGCAAACTCTCTTGCCGTGCTGGATATAGCAGGAAGCCTATCCGTGAAATACGTCAACGATCGACTGCTGTACGTGCACACTAGAGAGTACCAGTATCCAAAGACCACCGAGGTGCGAGGCAGGTCCTGGCTGTTCCATAGCATGCGCGTGACGTGTCCCAAGACTTCGGATAGGTCATGCCCACTTCCTTCATTGCTTCGACTGAACCAGCCATCATGTTCCAGGATCCTTTCTCCCGCGCAGTAGCAACGCCATGTTGTTTGTTTCTCGTGATACTGTAGTCGGCGTCTGCTAAAGAGGGCTTCTTGGAGTGTCCAAGCTCTGTGGTACCAAGGCTCCTTGTCGCCTTGTATTTCGCTTGCTTTAAGAATGACAGAAAACGGTGTCGTTTCACCCGAGCGCTCATCTTTCCATTCGGCTCCTATCTTGAAGACAATTTGAGGTCGTCCTTCCGCTGGAACAGTTCTTTCAAGGGTCGAAAGTCGTCTTTTGAGGAATCCTTCGCGAACATCGCCCGCTGCGGAGGGGACTATGGTGAAGGCGGCGTTCCGGTATATATCACCCATCTTTCGTAGTTCTTTCGCTTTAAATTCTTCGTCGTCTTGAACAATACAGAGCGCATCGATCCAAAGATACTCGAAGCCAAGCTCATATGTTGTGATCATAGCATCCCGGATTGTTGCATCCAGCTGCGATATCTCGATACCGGTGACAGAGGTCAAAATGGGTTTGTTGCTTCGGAATAGTAAGAGTCTTTGCGTTCCTTGCCCCCAGCAGTAGGACAGTGCGAGATAGCGCTTTCTCATTCCTGTCGTCACCTCGACCAAGACTGCAGAGTCCCTACTTACCACCCGTAAAATCATGGACGGCATCGAAGATGGCAGATCAAAAAGGCCACATCGGTGTTGAAATTCACACTTTTGCAGCCAGCATTTGATCAGATCCACTGTCATGGGACTGCTAGGCTCTAGGTTCATGGGTGAAGCCATGTCCATGCGCTTGGCATTAATCCCGAATTTCTTGGCTTTACAAAAGTCAGCGTCCATACGAGCTGTGGAAATGATTGGAGTTCAACACAACTTACACGGGGGAATCAGAACCAAGAACGAGGCATCTCCAAGAAGGCCAAATGTGAGATACAAGCGGAAGTAATCGCCGTTGCTGAAAAAGTTGAGTCGCAAAAGGTCTGATGAGATCGCATTCTCTCGCGATTGACTTCGAAGGGATGAGGCAAAATCGAGGCCGTCGCAAGGTCTCTCGAAGGCATAGTGCCAGTTTAATCCCGACTTTCGCCAAAGTCGTAAGAATTCGCTCTTCTCTTCGCCTTCGAGAGCCTCAAGGAAGCGATCGTTCCTCCACCCCCATAAAGAATCTGTTGAGAAATACAAATCGTCGGGCATTTCTCCCAGGATGTTCTTTGCCTTCTGTGTCAGTGTAATTTGGGTAAGGCGATCGCGAATCATTGCCCAGAAGCTGCAACCTAGTTCTGCTTTTCTGCGGACTTCCCGTTCTGTCGTATCTAAGTAGGAAGCAGAACTTGCCTCCACGCGGCCATCGATCAACCTGCGGAACTTGATGCTGAGAACACTACAATACTGGCAACTGTGGCCTTTGGAATCTTCAGATACGAGTGTAAACTTGAGACGCTCGATCTCGTCATCGCTGCTCCCGATTGCTCTGAAAGTGCTGGCCATCGTCTCAGAGATCTTGTAGTCGACAGATAGGCTTGAAGTACGACAAAACTTTTGGTTCGAGATATCAGGGACATTTGTATCCATCACCATTTCCATCTCCGAACAGCCTCGGGCTGTGCAGTAAGACACAGACTTGGGGCTGAGCCAATAGTGCCACGACAAGTGTGGATTGGCCGCACAGCTTTTTTCTGCGCAAAAAGAAATGTCTCTGGGATTTTGTGGCTGCAGGAAATATGACAGGCAGTGCAGGAATTCACAAATCACCCTACTCCGCCCCCGATTGGCGTCTGTTGAGTCGTTGACTCGTCCAATCTTGGAAAGCTGACAGTGTACATTAGACAGCATCAAAGATGGTACTATGCTCTCCACTGTGTCTTAATACGACTGGAACAGTGTTGCCTTTTCAGATATTCAGAGGCAAGCGGCCAGCCCTTGGCAACGTCTGTTTCTCGTGGGCGCGCCGACAGTGCTTGACTCTGGAGTAGCATACCTAGTAAGCGAAAAGTTCTCCAATGGCTATAGCTCACACCACATATTATGGTCATAAGAAATAAATGCAGATTCGGACCCAGCAGAAGCCATGAGAGAATGAGAAAGCAGAATCAGAAACCAGGGTCACTTAACCCCGGCCATCCTACTCACTGGTCCCAACTAACCCCGCAGACCCGGATCCCGCTAGCGTTGATCACCTGCGGGGAACACCGCAAAAGCAGGGATGATGTGACCGCATCTAGATAAAAAGACCGATATCTGCCATTACAAGTGGGCGACGATGGCTTATCTCTCCCGGTCTTATCACCCATGCGATGCCGGTGCCGGACCGTTCATTACCTCTCCATGCACTTTGCGAGCATCAACCGCTGCGAGCCTACGCCTCTCGCTACTGCAAAGTTGTTGGCAATCGGCAGCTGCCCTGTGCATGTTAATCTTACGGTGGTCCAACGCAATGCAGTCCTCATCCAAAGTCAGACACTCGAAATCTAGAAATGGGTGCCTTAGGTGCAAGGCGAAGAAGGTAAGACTCATTGAGCTGCCTCCGAGAGTGTTATGACTTACATTGTCGCGCAGACAAAGTGTGACGAAAGGAAGCCCGGGTGTGCAAGGTGTGAAGAGAGGGGCTTCCAATGCCCTGGATATGCACTCAATGTGCGATGGTCGCGAAGGCCCCAAGTTCGGGCAGAAGACTCTGCCAGCAAACAGAGCGAAGCAGCAGGCTCATCAAAACAGCGAGCTTCATCTGCTTCACCAAAAGCCACTCTTGATGTCGAGACACTCGATAGTACTTTTTCAAGCGCTGAAGGTAGCCGCCAGTTGAATTCATGGTTTGGCTTCAGCCCACATTGGGATCACCCTGTTCCTCCAGACCTGTCAAGCTTGAGCACCATCGCGGATGCCATGCTAGGATTTCAGCGACCGGCATCTATAGCCGACTTGTCGATAGAGAGGACATTCCCTGGGTCCGCTCTAGATGTCGACAACGAGCAATCGTTATCGCCGTCCAACAATCATGACACACCGAGAGATTGCTTCTTGGCAGAGGCCAACTTTCCCCCCGAGACAAGATTGAGTGGGTTCCAAGTCCAACAACGCCTCTTCGAAGACCGCAACAAGGAGATCTACAGCATGCCCATATCTACGGCCCTTGTACAGTCAAATGGGGAGGTAGCCCCCCCAATCCCCAAGGAGCCTTTCAACATACCGACATCACTCTCTGAATACTTCTTCCGCGAGGTCATCACCCTTTACTGCGCGTGGGATAGCAAGTCGAACGTCATGCGCAACATTATTGAGACCTCGTGGCAATCTTCAGGGGCCCTTTACCATACCATTCAAAGCATGTCGGCAGCTTGTCTATCGGAAGACTTCCCGCACCTTTTGCCAGTAGCTCGCCGCGAGCACGCGCAAGCGCTCGAGCTGCTCCGCCAGGACTCTCTACCAAAACACAAGCAAGCTATGCTGCTCGCCTCTCAACTATTGGGTCACACATCCAGTTGGCTCACTCCACAGAACCTCGCCACAGACATGTTCAGGACGAGCTGCGACATCCTGCAAGACATCATGCTCGAGACGGGCAGAGACGCTACCATTTCGTTTTTCAGCGACACTATGGACTATTGGGCAATGCTGCTGGCCTATCTAACAGACAACCATCACCTGGGTGGTTACGATCGAAACTCTCCGTTTGGGCCGGCGGAGTCCACCAAGTCGGACGAACCACATCCGTATTCTGGTATCTCCCGTGATACGGTCAAAATACTCGGTGACATTGGCGTTCTCGTCTTCCAATACCGAAAGCGCATCTCCAAAGTCAAATTCCTCACCGAGAATGATATCGATGTGTTTAGAACCGCACTCAGGGATGCACGTAAACTCGAACGTGTACTTCTAGCCCATCGCTCACCCGACCTATCCCAAGTCAAGGACCCGGGTGACCCCAAAACCCCGTTGAAGCACCTACAACTCATAGACGAGGCATACAGGTGCACGGGACTCTTACAGCTCTATCGTGTGTTCCCCGACTTACTTAACGAACGATATGCCCCATGGGACAAGGACTATCTACTTCGGCCATTACCGTCCGACAAGACACCGACCGCTCAGGAGAGGCAGACATGGTTGACCAAGCTCGCAATGCACATCTTGGGTATTCTGAGGGAAATACCGTTCGAGTCTCGGACGCACAGCGCGCAGCCGTTCATCATGGTGGCTTGCTCAAGCGAGTTGAGAAGAAATCCACAGCACTTGCGGTCTGCGTCTGTGGCCGTGGGCGACTTGGACGTTTTGGCAATTGACCCAGCTTCCATCGAGGTCGCCCGGGCACGCAAGTTCGTGCTGTCACGGCTGGCCGCCTACACTCACATCCTGCCTTTAAGGAAAAGTCGAGTGATTTCAGAGTTGATCGATCAGATCTGGTCGGCGCTGGACAGTGGAAGTACTGATGTTTACTGGCTGGACGTGGCTCATGAGAAGAACTTGGGAACAATGATGGGATGATATATCTATGACAGCAATAAAAGGTCTACAGCTTCTCACTTTTAACGCCACCTGGTTTCGCAATCTGGGCAAACTTGAGCAACGTCTTGTCGCTGGTCAGACCCCTCTGCAGCCGCTCCTCGGTGACCATGTAAGCCTGTGGGAACCAGTCGCTGACGTCCTCCCCGAACATCATCTTGACCAAAGCCTCGCCCGTCAGCCAGCATTTGTCCATGCCGTACCCATTGAATCCACAAGCCATCCACTGCTCATCGTCACCTGGTGTCTCTAGAAGGGGCTGAGGGATCTGACCGACAATTGGCAGGCCGTCTGCTGTGTGTCCCTGAATACCGGACCAAATGGCCTCTATCTCTGATGTCGTCTCCGAGCCCCAGCCGTCGAGGAAGAATTTGGGAAGAACAGTAGATAAGGCTTTCTTTGCCTCGGCAGGAACGTAAGTATCATCGGAAGTCAAAATATCCTTCATGTATGCCGTCTCATTCCCAATCCAGATCTTCCCGGTGAAGGCGTTCTGTTGAAGATAGTACAGCCCGGTGTCGTAGAAGCCGCTTTCCGCATCCAAGGAAGCTTCGTGCGATAAGCTCCAGGATCTGGAGGCTCCTAAGTTCTTTAGAGCAGGGCCAGGCTTTTGAACAGACATCGTTCCACGAAACGGGTATACACGACCTGCCAGCTTTGGTAGAAGATGTGAAGCATACGCATTGGTGCAGTGGATCACCTTCGTAGCTCGCATTGTTCCTCGTGGGGTGGTGATTAGATAAGGATGCTGCGAGTCGCTTGTGGGAGAATACTCGACACCCAAAACCGGCGTGTTTGCCTCAATCGCAAGACGCCCAGAGTACCGTTTGAGCAGGCGATCATACACACCGGTAAGAAGTCTGTAGGGCCAAATGGCACCAGCATCATGTTCAACCGCCCCTGATGCATTCTTGATGTTCCATCTCTGCATGATGTCAGCTTAACTGTGATTATTGACGTGTGGCTCAATCTTGAGAAACTTACTTCAGGAACATCGTCTTTTTGAATAATACGGTGATAACTTTGATGTTCGGGGACAGCCTGCTGGAAGTCTAGAACCGACTGCCTGGCCGCCTTCCAGGTCTCTTCGTCTCCGACGGCCATGACCTTAAGCACATCACGAATCTGGCAAGCTTCCTGCAGCTCTGGCTCCATCTCCTTCACCATCTCCATCAGCCGTTCGATGTTAAGAATGCTGAAACGTGTGATCTGCTTTGCTGCCTCAACACCATGCTGCTTGGCCAGCGGGCCGAAAGTGTGTCCAGAGGCCGTGACCAAGTGTCCTCCATTACGACCGGTTGCGCCGCTGACAAGGGTCCTCGCTTCCAGGACGGTGACGTGAGAGTTACTGGCAGCCTGGTGCTCAAGAAGTGTCTTGGTGACGCTACATCCTGTGATACCAGAGCCGATCACAGCAAAATCTGTTTGCTTGGGAAGGGTGGGCGACTGGATTGACCCGATTGGGTGCTCAGGAACCTGCCATGCTGAAACCGTCGGGTTGGGCTTAGGCAAGCCTGGGTCTTGCGAGATGGCCTTGGATACGTTCAAGAGAAACCTTGACATAGCAGGGTCTGTGACAAGCGGTTAGCTGTGCTTTCAGGAAAGATTGATTTGCATACTTAGATAGGGAGCAAGCTCATCTTGCAGATGATCAGCGCCATCATTGGTGCCGTTCCCGCCCATTGTGACTTTGACTCGTTTGCCTACAGAACACCTGGACAAGAGACCATCGATAGGGGCTCATTAATACAGCCGGATAAAATATGCCGTGGGAGGTTCAGAAATGCTACCTCTTGAACCCAACCTCCAAACGATGCGGGGGACCGCCCGATGGCCATCCGGGCTGTGGGGCCCGCGCCGGTAGCGGCGCCGCTCCCCCTTTCCCCATGCGGAAGGTATGTGCGAGAGTGCGAACTGATAGCGGCCGGCATGTTATCCTCGGCTTTGTTGTCTACGGTCCGCATTCCAGATGCCTCCCCCACGACGTCGTTATCTTAACCTCAGATAATGTTGTTAACGTTGCGAATCTTTTGGTTGATTGACAGATAACCCCGCTCCGAGAGATGAAGCCCATGGCTGTAGCTGTCTGACTCTGGACTCTGCGGTAGATAGCATCTAGCTGCATGCATATAACTCCCGGAACCCCACCTCAGTTTCCAAGACATTACCACAACTAACCACCACTAATGATCCTAAGTTGATCGTAACTACTTTGCATAGCATCATCCCTCGTCCCCGCGTGTGATCTTGCAATAATGGACAATCAAACCTCGCTTGCACGCACTTCCTCAACGGGAACCCACAACAAAGTCTCCGTCATGCCCGAAAAGACTGACCATGATGTCGTCGAGCGCGGCTCCATCACGAACGGGGCTGTCACCGTGCAGACAATGAAGCCATTCACAACCCTCTCCGCCCTGGGTATTGGCTACGGCACTACGAACACTGCCATCGGGCTCTTGCTGGTTCTCGGCAGCACCCTTCCCATGGGAGGCTCCCCGTTGTTCTTTTGGGGCTTCCTGGTAATGGCACTCGTCGGCTTAGCAACAGCAACAACACTCGCAGAGCTCGCCTCTGCCATGCCTCACCCCGGCGGCCAGTACATCTGGGTTCATCGCCTCGCGCCGCCCAAGTACAAGAGATTCCTATCGTACATCACAGCAGTCATCAGCTGGCTCGCCGCAGTAGCAACGGGCTCTTCCGCTTGCCTTTCCGTCCCCGTCGGCATCTGCGGCATCATCACGCTTCTCGACCCAACCTTTGAGTACAAGAGGTGGATGGGCTTCCTCGGCTTCCAGCTCCTCAACATCGTGACGCTCTTTGGCGCAAGCTTCGAACAAGCGCTCCCAAAAATCTCAAAGATCATGCTGCTCTTCAGCTGCACGACCATCGTTGTAATCTTCATCACCCTGTTCGCGATGTCAAAGGAACACGCCTCTGCCAAGGACTTCTTCGTCACGCAGATAAACGTCTCGGGGTGGCAGAACGGCATCGCATTCATCATCGGCATGAACGGTGCGAACTGGAGCTTTTCATGCCTCGACGTCACCACCCATCTGGCCGAGGAGATGCCCCGCCCCAGCACCGATATCCCGAAAGCGCTGATGTGGACAATCGTCGTCGGCCTGGTTTCGGGACTGCTGGTCGTCATGTCGGTGTTAATCAACGTGCCTTACCTCGACGGCGCCGACGACAACTCGGCGCTCGCCCTTTTCTACCGTATCACGGGCAGTCAGGCCGCCGCGGTCGGGCTCTGGGTGCCGGTTATGATCACCACCATTGGCGCCATGTGGTCCATCCAGACCTGGCAGTCTCGTCTTGCCTGGACGATCAGCCGCGAGGCCGGCTTCCCGCTTCATCGTCACCTCAGCAAGATTGCGCCGTCGCCGCTGCATACCCCTCTCTGGTCACTGGTGTTCTCAGCGTCTGGCACGGCCATCTTTGGCTGTCTATATCTCGCCTCAGACCTCGCCTTCAACTCGCTCATCTCCACCGGCCTTCTGCTCCAGTACATCAGTTACAGCATCCCTGTGGTTCTTGCTCTGATGCAAGGCCGCTCCACATTCAAGCATGGTCCGTTCTGGTATCCTAAGCTCGGTCTCCTGGCGAACGTTGTCATGCTCGCGTGGTCGGTAGTAGCACTCATCTTTTACTGTTTCCCGTATTACCTCCCCGCCCTGGCAGACGAAATGAACTACGCCTCCCCTGTTCTGGTTGCTCTCGGAATCATCATCTTGGGCCTCTGGTTCGGCTACGCAAAGAGGAATTACGAGGTCAAGGAGTTTCTCGAGCACTAGAAGATACTTAGCCGCCGCTTGATTACTGTTTTCTGTCTCATCAATACGTTACCTACTAAACGCATCAAAGTGACTGAGCTTACCATTCCTTTCGATGAGTCAGGTGGCGATGTGCAGCGACTGACTCTTTTGACTTCCGCCTTACTCTGTGTAAACTTTCAGACGACACACGTTCATCTCAGTTGTCGGGTCGCAGCGGACGAAGAGATGTGATAGGTGGTAAAGTAAAAGGCCGCTCTCGACTTGCTTGACGGCGTGAAACTCGCGCTTGCCGCGTTCCATGACTAGCAAGCCGACCGTTCTCGACCTGGAAACCCTGGTTGCGGCTCGCCGCGTGTGTCTGCTCTCCCAAAACCTTATATTTCCTCCTCAAGGCATCTCCTTGTCCGTCGATCAAGATGCCGCTGTCCCAGTTTCATGGCCCTCCTCGCTAACTCTGTTGAAGTCGAACGGTCCGAAGTTCTGGAGCGAGGCAATAGAATTACAGTTCCCGGTTCCCTTCCTCAGAACGGACATGTTCGCCGTTCCCGCCAGACGCGACAGCCTTTTTGCTTTTATTCTCATCTTTCGTTGAAGAGGGTGTGAAGCAAGCCCGTTACGAACTATCCTCTCGATTCGCGGCGGCGGGAGCGCCGGGCCAATGAGACGCGGACGCGCACACTTCAGCCTCAGTGCGAGGCCTCCGAACTCTTGTGATGGTTTCCTGTGTCCGACTCACATGCCGCGCGTCGCAGCGACAACTTTCGATTTTGCCGGTGATGAGTCTGACTGTGTTAGTTAGGAGGGAATCTTTGCCGAAGGAGGCACACTTCACTCTTGCAGTGTGTCCCGGCATCTAGAATAGAGTTATTTGAATTGATGTAATGTAATCCTTACGAATACGTTAGTCGGGAGTCGCACAACCGAGTTGCTCCATCGCACGCCAGGCACAGGCGGAGCCGCCAGCCCGTGCTCTTGAGGCACCGGTGCAGTGGTAGCAGGAGCCGCCGCCAACATTTTTATCACCTCAATTAGACTGCCCTTCGTTGTGAGCACACAACAGTTAGATAACATTTATGGATGGGGCCTGAGATACCTACGGCCTGTTGTGGTAGGCGAAAAGCCGCGATGTGTTATCATGAAAATCACCAATAACGGTATGAAGATCATAGTATGGTATATGATATGAGGATCTTCGAACATCACTTGTAGACTCGAGCGTCATTGATAGGTGTGATATTTCATATTTTTATTTAATTTCTTGAATACCACCGGCGCCCTAGAACCCCTTAAAAGTTCACACCGGCCGCCGCAGCCTGCTGCTGCTTAAACGTCCTCGTCACCCTCGGATCCCACTTCATCTTCTGCTGCCTCTCAATCTCCTGCTGCCGCTCAATCTCCAGGTCGTCAATCTCGGCAAAGTTCCTCCGCTTGTGGAACGGCCACTTGCTCTTGCGGTACAGCATGCCGATGATGAGCCCGAAGATGAGCACGCCGCCTACGGAGCCGAGCGCGATGGGCAGTGCGGGCATCAGCTTCGCGCCGCCGTTGCCGCCGGACTGCTGCGCCTGGCTCGGCGCCGCGATCGTGCCGGGCGTCGGCGTCGGTGTTGGCGTCGGCGTCAGCAACGGTGTTGTCTCTGCTGGTGGGGGAGGGATGAAGGAGGGCACCGGCGAGGGTGTGAGGACCTCTGGGGTGGAGATGGGTACCACGGGCGGCTCTGAAGGCGCGAGTGAGGGAGGAATGGATGTTGGTGATGGTAGTGGCGGTACAACTGAGAGCGATGGCGTTGTGGATGAAGACGGGATGGTTGTTGTTGAGATGATGAAGGTGGTGGGAGGGCGCACTGTGGGCGTTTGTGATGTGGATGATGAGGGCGTAGGTGTCCTTGATGGAGGCGACGGCGTGCTCTTTGGCGGTGCTGATGATGATGTCGTTGCTGGTGGTGCTGAAGCAGGAGGCGGCGGTGGTGGAGGTGGTGGTCTTGTGGCTGGCGGCGCCGATGACTCTGGTGCCGATGTCTGCGCCTTCGTCGCCTGGCTCACTGATGAGTTGGGAGCGCCCGTCTGTCCTGCTCCTCCGTCTCCGAGAATAGGCCCCAGGACGGGCACGTCTGTCGAGACGCCGAGGGCGCCTCCGAGTTTGGGAAGAAGGCCGGCCATGATGTGTAGTGATTACTCTGTCGTAGAACTGGTATTGTAGTATTGCTGTAGGTTGCCCCTTGGGTATGTTGTTGTCTGCCGTTTCGTCGTAGGATTATCTCATGTAGTAGTCGTTGTCGAACCCAGTCCCTTCGAGTAAATGTCGAGAGCCGATTAGAAAGACGCTTCCCTCTCTCTGTATGGCTTCGTGACCAGTTCAGATGGATCAGAGTTGGTCGACAGGTCTGTGTCGCGCGCGCGGAGGAGGGCAGACCGGCCGTTGGTAATAGTGTTGTTGTATGTTGTATGAGTAGTAGGGCGTGAGAAGGTAATATGGAATGGTCGTGTGCGATGTAAGTCGATCCAGCGGCTCAACAATCGTCGCCAAGCCACAGAGCTGTCAACGTAAAAACGTATTCAAACAACACAAATTAAACAATCAATAAATCTCATACAATGTCAGTCCCAAAATAAAAAGTTGCGCTTCCCGTCCCAGAAATAAAGAGTCGAGAGGAAGGGCCTTACACCCGACCCGGCCGCCGCGCGCCATCCGCCCTTTAAACAATCCCACGGTCCCCTCCCTCCATGTCTTGGGTTTTGCGTGTGTCCCCTCTTTTTTTTTCATGTGTGTATCTTTTTTACCCGCTCCCCCTTGTTACCTTTTCCAACAAGTCCCTTCACACAAAAACGCACACACAATTCTGGCACAGTTCCCTACAGCGGTAACTGCGTGCGTCCATCATCCGAGAAACCTTACAACCTCTGGCTGACGTGACGCAGTGTCGGGACAAGGAGGGAGGGACACAGAGGGGCACCCAAGGGTAAAAGCAGGGATCTACAGGGGTCGGCTCCGTCTCACAATGGCATTGATCCCTGCACGCCAGTTGGAGGCTCAAGCGCGGTGGTTGCTCGGTAGTGTTTCCCCGCAAGGGTGCTGCCAGCACGGTTTCAGACATGGAATGTTTGAGTCGATGTTCTTCAGGCCAATGAAACCCAAGATTCCTCCTTTCGTCCCACCTTTTGACTGCCCTTCCGGGGGTTCTGGTGGCCAGCAAGCCATGTCTATCCCTCAGGACCCTCACTGTTGTGCTTCTCAAGAGGTTCTTCTCCGTCTGGGGGCACGGGGGGACACCTCGGCAACTCTCTGGGCGAGCCGTCCATCAAACCCGAACCAGTCAAATAAGGTACGATCGGGTATCAAGCCCAAAATCCTCCTGGCTGGGCTGTAGCCCGAGTGTCTATCCATCGTGCCGAGGCGGGAAGAGACAAGGCACGGCTGCAAAGACCGTGCGATCATTCTGTCACTCCGGTCAGAGTTAGAGGAAGAGACGGGCCTTGACGTAAAACTCACAAACACATTACACATTACATAGTGCCCTCCACATAAAGATGTTAGGTGGTGGGCTAATTGACGTGAGACAAATCGCACTTAAAGCCCTACTAGTCGAAAACGCCTAACAAGACTATCGCCGATGGCCCATTATTGCTGCCACCTTACGTCTTCTCTTTTGAGCCTCCTACCTATCCAGCCCAGCCTAACCTGACGTCGGAACATCCCCGTCGCGGCGTCACCTGTCAAACCGCCCCAACCTCTTCTCGGAAACTGCATGATCCCCGCGTCGTAATCCCTCCGACCCCCCGCCGATCGAACCCTCTTCCTGCATCCCTGGCACCCTGGCTGACTGCCCGCTGTCCTTTCTGAGACCGACCTGCCGCCAAGCAAGACAATCAGGGGAGCCTCATGTTGGTGAGATCTCCATCTCGGCACCCGGCGAAGGGGGCAGAAAGGGTAACGAAAAACATGCGACTGGAGACAATTGCCAATAATGCCAGCGAATCCATAGAGCCACTTTCCATGCCATGCATAGGCCTGGCCTGCATTTCCCTTCCATCTGCTCTGCCCTACGACAGCGAACCGTGCAACGCGCCTCCTTGCACTCATCTCCCTCGGTTTCCTCGGTACGGAGACTCTCCTCCCCCAAATTTTACCCACCGATCCTGCAGCCTTAAGGCATGACCGTTGAAGGAGGCGAGCCCTCGGCAGTCGACGCTATCAAAACACTTACAAACCTCCTCCGCGGGGATTAAGCGCGCCGCCGGCCCACCGAGGTCATACAGGCAACCAAGGCCTGCCTTGATCCGGGGAGTGGGCGACCCGGGAGACCGAACTTGCATGGCTCTTCCTTCTCGTCATCCACGATCGTTCTGCCCGGCAAGCGGTCTGGCTGTTTCCCCCCGTGTCCATCTATGCATTTACCCTACAATCGCCTGTTGTGGTGGGGGCCACGTCACGTCGACGCTCGTCCGAAGTCCGCCGCCGGGCTGAAAAACAAGATGCCACTGTCAGAGATGGACCAAAGGGGATAGAAACACCGATGGATGATCGCGCGGCTGCGGTGGTGATTGGGCGGTTGTCATGATATCATAAACACGGCTTTAATCTCAATGCTGCTAATAAGAGCCACGATCTTTCAGTTATCGAAGAGGGTGGGCAACCTCACTCTGGCAAGCAAAGCTGTCTACTTACAACGGGAAAGACGGCAAGCTCGCGTGTCCCAAATCCGCACATCGCGGTGCGTATTTTTAGCCCACACCACACCGCCTGGCCGGGATGGTGTTTGAGGATTGAGGATCTCTGGTGGGAACTGGTGATCAGCTGCCCATTTCCGTCGACTGTTCGCCTTATCCGTAAGGCGGCTTTAACCTTGAACTGCTGCTCTCTACCTAATCCGAAAGGCTCCAATGTATCGTCTGGTGAGGCTTTTCGGTGGGATCGCAGGGCAGGACGGTAGCATCTACTACCACGGAGTGTCGCAGCCTCGGATACTCCGGTAGGAAGTCCTAACCGGGTCATCTGTTGTCGACGTCTCCGTGGCTGTGTGCGAGGCTCATCGCGTACTCTTCCCGTGCCGTTATGCTGAGCCGCATCGTGTTTTTACAACCGCAAACGTATGTGGTGCTTGAGTTGGTCAACGTCCTGGATCGAACGAGATGTACGACGTCTTCCAAATGCACGTCGTGTTCGCTCTCAAGATACGAGACGGTTTACCGCCTTATCTGGCCCTCGGACCTGAGCTTTTGGTGGTTGAGTACACTGACCTCTGTTTGACTAACCCCGGATGTTGAAGTAGATCAGATTGGCAGGTTGGACGCTTACCAGGTCAGGTAATTCGGCGAAATATCCGTCGTCAGTGCTACGATTAATTACAAAAATCAGGCAGGATGCATCTGAGCAACCGTCGATTGTTCAACTTCGCGTATTTTTCTAGAACCGCCGTGGGCGATTCACATCTACCTCGGCGTGTTGAGATGGAAGAAACCTGAAATTGTAAGATCCATCGACTGATACCAAAACCATAGTCGCCACTTGATGACGATCTGATTCGAAGTTTTGTTCTAATTAACGGCTTCTGGGAAGTTGGCAGAATGTTGTTCAAGGCATCTCGATCTAGTGACATCACAATCTCCGCTGTCGAGCCTGCTGCTGAACACCAAGTCCACACTTACCAGGTCATTTCTGCCATGCAAAGTCGACTCAACCCAAATGGGTACTACTCAGCTTCCCGTCCATGTGCCCCCAAGGAACCGTCACCTGACCATCCCTACGTCCACATGGTGAACCAAGAGGCACTACGCCGTATCACCAACGGCAATCTTCAAGCAAATCATCGGCGCTTCTTCAACGGCGCGGGGGATCCACATCATGCATGGGTCCGGCTGTTATCACCCGAACCTGACGCTGCGGAACGCCGAGTATCTTATCAGTCGCATCGACACATCTCGGCAGTCGCATCGCAATCAGTCCCCTTTCTCCTTTCCCCTCATCCAGAAGCGCACAGCTCACGGTTCACCGATACGCGACTCGCCACCGCTCACTGAGAAGAGAAATGACGATGTAGCTGGGCCCCTGAGGTGTATGGTACGAATCGCCACACATAACCACCGCACCCCCTGGACGCGAAACGGAACCAAGTGGGCTGCCAAACACGGGACAAACCAGAGAGCTTCCACACCCAGTGAGTGAGCGAGGTGCGATGGCGACACCGGGGAGCGGGTTGCCGTACGACCCCACCACCACCGCCGCCAGCGAACACCCCGATCAGCCGCCGGCCAAGCGGGCGAAGACGCAGGCTTGCTCCCGCTGCCGTCGTCGAAAGGTGAGTTCAGTCAATCAACCAGTTTCTTGGTAGTGATCGTCGGCTCCGAACCGCTGGCCTCTCTCCTCTGAAACACCGCAGTACCATGGTACCGACGAACTAACTCGACGATGATCGCGTAGCAAAAATGTGACGATCAGAGGCCGTGTGCCAACTGCGCCAGGTCCGGCGAGCAGTGCAGCGAGGCGGTGCCGTCCTACCACTACCATCCCCGTCCGTACGTTCAATGTTCATGTTCCGTTTCTCTCTTGCCCCATCTACCTTACCCCAGACGACGCAAAAGTTTCATTTTGTCTTGAGTAAAGAAGGAGGGAACCAATGAAAACCGTGGAGATCAACCGTCGATCTGATTGTTAGTCGTGTGTGACGCCCCAACAGTTCGGACCATCTATCCTCGACACACACGCCCCTGGCCTGGCTGGGTGACATCGCCTCGTTGGAGGAGCGCATATCGCGTCTCGAGGAGAGCAACGCACGGCTTCAGGCCGTCGTTGATCGCAACGGGCTCGCAGTAGACAGCGCCCGAGCTGAGCAGACGTCGTCGTCCCATGAAGAGAGTCATCATCATCGACGTCGAGTCTCTTTCGCTTCTCGCAGCGGAGAGACGTCTCTCACCAGAAGCTCGCCTGCAATCGGCCTCCTCGCGACCTTTGCCCGTTCAGATGAGGACAACAACCTCTCACCACTTACCTTTCAAGATGGCTCTACAGCTAGTACTCGCCGGCCCGTCAGCCAGCATGGGGCAGAGGGAACCGTAGACAGGCCGACGGAAGAAGCCTTCTTTAACGTCTATCACGACAAAGTCCACTGCCGCTACCCCTTCCTCCGCCTCGATGACTTCCGCGACCCCGTCAAGCGTCCCAGCGGCGTGTGGGTGTCCTACTTTGTCAACATGATCATCTCCATCGGCCTGCTCCTCGACAAGTCGCCCGCCAGCGAGCTTATCCGGAATCATCATCACAGCCACCAGTCCTTCTACCGCACCGCCGTCACGAAATACCTCTCCCATGTCTTCGCCCAGCCGGACCGCCTCCTGCACATCCAGGCGTACCTCCTCCTCGCCATGCACGCAATCTACTCCCCGTCCACGGAGCGCATCATCTCCATCGCCTCGGCGACGATGCGCTACTGCGTCATGGCCCAGTTGCACCGCGCCGACGCCGAGCCCCTACCCCTCTCCGTGCAGGCCAAGATCGACACCCAGATGCGCCGCCGCGTCTTCTGGTCCGCCTACACCCTTGACCGCGCCGTCGGCACCATGTTCGACCTCCCGTTCTCGGTCCCGGACTACCAGATCACCGTCAAGATGTACGCCAACGTCGACGACGCCGACCTCGCCGCGCGCTGCGCCGCGTCGTTCCCCGCGGACCCGGACACCGGCCGGCGGCTGACCGGCGTGTCTGCGGCGCTGCACGTCGTCTACTGCCGCCAGATCCAGTCCGAGATCCTCAACACGACGTTGCACCGCGACTTCGACACGCACTTCGACCGCGCCTCCCACTGGCGCCTGCGGGTGCTCGAGAAGCTCGACCGCTGGCGCGCGCTGTGCCACCGCTACGCCGACACGTCCTCGCCGCTGCGCAACTTCACCAGCTCGGAGTGGCTGCACATGATCTACAATTATAGTCTGGCGATGCTGTACCAGCCCACCAAAGCAACGGCCCCCGGCCCCGCGGGCGACTGGACGGTGAAATCGTGCGTGCAGGCGTGCCTCATCTTCCGGCGGTTCCAGCGCGAGACGCCCATCACGGAGCTGTGGCTCGGGCTCATCGCGCAGTTCAAGTGCGGCGTGGCGCTGCTGTACTGCTTCTTCGCGACGCCGCCGCACCTGCGGACCGCGGCGTACGAGCTGCCCGACGCGTCGGAGGCGGTGCGGGCGTGTAGCATCGTGCTGTCCATCCTGGCGGAGCGGTGGCCGCAGTCCAAGTGTCTCCGGGATGCGTTCGACACGCTCGCGAGGGAGGTTCCGCTGTTTGAGCCAAAGACAGATGCGGCTGCTGCCCCGCGGAAGATGAGGCGGGAGTCGGCGGATGCGCTGATGGCGGCGATGCCGCAGCTCGAGGTGATTGTCGTGCATCGCAACACGCTGCGCATGATCCGGGAGATGGCGCAGGAGGAGTTCCCGCGTCCGCCGGCGGATGATGCGCAGCAGCAGCAGAAGTCGCTGAGCGAGATTGACGTGCTCGCTGAGGCGACGGCTCACCTTGCTGAAGAGGACTCGCCGTCGTGGCGGACGAGTATCACGGGGGACATATTCCAGCCTATCACGCCGCACTTTTTCCAGGCGAATGTGCCCCTTGACGCGGACAGTTTTGATTATACTGCGCTGGGGTTCCCTGGAGAGTTTGACCTGCTGGATGGATGAATTCGTAGTTTTAATCACGCCTTAGGGCGATCTCATGCAACGTGAAGAGAAGCAGTTGCTCTGACGTTGGAAGAATGACAAATGTAGTGCTGAGTAAAGAAGCCCAAACAATGTGTCCCATCGCCGAAAAACTCAATTGATCAGCTCCTTATCGCCGACGAACAGCTGGAAGAAAAGAAGTGTGGAGTCAATTTACCGGAGCTTCGAATAAACTTCGCGGGATTTACGTCACTGACGCGGCGGTGACGTGACCAACATTTCTCTCCTTCTTCTGTGTTTCTGTCAGTCTCTATTGTAAAAACCAAGACCCCGCAGAAACCACCGCGGAACACACGAGCCCCGCGTGTTCCGCTCACGGAATTAGCCCAGCACATGGCACAATCTTTTGCCCAGAACAGAAGACTCTCCACACTCGGCCTGCCCGCCCTAAGGAGTAGAACTGCCATTCGGTGCGTGGATGCCCCGCTGCCGTTGACCAACCCCCGGCGGGGCCGGTTTTCGTTTGGTTGTCTTGGATGGAGCGGGGGAGGAGAAACATGGCCGTACAGGTTGATTTCAAAGCCGTGGCATGATTGACGTGCTGGTAGCCTTATCCGTAGACTCTTGGTACTTATATGAACCTGGGCCTCCGCACCGTCTAAATCAAGATCTAAAGCTTAACAAGACTCCCAATAAACATTGTACTGCCTCATTGTACACCCAATCGAATATCTCTTAATCATCACCACTACGACAGCAACCATGAGCAGACACGTCCTCATTCTCGGCGGCCACGGCAAGGTCTCCCAATACCTCACCCCGATCCTCCTCAAAAAGTCCTGGACCGTGACGAGCGTCATCCGCGCCCAGGAGCAGGTCCCGGCCATCGAGAAGCTCGGCGCGGGCCAGACCGGCAAGCTGAACGTGCTGGTGCGCAGCATCGAGGACGTCAAGAGCGAGGGGCAGGCGCAGGCCATCCTCGACGAGGTCAAGCCCGACACCGTCATCTGGAGTGCCGGTACGTGGATCTGCCTCCATTCACACGAGTCATGAGTCACAAAACTGACGTTGTTTGTAGGTGCCGGTGGACGAGGAGGTGCAGAGCGCACATTCGCCGTCGACCGCGACGCCGCAATCCACTTCGTCAAAGCCTCCGCGGCCACGCCCTCCATCAAGAAGTTCATCCTCGTCTCGTACCTCGCCTCGCGCAAGACGAAGCCGACGTGGTGGTCCGACGACGAGTGGGCGGGCGCGCAGGCGGTCAACCAGAAGCTGGCCAACTACTTCCAGGCCAAGGTCGCGGCCGACGAGGTCCTCTGGGAAGAATCGAAGAAGCGCAGCGATTTCGCGGGTGTTAGCTTGCGGCCCGGCACGCTGACGGAGGAGCCGGCGGGCAAGGTCGAGTTTGGAAGGACCAAGGGGTCGAGGGGCACGTCGAGCAGGGAGAGCGTCGCGGAGGTAGCGGCGCTGATTGCGGAGCAGGAGGACTTTAAGACGAGCTGGGTTGATCATCTTGATGGGAGCGAGGATCCGAAGGCGGCGGTGGAGAGGGTTGCGAGGGAAGGGGTGGATGTTGCGGAGGGCGAGGCGTTCTACAAGGCTTGATTCAAGCAAAAAGGGGGAGCGGTTATGTCTGATGGGTCATGATATTATTATTTGGGTATAGCGTGATTAATTCTAAGTCTATCAACTTGATGCCATCAGGGCAATGTGCTTCAGCTCTCTGTCAGAACGGTTAGTGTGTTGATCTCCGTGGATATCTGAAGGGATCGACTTACTGCTGTACTTGCTCTCCAACCTTCATCTGCTCATATCTCACCTCCTCGCCCTCGTCTCTTCCCAGGTTGAACTGCTCCGCCCTCACCTGCTTCGCCTGCTCCGCCAGCTGGGGAATCGGCGACAACTCCACGTCCGACGACAAATGCCAGAAGCACGTCGACGAGATGCGCACCAGCGGCCTGTCGGGAAACTCCTTTTTCCTGCGCTCAATCACAGCCAGCGTCTTCTCGTTCACCACAACCTCATGATACCCCGCCTTGATCAGCCCGCCCGTGAAGTGCTCCATCTGCTTGCCGGCCTGTACCAACAGGTAATTCCCCTCAGGGATCTTCACCGCGATCTTCTTGCCCGTGTTGCGCGCCCAAATGTGCAGACCCGGGTACCGCGACCGGCCGTGGATCGTCAGGAAGTTCAGGTCCGTGTGGAAGCCCGCGAGGATGGTGTCCTGCTTGCCGTACTTGACCAGGTCGGACGCCGTCGGCGCCAGCAGGTGCGGGCCGTACTTGCCGGCCGCGCTGAAGGTGTCCGCAGGCAACCCCAGCCCGACGGCGGCCATCTCGGCGAGCCCCGTGACGGCGGCCTTCATCGAGGAGCCCCACTTGTTCATCGCCCCGGGCCAGCGGTCGCGGATGTGCGGGGCGTCCGGGACGACATTCGGCGCGTTGAGGCCCGGGAAGCGCGTCTCGTAGGGGGGCTTCTCGGCCATGCTCCAGAAGAAGCGGCACTTCGGGTCGGGCTCGTGGGCGCCGATGTCGAGGGGCCGCTCGGAGGGGGCGAGACGCTGGATGACCTGCAGGCAGGGCTCGTCGACGGCGCACTTTGGCTTCTCGGTGTTCTCGAGGGTGACGCCGATCTGGTAGGAGAGGTCGGGGCGCTCGTCTTTGCGGAGGGCGGCCTCGGGCTGGGCGAAGTAGTCCTCGAGGAGGTCGAGGAAGGTGGTGTTGTCGGACTCGGAGACGCGGGAGTCGTGCAGGACGAGGGCGCCGTAGGTGATGAGGGCGTTGGCGGCCTTTGCGCACTCGGCGGCGACGGCGGGGGAGTCGCGGGGCTGGGTGAGGAAGACGTCGAGGTCGACGATGGGGAGGTCCATCGGCAGGTCTTGCGTGGCGGGCATCGTGGAGGGAGGGAAGGCAGCGAGCCGTGTCGCGGGGTGTGTGGGAGGGGTGGCGGCGGGGGTTGGTGATGTTTGGGTTTTGGTGTTTTGGAGTCGCGATTCGAGGGGTGGCTTTGGGGGCGACCGACGGCGAGACGGGTTGACGAAAGACGCAAGACAGGAACTTTCGAGACTATTCAGAGAAAAAGAGGAGGGACAGACGGCGCATTTTGTCTTCAGTCGTTAGTCGCGCGGCAGGCACATGTGAGCAGCTCCCCGATCCATGGATGCAAATCAGATGTGCATTCGCGTGCACTGATGGTGGTGGTGGCTCCAGTGGTGGTGGGGGATGTGTTCGGGCGCCTGACCGGAACAGGCAGCTGACCAGGGGGCCCCTAAGCCCCCCCGATCGCGCGCCCGTTGAAGATGGTACCTGCGCTCCGGGGCGGGTCCCCCGCTACAGCCAATCACGTGGCGCTGTCGGCGTGCTCCGGCCCTGGGTCGCGGAGGCCTGGCCGGATGGTCGAACCAGATTTTCCCTCCCGCATTTCTTTCCCATCTCAGCCATTGGGGAAGGTGAGAGATCTTATTCGAGATTGAATAAGCAATGAGAAAAAAATGATCTGACTCGGGGTAAGCGGGGATGCGGAGAATTTTCTCTCTTTGGTCCTCTGGGATATGGCCTGTTTTCCTCCTTTGGTTTCCTGTGGTTTCCGACGCGCCCCAGCGGACTCCGGCGGGATGAGCAGGTAACCCACGGCATCGTCGATTTTGTGAATTGCCTCAACGACGACGGCAAATGTCAGTATTGCTAAACGTCATTTTTGATTCGTTGATTTCTTCATGGAACGTTCCGCCGCAAGGTTTCATTCGGATCGTGCTCCAGGGCTCGGAAATTTCGCACCTCTCAAGGTGCAGATGTCCCCATCCCACATGGGAGTAATTCATGAGCCGCATGGCCGATTATCGAGTGTTAGATGGATATGTTCTCATGCATCCGCTGCCAAGGCCTGTGGCTACGCGAATTCTGACTACCCTCCCGGACGAAACTTTTACTCCGGTGCAGAAGCACTTGAGGTGTGCTTCGCATGCGTACCGCATACCCAACCCCAGATGACACGTAATATCACGAGTCTTGATAGTAAAGCGATGCAGTCAACCTCAGCAAAACCCTTCTGGACGAGCGAAATTGGGCAGCTGCAGTCTGCCAACTTGAATTGAGTGCTTTCGATCGTGGTTTCTCCTAGACACCAGGCACAGTTGTCCAGATGGGTTCTTCTTGAACAGCACGCCTATCCATTATACGTTATGCCAGTCCGTCCCATGGCATTCCTCAGATGAAAGCCAAGCGCGAAGCCCTTCACATATCGAGGTTGCCGAATAACGAATCAAGGGCTCACTTCAAGGGTAGCTCTGCATAAAGGATAATCCGGGGAAACCTCGAGACTAAACCCTCTCGAGACTTTGATTGATCCGCGGGATCCTCCCCTTATGTCGATTTTCCATTTGAGCGTCTGGTAGGGTCGTCACTCCTTTTGACTTTGAAACCACGCTGCGGATGATTACTCAACGCAGTAGATGCCAACTAGCATGCGGCCCCCAACCTCGCATGAGGAGCCTGTCCATTTCTACTTCAAGACTAGCCGATCGAATGATCTCAGTCATTGGAGGGATAGGTGGTTGAACTGTCGTTCACTGGGCCAGAGAAAAGCATCTGTTCAGGAGAAAATCTAGATAGTTCCTGTACACCGCAGGTGAAGTCCGATCCAGCGGTTGCCAACGATTCCCACACCAGGCCTGGCTGTATACGGGTGAAATAATTATGTACAAGAATGCCGAATTATAGGAAAGAAAGCAACACCGTCCCAGACGGCGTGTCGTGTTGGTTGTTGAAGATGCCAGCTTCATGGGGTATCGTGGTAATCATCGTCGCGAATCCAGAAGAGAACCGCTGTTGCCGCATGCCCGAAGATAACAGGAGAAGAGGATCAGATAAAGTCGCCATCTCCCTCACAGCGCGACAGCGGAATGGAGCCGTTCTTCTGGCAGATGGTGATGGTGCCCGACACCCACGAGACGCCCTCGTAGCCGCCCTCCTTGTACGCGTCCGCCATCCACGTGCCCTTCTCCACGAGCGAGCCGGGGCACCCCGTGAAGACGCGCCCGCTACGGCGCGTCTTGAATGGCTTCGTGATCATGCAGCCGCTGTACCCGGGGCTGACGGTGCCCTTGATGTTGACCGTCGTCTGCGTGGACCACGAGCGCGCAAAGTTGACGCCAAAGTTGGTGCCCAGCTTGTCCTTGATCCACTTGATATCAATGTCCGCGCCGACTGCCACGGTGTTGGTGACGGTGTATCTAGGTTGGAGGTCAGCCTTTTTTTTTTTTTCTTCTTCTCTCGAAAGGGGGGCGGGGGGGTAATGCTGCGAACCCTTTCATGACGAAAATGTCCATCCCGGTGAGGTCGGCCGTGACGACGGGCGACATCTGCACGTCCCAGTCGATGAAGGTGACGGTGCTGTCGGTGACGACAGAGGTGGTGGCATCGCAGGTGAACTGGTCGCGTCCCTCGAGCTTGCCCTCGAGGGGCACAAGAAGGGATTCGTTGACGGGGAGGTTGCGGAGGCTAGAGTGGTCGAAGGATGGCGCGCTGGGCAGCACGTTCATCCTCTTGATCATCTCGTCGTAGGTGTCCCTGTGGACGACTTCCACTGCAAATTGTGTAAATGTCGTGGACGACTGGATTAGCTCAGGCAACTTACTGCGACCCTCGCCGTAGAGGATGACTTCATGAGGTTGAAGAACATGATCCGGGTGCCATTTGGTGCTGTTGAGGCTGTTGCGCTCATTCAATAATGGCGCCGCGCTGGCGAACGAGACAAGCAAAAACAAGGCCAAAGCGAAAGAGTGCATCATGGAAAGTGAGTGTGGTCAAAAGAAGGAAGGAGCAACCTTATGGTCGTCAAGGATGCAGGATATAAGTGAACGTGAAGAGCAACAACGTCCCCAAACAAAAGCTGGCTTGAGCGTCCCTTCATGTCATTTATCTAAGCTTTCTCCCCGTCCCGACAGTCTCGTATGGTAATATATCTTGAACCTTCACCCAAGCATCAAAAGATAGCCGACGATATTACACAACCACCCCGCTTGCGTTATTCAACATCGCTTATCTCGCGAGTCACAATCCACAACGGCCCGCGGCTATTTTAACCCCAATGGATGGATGGAATGTTGCTAAAACTGGGGAAAGAATACCGAACTCTTGGTCCGCAACACTCGCCCACGAGACTTCGCTGCCCCCCCATCCCGGTTCCGACAGCCTCGTACCGGCTCGCAACACCACGGCTGAGCGGCAGAACGGGAGACGTGGCGGCTACCAGAACTGACTCGGGAAATTACCAACATGAGGGAAATTGAAAGATCGTGACGCAAAGCCGGGGAAACGATGTCAGGAGCACCGCTCGTGTAACAGGAACGTATATGAAAGCTTTCCACGCGCACGAATGATGACCCCTCTAGAAATAAGGCATTGCGCCTCAGCCCCTCCAAGGTGGGTTCGTGATATCCCACCTCCTAGATAGCACGCGCGGGGTTGTGGTCCTCCATGCAACCACTCCCAGACGGTCAAGCTGTTCACGTGGGACTGGCGGCACCAATGGAGCCTTGTCGCGTGCGATATGTTCGTAGCCTACGCACAATCAACTTGAAGCAACATGGAGATGGCATGGAGTCTGTCGTCTGTTTATAGCTTCGCTGGGCGTCCACTCTATCTAATCTCTTCGACGCAAGCATGGCAATTGCAGCCGTATCCGTGTGTCATCTCTCGTGGCCAATTCGCGAGCATATGTCTGTAGTGTCCCCTTGACTGGGCTATCAAACTTGCCATGGACCAGCTGAGGACGGTTATTTAAAGCTACCTTATGGATACTGTGGTCCACCCGCGGAATGGGCCCCCGCGAGTGCCTGATATAAACTCTTGTCCGTCCATCTCTGCTCACATCAATTTGCGGACGGACATAACACCGCCACATTCATTCTCAACTCCGCGAAAGTCTCTCATTGACAGTTGCAACTTTTACTCTCGTTATCATTCCAGACTGAACTAATCCTCGCTCACCATGCATTTCCCAATCGCTTCGCTGCTTCTGCTGCCTCTCGCCACTGGGTAAGTCCAACCGCCTTTCAATTCATCCTTCCAACACGAACTTCAGAAGCAGCCAAGTTAACTCGACCGAAATACAGCGTACTAGGCAAGATGCATGAGTGGGCGTTTTGCGTCAAGGACAGAGTCGAGATGCCCAGTGGCGGAACCGCCTTCAGCCCCAGTTACAGCTGGAGCAAGAACTTCGACATCGATACGAACGCGACTCAGTGCGCCTGCACAATGTACAGAAACCGCAACACTGGCGGCGAATGGTGGGACACATGCCCTGACTGTGTCTATGACGAGGTTCGTACTTTTGCTTTTATCGCTGTTTCCCCTTTCTAGAGATTGTGTTCTGATACTCATTGGCTCCACAGACGCAGTTGGGATGCCATTCACCAGCAGTTCATATCGGTGGTGACGAGATTACATATTACTGTGAAGAGAAGTGTGGTGCCGAGGGCGCGGAGTCTGGCTGAACTCGCGTTCCTTGAGAGAGGCGTTGTTTGTGTTGAGCAGGCTTGAACACTCGGGTTTTGTCACGTATGTTATGAATTATCTACACCCGATAGTCTCAAATGTAGCTTAGAAGTAAGAACATGGCGTTCTTTATGTTTATGTGTGATATTCGAATTGAACGGTCGTGAGGTTCTGTAATGTGAACCGATGAATTCAGATTTCACGTGCGTACAGGGCGAACAAGACAGAAGAGGATGGAGGCATCGTTCCATCCCTGAATCATCTTGAGCAATCGTCGATGTACATATCACGTCCATATGTGTTAGCACCTGTGAATGCAACGCTCTCCAATTCTACATTATCCTTCGTGACATCCGACTTCATAATGGCCAAATCTTTTCAATTTCTTATCACGTGAAGAAATGTAAGGGCTGGTCTGTTAAAGTGCCTACTTGCATGAAATCTGTAAAAAGCATAGCAACTCTTTCAGCTTTTAGGCTGAGGCCATGGAAAATAAGTTATAATAATAAGCGTCTGGTCTGCTTCAAATTCACGCATTCATCTCTTCATACTTTGCTCAAATTAGGAGTGAATAGTCGCAAATGTCATTTCTATTTCTATTTAGGTAGAGAATGCGACAAGAGCTCGCGAGCAAATACCGAGAATGACTGCGGAGGATGACCTGTTCAATCTCTCTGCTGGCTGGTGGACGCCTTTTATGAGGCTTGGGACGTAGTCCACGGACAGGACGGGGTAATTAACGTAGGTGAAACTCCGACGGAAGATACAACAAGAAAAAAAACCGCCGGCTGAGACACCATGGAATGAAAATCCTTTTCGCGACTCAGGCGATACAACAGCAGACGTACAGACCCGGACTAATGAAAACCTCAGCTCTTGCCATGTAAGCCAAAGCCGATAAGTGGCCGAATCTATCTCTGGCGCATGTAGCCCTGGAAAGGAAGGCTTCTATTGATGTTGCGCTAGCAGTCTTCCCGGCATATGGCAATCTAACCTAGGCAGTGTCCACACGCTCTTCTAACTTGACATTGGTCACACGCAAGTAGATTCTTGCGATCACTTAGATGGTGTTTTCAGTAAGACTTAGAGAGGAAGCTGAGTACAAGTGCTCACATCATATATCTAATATGAGCCTGAAGATTGCTGAATAAATACTCCGAACTAGGCTTATGACCTAAAAATTCTTCCAGCATCTCCATCTCGTCGCGGCTTCCACCAAATTCTAATATCCCCCGGCGATACTTTTCCCACCGTTCCTTGCTGCGCGGAACTTCCTCAAAGTTGTGGTGAAAGATGTCTGCGGCGAATACTGCCGCACTATTTCGTCCCGGAATTAGTTCCCTGAGAAGTCAAACTTTGTATCGATGTACTTACCATAGATATGAGTAGTACCCTGCGTCCATTCCAGAAACCATATGATGAAAATTGGACTGAGGATGTCCTCTGTCTCTGGCGTCGGGATTGGGAAGCAGTCGGAGCCTCTCCATTGTGTCGTTGAATATGCCTGCAATATCCAAGTCCAAGCATTCTTCGTGAGTAGCCGGGCCATGAACAGCCATGTCGAAGCGAGCAAAGGCACTATCAGGCCTCAGATCAGTTTTCAGCAAAGGGAAGGGTGGCATGACTTACAGCTGTCGCAAAAGCCAAAGCGCCCTGTTCACATTCCTGCTTCTAACGAGAGGTCCTAGAAGTTCATCAGGTATCTTCTCAGGCGGATCTGGCTGGCCCGGATTCTTTTGACGCCAATCATCCAGAAGCTCAGGATTCAACCTGGTGTAATGGCAGCTCATATGCCTCAGCTCGTCTGCCATCCAACACCAATTCTCCAGCATCACACTAGGGACCTCAAAGAAGTCAGGCGGCATACGGTGTCCGTGGACCCAAGCGGTGCGGGTCCTTGACACAAGATCGTGCATCCCGTGACCCAGCTCATGGAATAGAGACAAAATCTCGCTGTGTTTGAGCAAAGCGCAGCCGGTCGTGGTTGGACGAGGAAAGGCGCACATCAGAATCGTTGCTGGGTAGACCCTCGTACCGTCTGGTCTGAGGTACCCACACTGAAGATTGACGTTCTGCGAGCCCTGGTGCTTGTTGGGTCTGATGAGTAGATCCGTATACAAGTAGCCGACAAACTCGTCTTTGGAGGCAGCTCTGTTGTCCCAGACTGCCCATACCTGGACATCGTCATGCCAGACGGTATGCTTCTTCTGTTCGGCCGTCAAGGGAACGAATCGAAGCTGCAGACAAGACGCGAACAGATCCAGCATTGCCGAGACGGAGTAGTCTAGTGGAAAGTACTCAGAGATTTGGCCATGCTTGACATCGATCCGCTCTTGCAGTTGGCGATTGTAGTAGTCGTAATCCCAAGGGGGCATCGAGTCGCTGGACTCTGGAAAGTCCTTCTTTCGTATCTCCAAGAGTGCCTTCATCTCTTCTCTTCCTTTTCGTAGAAGGACATCTTCAAGTTCATCAAGGAAGCTGTTCACCCACGCTGTGGTCTTGGCAACGCGAGCCTCCAACCGAAACGCTGCGTGGCTTTCATATCCCAATAAACGCGCATTCTCGTCTCGCAAATCAATGACCTGCTTGAACAGGTCGACGTTCTCCGGTACTTTCCTTTCATTGGCGACGTAGATTTTCTTTCGGGTTGACGGCGATGTAGCGTACTGCAAGACGGCGTTTATATCTGCTCTCGTAAAGCGTACAAACGCCTTATTCTTGGTGCTGGCCTCCGTGGAATGTTGTCTACTCAAGAAGCGAGCGAGGTCCTCCGCAGGCACCCCTTTAAGTTCGTCCAGAGCAAGCCATAGACCGCCATCATCATTTCGATAGTTCCGGTTGTACTGCTGTCTCAGCTCGTCGATTTGGTTCCTTCTGTTCAAGTAAACGGCCACCTGATCCTGGTCAAGACGGCCATGACCACCTCTTGTAAACTGCTGGATGTTGCTTTTGAGGAACTTGGCGTCTTCAAAGTGGACCTCTTCAGCCTTCTCCTGAACAGCCTGGAGTAGATGATAAAATTCCTTTCTTGCTACTCTCTCGGAGTCCCACCGTCGCAACAGTCCAATGGCAGCGTCTGATGCCTCACGGGCTGATTGGTCTGGCGAGGCATAGCGCAGCATTGCTATGACAGCGATCCGACCTTGATTCTTGTTGTCCGCATTGATCAATGGCCGGATGGCAGTGTCAAAGGTCGCCGAGGCAGGGTCAATAGTCGCGGCGACATGATTCCAGGTATCGGATTGTTCTTTGATGACCTGCTTAATGATTGGCATGACATCCTTCGCCGCTATCAGGTGAGGCGGCTCCTGAGGGGGGACCATGTTTGTCGTTGTCATTCTGGCTGCTGTCGTAGTAGCATACACCGAAGTGCGTGTTGTTTTGTAATAATTATGTTGAGGAAGCTTAAAGCCCACCCAAGGGGGGTTCACGGTAAGGGAAAAAGGAGCAAGATCACCTCGGTCAGTGTCCAATCCGATAGCTTCGTAGTGTGCGTATTCAGGGGATGTCATGATACTTAGAGGAACGATTTTCTGTCACGAGATTCGAATCTGGTCGATACAACTAGTGGTTTTGAAATATGCAGTAAGAAGAGGGGGATTCGATCCTATCGATCAGGGCGGAAGCCTGATTGGGTGCATGTGCCACGCATCCGCGCATCTCAAGTCACAAGACTCGACGTAACAGTGGGCCTCAGTCGCTTTTCTTACTTCCTGCCTCATGTAGGAATACTTTCATGCGCGCGTGACGGCTACTTCGAGGGTGAATAATCAATAGTGAGCGATAGAGACATTTCCCCCCTGACGAGGAGCGCTGCCGAGTGCAACGCTTACCAATACGCAGGCATCCCGCAATCTTAGGCTATGGAACGTATCAAACTCTCAAAGTCCACCAAATATCTCATCATCCTCTATGATACATGAGAGAAAACAAAGACTGTCAGAAATCGATCTTCATCGTATCATCCATGACGACTTTTCACAGTAAACCGCGACTCCCACGTCAACATCTTTCTTCCTAGAGACCCTTAGACCTTGCAACATCCTCCATGATCCTATTTACATCAAAGTCCGCATTCTTGAAGTCATTCTCGATAATATCCTCCACCCACTTGCCTCTTGGCGTGAAGACAGCCTCAAATGGCGAGGGTCCAATGACGATCCCCACCGGTACGGTGTCCCTGTCGTCAATGACCTTCCTCTTCTTCGTCTCTGGGTCAATGGGCGCTTCCATCTCATATGCCCACAGCAGACGAGTCACCATGATCCATAAGATTTCCTTCGCGACATGCCTTCCAGGACAGACGCGTCGCCCGTTCCCAAAGCCTATGATCGGAAGATCGTTCCTCTCCAACCACCGCTCTGGTCTGAACTCCTCTGCATCCGCGCCAAAGGCAGCTTTGTCTCTGGCGAGGGAGAATTGAGATGTGACAATGATAGTGCCTTTGGGGATTCTGTAACCCATGTATTCGTCCTCCTCTACGGAGAGGTGGTCGACTCCAGAAGGAACCACGGGGCGGTAACGCATCACCTCGTCAATGATAGCGTCGATGTAAGGCATCCGCGACCGATCGTCGTGTGTGGGCAGACGATCACGTCCGACAACTTCGTCCAACACTTGCTGGGCTTTGTGCATGACTCGAGGGTAATTGATCATCATCACCAGGAACCAAGTGATGAAGGTCGGGCTGGTGTCTCCATTGGCAAGGAAAAGCGTCCCGATAACCCAGCTAATCTCAGTGTCGCTCAGCTCCATGTTCAAGCGCTTCGCACTGTCGGCTACTTGCTTCGCGACGTTGTAACCGGGCTGGTTGACTGCGTTGCGCAAGTTGCGAAGGTGGTAGGCCTCCTCTTCCTTGAACATGGACTCAGCGCGCAGCTTCCATGGAGATAGTGCATAGGGAATAGACTTCAGCCAAGGGAAAATGTCGACGAGAGGTGGATTTTGCAGAGCTTGAAGCGTTGGGCATGTGAGGAGAAAGTCCATCTTGCCTGCAGTAGTGGGGTCTTCTTTGACAAGACGGTCTCCATAAAGAATGACATGGAGACTTCCAACATTGGCTCGCTGGAAGTACCATCTTGGGTTGAAGGGACGCGAACCGTGGGTGCTGTTGGGTGTCGGAGTCTGATCTCCTTCAGTTTCTGGCTTCACCCTAGACTCTGCGAGAATGTCGTGGAGGAGCTGAAGAGACTCCAGACGGAGGACTGGGTCGTATAGCGCAGCAGAGCGTGGGTTCAGCCCTGCTACATTCAACCTCTGATGTAGACGCATCTGAGCATCATACTGGCGGAAGATGAGGTTGTAGCCCTTAGACACCAAGTCGCCAGCCATAACGCTCAGATCGCGTCCGGAATACTTGGCTGCCCGCTTGTTGAGAAGCTCATGTGTCGCTTCCACAGTTGTCAAGACAACCATGGGTTTTCCCAGAATATTGAGGTAGACCAAGGGACCATAGTTGAACTTCCAAAGGTACTCTGTGAGCCATCTTCGGCTGTCTGGGTACTTGAGGAGGTTCCCTATCACGGGCCACCCAGGGGGACCAGGAGGCAGCGGGAGCTTGGAGCCCTTGGAGCGTGAATGATGGGCATAAAACAAGCAGGCAACAAAAAAAGAAGCGGCCAGAAAGACTTGCTGAGCAGCGATTGATGCCAACAGACTTTCTTTGCGGTCCAGATCATCGCTGACAACCGTGATATTGAGCGTAGTTGAGTTCATGTTGGTTATGTCGTTGGGGTAGGGGAAGAATGTTCAGTCTGTATTGATAAGACAATCCCAATATGCGATGCGCTCTCCATCAGACGCAAGCAGTGTGTTTTTAAAACATCAGTATTATCAGTTAGAGAAGCCCTTGGCAGCAGGTGTCACAAAAAGCGCAATCAATTTCTGGCAGTGTATCCGTGGCTCCTCGTTTATGGAGAAGCATAAATCCTGCCGAGCGGCCCGCTGGAGCAGTAAGCTGCGATGCATGTCAGACGTGAGAGACAATGCATGCTTGTCTCATCCAATAGGACAACCAGCAGCTGTGTTACGCAAAGGTCTTGGCTCACAGTCCGACGTAGCTATCAGACCAGCATTTTAATTAGACAACTCCTCATTCGTCGCTGAGTAAAGATGCGCGCTGCATGCCAATTATCACATTGCCGGGTGCGGCCTAATGCTTCTCGTTGCATCGCGCGTCTGCAACTTGCGTATTCATCATTGAGCGTGAGAAAAAGGGTTGCGACCGCAACCGTGTACCGCATATTGCCAGACAGGGAATCCAACGCGGCAACTAAGTAAGTACATGTGCACAGCCCGTAATGCCAAAGGGATCTGCGAGTATCCTTCCTAATATCAAGCAATCTCAGTAATATCCCCTCCAGCCACGACATCGAAGAAGGCATCAGCAAGATAGCCCCCACGCGACGTCGGCTTTCCGTACTTATCCGTCGCCATGCCGGCAATGGAGGGGGCGGCAACGTCCCGCATGTAGCCCGCAATCCCTTCCTTCTTGAACTTCTCCGCGAACTGCTTGGCGTGCAGACTGAGCCCTTGGGTCGCCCAGATTGGCTGGACCTGCCACACGATGCCCATCTTGGCAATGTCGGCCGGGAACGTCTCAACCTCCTGCGGTGAGTATCCTCCCTTGCTGAAGTCATACGCACCCGTGTATCCGAAGGCGAAGAGGCGGTTCGGGTACGCCTCGCGGAGGGCTGTGTGGAACTCGTGCATGTCTTTCTTGTCTGGGAAGAGGGTTAGCGGTTATTCGCCAGTCAAGTGAGGGGCTTTGCGGGAGGATGCACTTGGTTTGTCTAATAAGAATGTCAGCTTCTAACGCATGTGCTTTGCGATGCTTCAACCAAACGCACCTTGACGACTCCACGTCACATCACCGAGAGGTGCGGCGAGAATGCATCGGTCGATAACAGCTTTGGTGGACCATTGCCACATGTACTGGCCCAGCGGCGTCCTGGGGAGTTCCCAGTCGAATGCAATATCCTGACCGACGACACGCTTGGCGGCAGCTCGCCGGTCCTGCAATGCAACGGTCTTGTCGACGACCTCTGTCATGTAGGCCTCGTATTGTTCTTTGGTTGCCACGGACTTGACAGCTTCATCGAAGGTCATGAGGCCGGCAGAAGCCTTCCACTCGGACTTGACGGTAAGATAATCCTTTCCTGATCTTTTACCCTCCTCGATTGCTTGAATGAAGGAGCTAACCGGCTTGGTTGCGCCAAGCACATAAGGGTGGTCCCGGGGGTCAATCACACTTTTCAAAGGGTGAGCATACGTGGCGAAGGACACGAGAGACAACAGAAATGGAAGTTAGAAGTCCTGGAGTGGGGAAAAAAGGCGGTTATATCTCACCTCGTGATGAACTCGGCATGGTCGCTATCACATCGACAAAGAAGCATGGTGTCCGCACTATGAATGTGATTAGAGCGCATTCGTCTTGGTATTGCTTTGCAATTACTCACCCCATAATGTCGAAAGTCATTCTCACGGTGGTCAGCCTGGACAAGTAGTCTGACGTGGGCACAATGGTTCGCCCTTCGCCATTGGTGAACTTCTTGAGACCCATTGCCAGATCATCGATATGGATCATCGCAACACCGGCCTCGACAAAGCTCCTTGTCAGCTTCATGCATCCAGTCAAAGTGCCGAATCCCATATCAGCGTCTGCGACAATGGGCAGCATGTAGTCGATGCACTCGAGCGCCTCGCGGTCGGCTTCGCTGTAACGCATTCTGAGCTGTGTCTGTCGTTGATCGTGGAATAGTTGGGTGTTGAAGATTCGCTCGACGACAGATGGCACGAGGTCGGCGGGGTAGTCGGCATGGTCCTCACCGGGCCAGGTGGCTTGTGATAGCCCGCAAAGCGCGCCGGAGACATAGACAGTTTGCACTGCACAGCGTTAGCGGACTGGAAAAGCACGCCATCACAGTTGGTATGGTCATCTTTCGTACTTGTCTTTGCCATCTCCTTGGCAATCAGGGGCTCAGTTGTTCCGAACGTGAGTTCGTATGTGCCATTGTCGTTGTGCTCATTCAGGATGCGCCAAAGCTTCCTTCCTTGAACACTGGACGGATAGTCGATTTTAAATCCAACATTCCTCAAAGCGGCAATAGATTTGGCCGTGTATGGTCTGTTACAAATTAGACGGAATAAGTACTAATATCCCACTCCATCACTCAGTCACTGTGATCAACAATGCTAGTGAGCCTGGTCATACATGTAGCAAAAAGAGATTCGGCAGATGGGTGGTTGAGGCAGAAATTAAGATTTGTGTTGGGGCTTTAAAAGGAAATATACAAACCTCTTGATGTGCTTTTGCCTATCGGTCTTCCACCACGCCTCAATCTCATTGACCTCCGCCGCAAAGGCATCGCTCTCAGCTTTGACGTCGGGCCACTTCAGCGACATCTTTCACACAACCTGATGGATTTTATGGTGCGATACAGAGCAATCGAGAATAATATCCAGCAAGAATCTGGTTTGTTCAATACGTTGTGGTCGTGCGGGGGCAACGGTCCTTTTGGCCATCGTCTCGCGACTACACTGATCAACAAGCCGTTCGGCCTACCTTACCCGACGTCGGACACCAACAAATCATCCCATCACCCCCTCATTATTTCCTATCGATGCTGAGCCTCAACCACGCCATTCATGTGCATCATGTTAGTGATAGGCGATAGGCAAGGCCAACCCACCGGTCGGGCGTCGGGATCCTGTCGGAGTGCATCCCTAGCGCCCGACGACTCTGCAGGGGTCCCCGGCCACCATCGGGGAACGTCTCCCGATAAGAAACTCCCGGCAACGAGGGGGAGGGGCCGGGAAACTCAGTTCACAGCCGTGTAAGCCGTGTTGTCCGATCATCATATCCAGCAGACGTTGGTAGAATCAGCTCAGTATCCTCCCGATCTTTCCAATCACTCACTAGTTTTGCGAAATACTCACATCAATCAACATGGGCAGTAACATCGCCAGCGCCGCCGTCAAACCGACATCTCTCATCAATTTCCAGCTGGGATGGCCGTCGCCCCGTCTCTTCGCCGCAAGCGGTCTCCTCGAAGGCGCCAGTCAGGTCCTCACTTCGGACACTGAGACAGCCGCCGCGCTCGTTTACGGCCCTCACGTCGGACATCCCCCTCTCCGCAAGAGCGTGGCAGAATGGCTCTCCTCGGTGTACGGCACGCCAGCTGATTTCGAAAGAATAAGCATTAGCAACGGTGCCTCTGGGAACCTAGCCAACGTCCTGCTGAAATTCACCGATCCGCTTTACACGCGCAAGATCTTCATGGTTGAGCCGACGTATTTCCTCGCGTGCCCCATCTTTGAAGACAATGGGTTCCAGGGTAAGCTGAAAGGCGTCCCTGAGGACAACGAGGAGGGTGTCGACATTGCTTTTCTTCGACGCGAGCTAGAGGCTGCAGAGGCGCAAGCATCGCAGAAGACAAAGGCTTCTGGAGAACTAGATGCCCCGACGATCAAGACTGGCAAGACGTACCCTAAAATCTACAAATACGTCATCTACCTCGTCCCGACTTTCTCCAACCCCAGCGCAAAGACTCTTTCCCTGCAGATGCGGAAGGATCTTGTCAGCCTTGCTCGCGAATACGACGCGCTCGTCATCTCGGACGATGTCTACGACTTTCTCAGCTGGCCGGAAGATCCCACTGCTGCTGTTGACGCTGTGGCATCCATACCTCTTCGCCTGGTCGACATCGACCGAGAGATGCCTGACTGTAGCCAATTCGGAAACACTCTCAGCAACGGTTCATTCTCGAAAGTCATTGGGCCAGGTGTTCGAGTCGGATGGGCAGAAAGCACGCCAGCTTTTGCTAAGGAGCTGGGAGAGGTGTAAGTCACGATTGCTGTTCTTCCTTTTTCTCGTTTATTATTTGACTAATTTGGTACAATCAGCGGCTCCTCAAGCTCGGGTGGTGCACCTTCACACCTTACCTCTACCTTCGTCGACAAGATGCTCCGAAACGGTCAGCTTCAGTCCCACATCAAGGACACGCTCATTCCCACGTACCGGGAGAGATACTACGCGCTCAAGTCAGCCATCGAAAATGTTTTGGTTCCTCTCGGGGTTCGTGTGGAAGTGAACACACCCAAAGATGCGGGTGCAGCGACTGCAGGGGGTTTCTTCACGTATCTTAGACTACCAGACGACCTTCCCGTCGCCAAGAACGTAGCCGCGATCGCGCTGAAGGATCAGCAGTTGCGCGTGGCTTTTGGGCACATGTTCACCGTCACTGGAGACGAGAGCAGCGTGTCTCGGGCTGAGGCAGAAGATGGGTTTGCAAGATGTATCAGACTTTGCTGGGCATGGCATGAGGTTGCGGAAATTAAAAAGGGAATCGACAGATTGGGTGCTACGATTGTTGACGTCAGAGAAAGGATCAAGAAGGGAGAAGACTTGAGTAGCCCTGTAAATATTGGAATCAGGTAGTTAAATTGGACATCACGAATTGGAATGTCATAAGTTGATTACATTCAAAGTCGTACGTGGTGAGTCTGTTCTCCCTAGGTTGAATCGAGTATTGAGTTTTGGTGATACATTTTAATTCGGAAGAGGATCTATCCCAACCATTGAATCGAGGCTGTCGCAGATTTTAACAGCAAACCGCCACGCTATGAAAACATTAGAGCTCCGACGCATGGTGAAAGATTTAGATTTCTTATTGACATCTAAACTCCCACGACAGTATGTAAATCCCTCCGATGTCCTCATTGATTGCCCTGCAATAATTGAAACCAACATCAACCGCATTCCGATCTCACCTTCCAGCCTTAAATAATGGTAGCAGAGTTGCGAACAGGCTCCACAGCTCCCACCAACTTATTCTCAATCTCCTTCTCTTGAGCGTCTACAGGGTCAGCGACCTCAGCCTCGGAAGCCGGCTGGTTCGCAACTGCCGCAGCCTCTTGCCGAAGCTGCCGTTTGTGCAAAAAGTCCGCGACGACTGACAAAGCCTCGTTAGCACGCTTCGTTGATTTTGTATAGGATGTGGGGCTGACTTACGGACGAGTACCACCGCAGCAAGCGCAAAGGACAGAATCGAAGGGAACCCTCGCTCGAACTTGGGAGCCATGGTCTGGGGGAAGATGAGAATCGGCAGGAAAGAGTCTGTGCAGGATGCAGTTAGTTGCAAAAGTCTTTCCGGAGTCAATGGTGGGTATCTCACTGGTTGCGTAGAACAGTCCGTTCATGCTGGAGATCGTCAAGGCTCTCTCCTCGGCGTTGCCGTTGTTGACCTCGTTGGCCCAGGTCTGCTCCCAGTCAGCTTAACCGACCACTCAGTAGATTCGAGAGATTACTCACCCAGGTCACGGCAGTCACGTAACCGCAGGCAACCAAGAAGAAGCCCGCAACGCGAGCGCCGTCGGAGGCGGGGTAGGCGGTGAGGATGGAAGAGCCGACGACGGTGGTGCCGAGCTGTGAGATCTTGTCAGTAATGTCTCTCTGATGGAAGAGATAGGGATATTTACCAATGGGCCAACCATCCACATAGGTCTGTTCCCTGTCAAATCCGACATGAAACCCCACGAAAAGTCGGTCACCATCGTGACGAGGTTGGCGCAGGCCGGGATGACGTTGCGCTGGGTGACGCTGTAACCATTCTCGCCTGTCAACCGTTAGTTTGGCCCTTGTTTGCCTTCGAAGGACAAAACATACGCAAGTAGATGGCGAAGTAGTTGTTCGCCTGACACGAGTTCCCATACTACCAGCAACAGTCAGCACCCTCCCACTACACACTTCATCCGCAACAAGCGACTCACAAAGATGTACATCAGACACAGCACCCACCACCTCCAGTTCCCAAACATGCGCTTGACGAGCTTCAGGTCCATGACGCCCGTGATCTCGACGCGGCCGAGCTTCGCGGAGCGCTGCATCGCGAGCTGCTTGTCCTCCTCGGTGATGTACCACGCCGTCGTGTTGTGCGGGTAGTCCGGCAGCAGGAACCACACAGACAGCGCGATCGGCAGGCTCATGCACCCGCAGATGATGTACATCCAGCGCCAGCCCGCCATGCCGAGGTGCCCGTCGAGGCCCTTGTGGATGCCGGCCTGGAGGAAGCCCGAGGTCGCTTGGCCGAAGAAGCCGGTGACGTGCCAGACGGCGACGCGCCTTGGATTTCAGTCAGTATTTTGTTTGGACGTGTAGGACGTGAGAGGTGGGGGACGCACTTTGCGAGTTCTGTCTTGGTGTACCACGATCCGAGGAGGAAGATTATGATGGGCGAGAAGGGGCTTTCGAAGAGGCCGACCATGAAGCGGAAAGCGTACATTTGGTTGCTTGTTTGGGCTGCAGCCTGCGCGAAGCTGTCATCCTGGGTTAGCTTTCTCCTTGACGAATGGTGGGTTTTCAGATGCAATCTTACGTGAAGGCTGTCCAGCCGAGCTCGCAGACAACGAGGCAAATACGAGGACGGACTTTGAGGGCGATCATGTTTGCTGGGATTTGCATGATGGCGAAGGCGATGGTATAGCACACTGCGAAATAACTCTGTTAGACGATTCATCTCGGCCAGGTTGTGTGCACCTACTCAACATGTATGTGTATTCGTTCCCCTTAATGTTCAAGTCCTCCTTCATGCCACTGACGTCTAGCGCCTTTTGTCAAAACACCATTTCCCGTCAAGTGTCATCTTCGAAAGCAGCTACTCACATGCGTTGGTGATGTTGCTCTGGTCAATGTATTTCATCCACTATCAAACTTGTCAGCAACCCCAAAGAGGCCATAGAGGAGGGGGGAACTCACCCATCCCAGCGTCGCACAGATGAGAATCCCGAAATCCAACTTCCTCACCAGAGCCCTCTCCTGCGGACTCTTCAGATGCTGGTCAGCGTCCCATAGATGGTACAAAATCTTCTTCCCAAAAGAGACGTTGTGCGCCTCGTGCGCGCCAACGCCGACGTCAGAAGCAGCGGGAGACATGGCCGAGTTGACCTCGTGGCTCTTCTTGCCGTCCATGGCTGAGTCGCGTTGCGTGCGAATTTAATAACGAAAGTCTTCAAAACAAGGCTTCCGCAAATCAAGATAGTAAGGAGCCGGTGGGAGTTTCGACACCGAGGCACACCTTGGACAACGACTCTTATTCCATAATGTAAGTTTTATTATCTCCCCAAACAATCGCGGGTTATGATAACCAGCCACCACGCACCCCCTGGTCAGCTATGCTGCATCTCCCATCCAACTGCACGTTATCAATAGTATCAGCAGATCAAAAGCGCAAGCCAAGACCTCACTAACCCCCGGTGGATTCCCTCAATCTTTCGGCATCCTGCCCGAAGATAAGCTGCGTTGGACATAATGGCGCCCCTCTTGTCGGGCGTCGTCCGACATACTCCCCTTTCTTTCTCCCCCCGATCGCTTTCCCCGCATTCTTATCATTTGACACCAACCCCGGTCCCCGGATAAGCACCCCCGGGCGGCCGGCGTCCATCGGCCGACGTCGGGGTACGAAGGAACGCGTTTGTCGTCTCTAAAACAGCTACAGCGACGACGTCAGCCATCTCTCCGTCCTACCCAGATCGTGTGTTACTGTTTGCGCATTCCATCTCCCACCAGCACGTCCTCAGAACACTACTCATCACACCTACCGCCAAAAATGTCCTCTTCAGTGCCCCCCGACCAGCTCGCCCTGGCCCGCGAGACGGTCCGCCCAAACCTCGTCAAGAGCCTCATGCGCCAGAACCGCCTCGCGCACTCCTTCGGCCTGCGCGTCGCCTTCTCCACCGAGATGCCCCTCGTCGCCAAGCGCGCGGGGTACTCGGCCGTGCTGATGAACCTCGAGCACATGGCTATGAGCATGGAGACGATGAAGGACATTGCTGTGTCGTGTCTGAACGTGGGGTGAGCAAGCCTTTTCCTCACCACAGCTCCTCGTAGAGAGGCACAGCCGAACGAACTGTTTAAATTACTGACGAATGTTATTCTTGATCGCAGAATCACACCAACGGTAGTCGTCCCAACATGCTCCCAAGAATGGATCTCGCGCTGCCTCGACTCCGGCGCGCAGGCCGTCATCGTCCCGCACGTCAACACCGTGGAACAGGCAAAGATGTGCGTTGACGCGTCGAAGTTCCCTCCCCTCGTGAGTTGCTTTCCATACTCTGCAATAATCCCCATATCCCTACCAAAGCTTACACGAAACTTCCTTTGTTAGGGCCACCGCTCAGTCACAATGGTCACCGCAATGACGCAGTACGCCACGCAACTATCCTACGCGGCCATCGCCGAAGTCGTCAACGACGAGGTGCTCATCATGCCCATGATTGAGACGAAAGAGGGGGTGGAGAATGTAGAGTGCGTGTACATCCGCTTCTCTAGAAGAACCATTCCCGCGCGACTCCTTGCTAAAACTGTCTCTAGGGCCATCGCCGCGGTACCCGGCATCGACGCGCTCTTCATCGGATGCGCAGACCTTTGCATGGAGTATGTCCTCCTCCCATCGTTTACACAAAGCTCGACTGACGGTGATTAGGCTGGGCATTCCCGGACAATACGACTCGGAGCTGTTCCACTCCACCGTGGCCAAGATCGCAGGCGCAGCCGAGAAGGCGAGCGTAGACGGGCGCAAGGTGTTCGTCGGACTGGGAGGGTTGGAGCCGAGGCCAGATCTGCTTGAAGAGTTTGCAAAGAGACATGCTCCTATTCGGTAAGACAACTTTCACATAAACCTTTAATTGATATTGACAATAATCGACAGATTCGCCATGGCGGGCCGCGACTTGGCTCTGCTTCTGGCTGGCATGTCAAAGCAAGCAGCGTCAATGAACGAGATTTCAACAAGACTTCAGTAAAGCTTTTAGCCCAAAAATATGAATAAAAAAGACGTAACAATTTGTACCACACTAAGCACTAATACTCCGTCCAAACGCCGTGCCAAGCAGTCTTGCCACAAGCAACACGTTAACTCCGTGCAATATCCCTCGCTCGCAATGCTAAAGTCTTACACGCAACATATGAGAAGGAAAAAAAATTGGGCTCGTCATGCGGTTGATTGAATTGGTGGTGTAGGTCGGTCTAGGCTTTAGTCGCCCTCCCAAACGTTCGTCACGTTTCTCAGCGACGACGGCTCGATGCGGCCGGCGGCCGTGCGGGTTCGGCCACGGGGCTCGCCTGTGGTGCCGTACTGGGGGCTCAGATCGCGATATGTCACGGGCACGTCGGACTCGTCGCCACTGTCATTCGGAGCCTCGGCGGCAGCGGCGGCAGCAGCGGCTGATGTGAGGAGGGGTCGGGTGCGCTCACGCTCCTCGATGGGGCGGTCCGAGAGGTGTCGCCAGCCCTGTGCCCACCACGCGTGCCTCCAGTTGCTGGCGCTTTGTGTGTAGAGCATGGTGAGAATCTGATGACAGGTGGTCAGCCGTCAATATCCAAATCCACATGATGAGGCAAGCGCACCTGCAAGACACCGACAACTAACACGATGCCCAGGTCGATGCTCGAGTTCCTAATCGTTGTCTCGCGCCATGGTCCCATGCACGGGGTGTCACGCCCGTATCTCTGGGCGCATTGCACGTCTGCCCGGAATGGCCAGGCACGGTCCTTGACGCTGTTCAGACCGCAGCAGTCCAGGCTGTCCTGGATGCGTCGAATGGCAGACTCGTCCTTGCCAGCAAACATGTGCTGCCAGGTGGTCGACAGTCCGCAGTTCAAGTCGGCACCGGGAAGGGAAGACTGAAGGAAGAGGACGGCGATGGCGGTGGTCAAGACGCCCTGCAAGCTCTGCAGGATCGTCGGCAGCAGCTGCTCGGTGCGTGCGAGCGACTGGCTGGCGTTGAAGAGAAGGCGAGGACGGTAGAAGGCATTGACGGCGCCAATAATGGGGAGGATGATGGGAAGAAAGCTCAAAAACGGCGCGGTCGGGAGGGAAAGTCTCGAGCTCGAGACGTGAGTGACGCTGCGCGATGGTCAGTAAAATTGAGATCGAACGGTGCTGTTGATCTGTCGAGGAGAAGGACTTACATGGCCGTCACAAGAAGGGCGACGCAGATCTGATAATCCCAGTCAGGTTAGCGAACGAAATGCTGCAGTGCCGCCTGAAGTCCGTGGGCTGCTCACCAAAAGGTACACAATCCCCGGGTTGACCATCTTGGCGTCCAGTCTCTGCCACAACTGCACCGGATATCTCAAGTCGACAAGACGAAGTTGAACGGGCGATGCCAAAACGTGGGAAGGCGTGGTAGCTCACATGTAAATACCCTGGAGAATCAGCGTAGCATGGAGGAAAAAGAGGTGGAGGACGGGAGAAGAAGGGTGTGGCGTTGGCCGTCGGGTCTCCAGGCGCCGATCTCTGCGACGAGAGGGGAAAGCTAACCTGTGGCCCCCAAATCGGACACCCTCTAGCGGCAGTAGGCAGCGAGCCCGCCCCCAGTTAATTAGGTCGACGCAGAAGGAAGTTGGGAAGACGCCGCAGCTCCAGACGTCATGGGCAACCCTTCCGAAGCTCCCTCAGAAGCTTATTCCCTCACATTTGAGCACGCAATAGGCCAGCAGGGTCTTGGGATGCCTGGGGAGTCATCGTTGGGCACACTACTGCCGGAGGCCCGCGTAGGCGTGGGACGGGGGTTCTCTGGTGGAATGCTGCTGGACCCCGCATGCTGTGCGACCGCACTGGACTGAGACGAGCAGAGGACACCGTGGGAGGTGGGAGGCGAAAGGCGATATTGCTCATCCCGTGGCCCTTTGCGCTGCCGATCACGATGCGATTTGCACCTCCTCGCCTCTCGTCCCCGGTCGCATGTGTGTTGTCTTGATGATTCTCAATGCACCCAGCCATGCCATGCCATCCATCAAAACCCGTCCATCAAACGATTTGTCGCTTGCTTCTCGTCATGAGCGTCTGGCGGTGTGTCGGTCGCCGCTTTCGGGTAAAAATAACGCACAAGGTAAGCTGAGGATGACGACAGCGGCCGGCAGGGAGCCATCTGGCTGGGTTCGACGGATGGAGGGCGCCTGCGAGCTCCCCTGCTGCTTGTTCCCTGTGCAGCTGCGCTACCCGTGGTTCGTCTGGCCAGCCATGCCAATTCAATGTTTGCCTCCCCGTTAGACCCCAGACTTGGAGGGCCTAGCCATCACCGACCGAGACGGCGCCCAAAGACCCTTGGAGGTGCATGCACTACCGCCAATGGAGCTCGAGGGGTTGGTAGCAAGATGTGTCTGCGGGCGCAGTTGGCGAACAGCATTCGGTCGCACAGCTTCCATGGCTCAATCAGAATTGGTGGCCATATCTTTGTCGTTTCGAATCGAAAAGCTTGGGTTGTCCCGCCAGTAGATATCCAAGCAATGCCTCCCGCGTTGGGCTAGCGTACAAGAGAACAACGCACACGCCTCAACATGCCCCGGGACGGCCTGGATGGGAGTGAAAGCTCGCGACCAGACTCAAGCTCTGGGTCCTTTCCGTGTGGTAGCCCATGAATGCGGCGAAGGGGAATCCTGGCTGAGACGTCCAAGCTTCTCGCATCAGCAGCATTCGATTGTCGATTGTAAGCTACGAGCATTCCTCGATGATTCTTCGAATTCTCCGGAAAATACAGATCCACTTTGCGGTGTCGTGATCCCGCCATTCCCACGACGCAAGCAGCACATTCCGAACAGTCAAGTGGTGTTTGACACGACACGAGGAGATGGAACAGACGTCTTTGCATCGGAGAAAAGAAGACGCCAATGTCTGGGGGCGGAAAGGCATGGCTGCAGGTTCACGGTGTGACGGACCCACAAGGCTGAAAGAGTCCCTGAGTGCCGTTCCGGGCAGCAAGATGCCGAGCCGGTAGAACGGCGCCGAAGTGGATCCATCAGCGAGAATGATGTTGGAGATTCGGCTTGATCCTGGGGCGCTGACGACGCTGGCACTGCATCGTGGGGTCGACTGCTTGGCTTGGAGTCTCTGGGAGTGCTGATTGGGCCGGACAGCTCAGCTCAGCTGGGTGGGCGAGAGAACAGCTGGCTAGCCAGCGAAACAGGATGCCGTGTTGAAGCCTCTGCGGCTGAGCCAGGACAAGACGGCGGTAAAGTGCCGATCGTCGCAACGGACTCTGAAATGGTCTCGTCGGCCACAGAGAACCGGCTGTCGCGCAGTCGCGATGGCCATGTCGGAAGAGATGCGCTGGCGGCCACAGGCTCGGAGAAGATGGCGTAGGCTTTGACCATCATAGCCCATGCATCCATTTCAGATGCTCTTGGGGCATCGAAAAGTTGGATGCTTGTTCTAGAAGACCATGCCCGTCTGAGGGAGGTGTTCTATGGAAGGATTCAGAGGATGAGACGAACCAGTGGACGAAGAACTTCAAGAAGGTGGTGAGGGGCACGTTTTAACCTGTCTTATGTAAGGCTTCAGCTAACCTGAATAGGTCATCTCTGGCGTCTTCCATTGGCCACAGCTCAACCAGCTCCCCAGTTATCGGCTCCACACCAAAAGAACCCCTCCATCGCGCCGGCGCATTCTGAGCAGGAGCTGAGGGGCATTTTGGGGGCGCATTCAAGGAAGGCACCACACCAGCTGCGACCTGACGCGGCGTGCATCAGCCAAGCTTGACGTCGTCTGTTTTCCCTGCCGCCGCTCCCTGCATCTTCTTGCCTTCACATCATCTCCCCTCCGCACCTCGCCTCACCTCACCTCGCCTCGTCCCTTCAAATATCCCTATTCCGTGCGCCACAGCTCGAGCGCAGACAACAGACGCCCTCCCTCCTGAGTCAGAAGCCACCTGTCGCTACTCATCATGGCTGCGCAAATGACCTCAAAGCTCGCCAACCTCAATCCCTTCTCCAAGCGAGCCCCCGAAGATGAGGAAGAGCTCGGCGAGAAGACGGACCACTCCACCCTCGCCGGCGGAGGCCACGCCGCCCGCGACTCTGACCTCAAGCACCGCCTGCGCGTGAGTCGCGCAATCAAGTCCTTCCTGGTCGATCAGAAGGTTCTGTCCTCCAAGGAGGCCGACATCGACTCGGACCAGCCCTCCCGCGCCCTGCAGGCTCTCGTCGACAAGCCTCACATCAGCGTGCCGCGCGAACTCACCGATAGGTCCCACCCGCTGCCCGAGTACTTTATCAGCTCCAGCCACAACACCTACCTCCTGGCCCACCAGCTTTATGGAAGCTCCTCGGCCGAGGCCTACGAAGACACCTTGCGCGCTGGTGCACGCTGCGTCGAGATTGATGCCTGGGACAACCCCGACAACAAGGACGAGCCCAAGGTCACCCACGGCTACACCCTGGTCTCTCACATCCCCTTCCGTGCCGTGTGCGAGACCATCCGCGACGTCGTCGACCAGGAGGCGAGAGATCCTAACCCGGCTGCGCCCATCCTTCTGTCTCTGGAGAACCACTGCGACCCAGAAGGGCAGATGCGCCTCGTTCAGATCATGAAGGAAGTATTTGGCGACAGGTTGCTGAGCAAGGCGGTGCGAGAGAAGGGCCACGCGGAGCAGGAAGGCGACAGCCCTGTCCGTCTCGAGGAGCTCGGCAACAAGATCGTGCTCATTGTCGAGTACCACTTCCCCGGCGAACCTGACGACAGCAGCTCCAGCTCGGACGACGAGGACGAGGAAGAGAGAAAGAACCACGAAGCCTACAAGGCCAAGAAGAAGGCCGCCCCTAAGACGCTCATTGTACCCGAGCTTGAGGCGCTCGGCGTCTACGCCCAGTCCGTCAAGCCAGTCGACAACTCCTGGTACGAGGATATTCTCAAAGACGGACCTCACCACCACCTCATCAACGTCTCCGAGTCCGGCCTCGCCTCCCACATGCCTGAGGCGAGTGACAAGATCTCCCGCCATAACGCGCAGCATCTCATGCGCGTCTTCCCGAAGGGCACCCGCATCTCATCTAAGAACCTCCACCCGGTACCTTTCTGGGGCGTCGGTGCTCAGATTTGCGCTCTCAACTGGCAGACCTTTGGCGCATCATTGCAGCTCAACGAAGCTCTCTTTAGTGGCTCCGAGGGCTTCATCCTGAAGCCTGCTGCACTTCGCGCTGGCGGCTCCGGCCATCTTGATTCAGGAGGCAAGAAGAAGCTCCGTCTCCACGTTGGCGGCGCCACCGACGTACCTATCCCTTCGAAGCGTGATGACGACGAGCCCATCAAGCCCTACCTCACCTGCACTCTGGTTCACCCGCATGACCTGTCCATGGAGCCCCCTAAGAGGAAGACGGCGGGGTACAGGCAACACAAGCTCACGGGTTTCCTGCACAAGGGCGAGAACCCACCACCGACTGAACCGCTTTGGGATGAGACGCTGGAGTGGGAGTACCAAGACAACGAGATGGTGTTCTTGCGAATGCTCATTAAGAGCGACGACAGCTTCGCGAGGAACCCGATGCTGGCCGTTGGTGCCGTGCGGCTGGCTTACACCGTACCCGGTTGGGTCTTTATCCGAATGCTGGACTTGAAGGGCAGAGAGACGACGTGCTCCATTCTCGTCCGCTTCGAGATTGTTGATGCATAATGAAGGCTGGCCATAGTAGCCTGATGAATTGATGTCACTTTTCCTTATCTCGTTACTGTTCGCTGCGATTCGAACTAATCTTCAATCCTTAGCGGTGAGACCAGCTGAATCGACATGTGGCTCTCAAGGTCCAAATAGACTTTCCGACTCGCTGTTATAACCCCCAGTCTTTCCATACGAACGACATCGATCCCATCTAATCCTGGATCTGCTGGCCAACGAAATCTCAAGCAGTTTGATGTTGTGCTCCAGCTCGGTCTACCTCCACGACTGGGATTTCGTGTCGGGCTGGTGTTCAAGGGTATCGCGAGTCATAGCCTTGCGATACATCTTGTCGTCGTACGACGAAGTAGTTCGCGCATATTCGTAGCGCGATGTTCGTGTCCTGATATTCACATCTTCATATCTAAATTGCTCTGGGCTCATCTGATTCGCAAGGGGTGACAACGTTCCCGTGGTTGCGACAGCTATGGGGTCTTTGCGCGACAATCAACGGCGGTACTTACAGACATACGATGCAAGACAAAAACTTCAATAAAGACATTATCACTAATATCCTTGAGAGGATGGTAAAGAGGAATGCCACCTCCACTGCATCACTCTCCCTAGATGGTTCTAGCGTGTTATGGCAGGCGAGATGGGGACTTGAGCAGAAATTTCAGTAGAGCAAAGACCAACCTGTACACAGGCCGAAATGGCGGTATATGGGGGAGGGGCCGACTTTCTTAGCGAAGCTCGTACCATAAGGACAATGTGCGAGTCAGGATGTTAATGATATTGCATAGAGTCGACTGGAGTAAGTTTGTGTCGGTGCTGATCGTACTTAAAGTCGTGACTCCACCGAACAAGCAATACGGAGGGCATTGCCGATATGCTTGGCGACCAGGTGGGATGTGGGGAAGTTGACAGAGTCAGTCGAGGTCCAATTTCAACGTTCACTTACAGGGCCACATAATCCCGCCCAGTCGATATTTCATGCTCGTAGTTAGATATTAAGACAACGAGCGAGTTATATAAATGCCAGCCCAGCTGACTTCATCCCACCGGTTCACCATCCCAATCTTCATCGACCATCCCTTCATCTTCATAGTGAGTAACTCCACTTCCTTATAAAAAACCCTCGTCCATTCCCTAACACACCAAAGGCAACCTACCCAATCGCTATTTCTCATCTCACGATGCGCGTCTCCGCCATATTCACACTCGCCTTCGCGGCCTACGCCTCCGCGTGCGCCAGCTACAACGACTGCCACTGCTACGACAGCAACGGCGTGCCCAACAACGGGGCGACCAAGTCCGTGTGCGACCACTTCGGCGGCAGCATGATCAAGGCGGAGCGCGAGTACGGCGCGAGCACGACGTACCAGGAGTGCGAGGTCAAGACGTACGGCGGCGCGTCGAGCTTTGATAACTGCGACTGGCGGAGGCGGTGCCAGGGGGCCGGGGCGACGGGGTCGGATTCGAGCTGTCGGTCGAAGTATCCTTGAGAGAGAGTAACTTTGATGGAAGGGGGTCTAAGTTGGGGGTTGTGTGGATTTTGGCGTGGATATTGGATAGACGGACGTAATGCGCAACCGAGAAGAATCGACTTTTCAATGTTCTGTTTGGGTGAAGCTCTTGCACACTTCGTGCCTGTTTCAGTGTTTTCACAGCTAATGTGTTTGTATGTCGAGCAGCCATTTGTCATTTGCCGCAAGACGGACAATTGCGACGGCTGCTCAACATAGTTGAAAGATTGACGCTGGCTTGGCCATCTTCGAGATCCGGTCGCCCAGCATGCTCTCGACCTCAGTTGACAGTTGATGCCTTCAAGCAAACTCAACATGCTCAGCAGGCCTAACCCGAAGCCTTGCGCTCGGCAAGATCGTCTTAGCTCATGCGAAACCCAAAAGTACAGACGTCAATGTGCCTAACGGTGTTTGCGAGGAAGTGTTTTGATCGACGGCTCTCCGATAATTGTGGGGTGCAGCCCACGGGGGCTTGGCAGGCACACTTCCCCGTGGGGTAAGTTACCTATCCCGCGCGTTCGTCCGATGCTCCGGGCCAGATCTCCCGACAACGACCCACGAACCCAAAGCCAGAAGAGGGTCCCCGGGGAATGTGATTCGGACCAAGTTATCAGGCCAAGGTTGGTGATCTTGTGGTACTCTGCCAAGACTTGGACTGTTTCCTCCTCCAATGGCGGCCCTTCGCTTGAGGAAATGCCGTCTGCGCGTAATGTCGTTCGTGCGGCCGAACGACATCTACCGATATGCCAGAAGTGGGAATGCAACCTGAGTGAAAGTCGTCTCGTTGCATTGGAACCACGAGAACGAGTGTGGGATACTGCAGCCGGCATGTCAACTTCATGAACGAATTGTCCAGCTACCAAGAAATATAAATGAGCGAAACAAGTTCTCTCGAATGAGATTTCCGGCGATAGGGATCCAAGCCAGCAAACCTTCAAGCACAGCAACCTTCCTGTATCTACCTCAGACACCCATCATGAAGTTGCAAACGACGCTTCCCGCAATCCTTGCGCTCTTCGGCGGACTATTGGCCCACGCAGCTCGGCCGTTGGAAAACCTTGGCCGTGGCGTTGTCGCCGTCCGCAGAAGCGATCAGGAGATCCTCGTTTCTTGGCGGCTTCTGGGCCTTGACCCTAGCGGAATCGGCTTCAACGTCTATCGCAACGCAGGCGGAAGCCCTGAGAAGCTCAACAGCGCCGTCCTCACCGGCGGCACCAACTTTGTCGACTCTACCGCCGACCCAGACGAGGTCAACACCTACTTTGTCAAGCCGGTCATCAGCGGCAAAGAGCAAGACGCCAGCGGATCCTTCACTCTCCCGGCTGATAATGCCGTCGAGCCCGTCGTTCGTGTCCCCATCAACAGCGGGGGCGCCGTGAAGTTTGTCTGGGTCGGCGATCTGGATGGCGATGGTGAGTGGGACTTTGTCCTTGATCGCCAGACGTCGCCTCAGTCCCTCGAAGCGTACACCAGCAACGGCACTTTTCTGTGGCAGATTAGTCTGGGGCCCAACAGCGAGAACCAGAACAACATTGAGCCTGGATCTGCGACGATTGATGTCGGCCACTGGGACGGTGCGACTGTATTCGATTTCGATAGTGATGGCCGAGCGGAAGTCGCTCTGAGAATCGCCAACGGCGTCAAGTTTGGAGACGGCACCACTTTCGACGATGGCGAGACCGACGACCACCAGTTCATGGCCATCATCGACGGACTTACCGGCGCCCTCCGCGCCACTGCCCCTGTGCCCACAGACTACATCGAAGACGGCCCAATGGGTGCGCGCTTGGGCGCGGGATTCCTCGACGGAGAGACGCCCCACCTCGTTGCCTACATGAAGAATCGCCAGGACTCGGGAGCCTTCAATCTGATCTATGCGGCCTACACCTTCAACGGTAAAGCTCTCACGCAGGAGTGGCAGTGGAACCGGGGTAACGGCAATTACTCGGACGGACACAACACGCGTATCATCGACGTGGACGGCGATGGGAAGGACGAAGTCTTTGAGATTGGGTTTGGTCTCAACGGCGACGGAAAGCCTCGCTATTCGCTCAACGACCAGGGTGTTGTCCACGGCGACCGCTACCACATTGCCAAGATGGATCCTGACCGCGAGGGCCTCCAAGGGTACGGCGTTCAGCAAGACAACCCGAGCCTTTTGTACGAGTACTACTACGATGCAGACTCTGGCGAGATTCTCTGGAAACACTATGGCGATGAGGTCGGCGACAATGCGCGAGGTATGGCTGGAGACATTGACCCCAACCACGAAGGGATGGAAGTGTGGTCGTTCATGGGCGTCTACAATGCAAAGGAGAACGAGCTTACTGAGTCCGACACCTCCCTTGCTCCGTGGCCTCATACAGGTCTCTGGTGGGACGGAGATGAGATGATGGAGCTCTTCAACGACGGCAAGTTTGAAAAGTGGAATTGGAACACATCTGCGGTCGATCGAATTTTGAAGGTCAGTACCTACGGAGGTACTCTGTCGGGCAGATACGCCCAGTTCATTGGCGACATCCTTGGCGACTGGAGGGAGGAGGTTGTTGTGACTAATGCGGACGCGGATGAGTTGCTGATCTTTACGACGGACAAGCCGAGCGACATCCGGCTGTATACTCTGGCGCACAACCCGGCTTACCGCAACGCCATGACGCTGAAGGGCTACATGCAGTCTAGTCACGTCGACTACTTCATTGGAAAGGATATGAAGGCGCCCCCTACGCCGAACATCAGATATGCGGGTGCCTAGAAGCTGGAATTCAGCACTACCGTGTTGAAACCCTACGTCGGCAAGCCCAGGTTAAGACAGCCGAAGGAGGGATGCAACAATCAGTCAACTCCCGTTCACATTACTCGTTCAGAGTTTCTTGGAGCTATTTATCTTCACATATGCAAAAGAACACAGTACATACATGACGGCAGTAGTCATACTGTATTTACATTGAATTCAAAAATTTCTCACGTACATTAGTACCAACGTGGCTGGCGCTCCAAGACTCCTTTGTATTCTTCCAAGTAGCAATGTTCTTCTTCGTGAACAACCTTTCAAACAAGAGTCTTGGCGACGCAACGAATGCGGCGGCCAGGGAAGTGGTTGTCGAGGTTGACGCACTCGCCAGGCAGGTCGCCGAGGTAGGCACCGGTGCAAGAGCCGCCGTTGCTGGTCTTGCCCTCGTACGCAAGCCAGGGTCCGTAGGTAGCGCCAGTGGCCAGGTAGACGGAGTGGGAGGAATCGTCCATGGTGACAGTGGCGAGCTTGACGCCGGTGTGTCCGTAGTTGAGCGATCTAGAGCTAGTCGCGAGGTGTTAGTTTATCATCCCTAGAAGGCTGTGTGAAGATTGACAGAGGACGCGGAAAGGCGAGCAGAAGGGCCGGGTGAAGAGGGCTATTATAAGGCTGAATGGGATGTTGACCTACCAATCGCCGCTCTTGTACTCGTTCGCCTTGTTGTTGGCTGCTGAGACGGTGGCAGCGAGGCCAAGGACAAGGGTACCGATGATGTTGTTGGCGAGCATTTTGCGAGGAATTCGGCTGCTGGGGATGAAAGGTTGCGAGTAGTGGAGATTGAGACGGGTAGAGATGGGTGTGTATAAGGATGACAAGTAGATGTTGGCCTGTCATCGGAGCCTGAAGACCTCTTTATACCAAAATCTCAAGACGACGAACAGCTTGCTGTCACCGCCGCAGATATTATCACGAGCCTTGTCGCGAAGGATTCAATGGGGATCGCACGATGGAGCTTGAACCCTTCCATCGTGCGATCATCGCCATCTCTCCGCCCCGCTGCCGACCGTTGACAGACAGGGCGTAGACACCACCTAAGCTCCACGCCGTTGCTCGGATTGGACGTGATTATCACGCAGAGGATCCGGGTCTGCGGTCTCGAGAGCACCGCAGGGTCTTTCGAGTCAGAGGCACCGGTACAGCCGGCGAATTTAGAAGCTCAACCCCCGTCACAGCCTCGGGCCGCAACCCTGGACCCTGTCGCTTGCGGAGGAGTTGGCTGAAGAGTCCACCTCAGGAAGGCACCTCAGTGGGTGCGTTCTCGGCTGCCTAGCTGGGGGTCAGAAGCTTGTGCCAACGGATAGCAACTCCGTCGGTGGGGAGTAAGCTGGTCCAGATGTCAACCAACATCAGATATTTTTGATCGTTTTCGGGGTCCCGTTAGTCCACCCACGGCCACGGCGACTCAAGTACGTTCTCGATTTACAACTATTCCAACTAGCTACCAATGAATTTCACTGTCCATAAACAGAAGGATTCGGAGCTAGCAAGGTCCATTGATACCTGCCGATGGCAATACGACAACCGAATCCTTCAAGTAGGAACAAGTGGATGGGGCCACTGGTCTGAGTGGGGCTCAAGCTAGGTATGGGACTGATTTCGGAGACAGTCTCCGTCACTTTCAACACATACAAAACAGAGCGCAGAGGCCCGTGGGAGGTAGAAGCAAAGTGTTCTACGCTGAATGCAATGAAAAAGGAAAAAAATACTGATACATGGAATTGTTATCAGCAAAGTAGAGGGCCACCAATAGGCCTTACAATATTCAAGATACAGCCATTGCTTCCCTTTCAATGAGCAAGACCAAGTCAATCCGCTGCAGAATAGCTTTATATTATTTAGACTATTGGCAATGCAGCTTTGACGGATTAAAATCAAAGCCGATTCATATTCAGGCTCGTTGTAATGCGGAAAAGTGGTATGAGACAGGTAATGGCTCTTACAACAAGGCATGGAAAGAGAGGAAAATACCTTATTCAGTGACCAATGCCCGCAAAAGACCACGCTGCAGGACAATGACCACACGTTTCACATGGAGAATGATACACATAGTTGTGGACCATTGACTAGTGGTCAAGTAGGCTATTTGCGTGTGAAACACGGTGAACTTCTTTCAATATAAGCAGGTAAATGTAGAAAGAGGTAGACATTCAGAGCTACGAACCTACCAATGCATGAGCCAAGGGTGCGTATTGTAGCGAACGGACGCCAAAACTTTATGTCTATCGAATTGAAGCATAGCACGCGATGCGTTTCAGCTGCCATCCAATGTAACCTTACAATCGGAATTCCATTTCGCCCTATAGAAATAGGTTTCTTGGCGCTAGAAGCGTGTTCAATCAATTGCATGAGTCCGACTTGACCTATCACAACGTCGCACATAGGGTCACAACAGAACGACGGTGAATCGCGGGGTTGTCCATGACGTTCTTTTAAAGCCCTCGTGCAACTTTCTTTACTCATTGGCGGCACGTAAACTTCTCCTCACACGTTGCAAATATGGATGAGTCTTACACGGAGCATGCAAACCGTGGCGCAGATAATGGGGAGAAAGCCTTTCTCGACAGCTCGGCTCAACACGCTGAGCCACAGCACCCCAAGGGTCTCGAGGTGTGTATGATCAGGCTGCCGGATTATTTGATGGCAAAAAGCTAGGGAAGAAACTGATGTGGTCCCTAGCGATACATAAGTCACTCTGCTGTGGTGAACTTTGGTGTCATCATCTTAGCGTCGTGGGAGTCCTTTGCTGTCACTTTTCAATTTGCCCTGGCCAACGGCGGGCCGGCTTCGATGTTTTACGGGTCCATCCTGGTTGGCCTTGGGGCGTGCGCCATTGGGTTCTCGCTTGCTGAGCTGGCATCTATGTAAGTGTTGCCGTCACTTTGCGTGACCATCTCATGGTATTCACATAAGTTCAGTGATCCGACAGTCGGCGCACAATACCGGTGGTCAGCCAACCTCGCCCCTGGTGCAAACAGATTCTGGGGTCTGCTGCAAGGTACCTACAGAATCTCTTGATCATCGGGGGGAATCATTTGCAGAATTCTGACCTGCTTACAAGGATGGATCACGACTGCTGCGTGGTGCTTCGCCTGCGGAGGTCCCCCTTCCATCCTCGCGAATATCATCACGTCTTTGGCGATTTTCAATAACGAGGCCTATGAACCGCAACGGTGGCACACAAGCTTGATCATGATTGGTGCTCTCATAATACCTTTCCTTTTCAACCTTTGGTTCCGTAAGATGCTCGACGTGCTCGAGCTTCTCGGCGGCGTCTTACATCTGGCTCTCTTCGTCGCCTTCATCGCCGTCCTCGTCGCTTCGGGGCAGCGTAGCAGTAATGACTACGTGTTCAAGACGTTGACCTCAGATGTATCTGGATGGAACAACTCTGGCGCATCATGGGGCTTGGGGCTGTTGACAGTGACGTTCTCTGTCACGGGCTTCGACAGCGTCATCCACATGAGTAAGCTCCGTGTCCTAGACCTCTTGGAATCAGTCACTCATTCACTTGCTTAGGCGACGAAGTCAAAAAAGCCCAGACTCGAGTGCCGCGCAGTGTCATCCTTGCTTGTACCGTGAACTCGGTCATGCTGGTTGCTTTCGTCATAGTGTTGCTGTTCTACATCGGCCCTGTGGATACTCTTTCCACCGCTCCTCTTCCACTGATCTACGTCGTCTACAATGCAACTGGCTCAAAATCTGCGACCAACGCCCTCATCTCACTTGTGGCAATTGTCATCTTTCTTGCCCTATTCAATATGCTCGCGTCTGTGTCCCGTCTTGTTTGGGTCTTCGCCAAAGACAACGGGCTGCCTTTCTCCAACTTCTTCTCGGTCGTAAGTGTATTCCATTGCCAAGTGCTCGTCTCTAGAACCCCCTTCTAAGAGTCTTTTGAAAGATCAACCCAACAATGAAACTCCCGGTCAATGCATTGCTCTTCATCCTCGGCATCGTCACGTGCCTTTCCCTCATCTATATCGCTTCCAGCACTGCGTTTAACGCCCTGATATCACTTCAAGCTCTAGCTCTTCACGTGTCATATTTCTTCCCAATTCTGTTCCTATTATTAAGAAGAGCACGAGGCCCAGCCCCACCATACGGTCCGTTCAAGCTTGGCAGCGCAGGTATCCCAGTCAATATCTTTGCCTTGTGCTACTTGGTCTACGTGGTACTTTGGATGCCGTTCCCACAGATTCTACCAGTCACCAAAGACAACATGAATTATGCCGGACCGATATTCGGCGCTGTGCTGGTAGGCGCACTGGCTGATTGGGCTTTCGGTGGCAGGAGGAGGTTCCAGATGCCTGTGAGGAAATACGGACTCTCGTCTGCGAATTGAAAAGCCTAAGCCGAAAGGGACGGATGAGGGAGAAGTTGGTGTCGCACTCGGACGCAGGGAGTTCGAGATCAGGGAAATTTTCTTGACGAGGACAGGCCTGAATTCTTTTGCATCGCCAAGTCAAAGCCTGCTTGGGCGCTTTCAAAGCGGTGAAGCTTTCATTTGTCCCGGAAGGGTTTGGGCTGGATTGACTAATCATCCAACCGGAAAATACTTGCTCGAAGCAATAAGTGCCTGAAGGTCTTGTTCTGAGGGAGATGGTTTTGAAAGAAATACTAAATGTCGCTATGAACTGGAGTTTGAACCACGGGTAGACCATAAGCCCTTTTCGATGGATTGATATTCTGGTTTCAAGTCGAAGGCTTTACACAAACGGCACAGGCAAACCGTAACATCTGGTTGTATCTTTAAAGCAAGTATGTGTCAAGCCTGAAAGGGACGCCGCGGTAGTCGGGTATGTTACATGCTGACTTCGGCTCCACCCTAAAACAATCAACAGTCCTAGGCGAGGAAGGATCGATGGCTAAGCAAAAAGTCCGATTTTTCCCTCCGTTGTTGGTGATGGTGAGGCTTGGTATGACAAGGTCCATATTGCCTGGTGGGACAGACGCCGAGTATTTGTTTGTTGCGGCATCAAAATTCACCGCGACGCTGTTCTCCTTGTTGCTGTCTGATGAGAGTAAGGGTATACTGCATCGCTGTTGTGCGATGGCAGCTATAGGGAAGCTGAGCATGAGAAAAGATGTTGCGAGAGAAGAAAACGTGCATTGTCGGTGAATCTGTATGAACAGTAATTCGACTGGTATGAAGAACAGGAGCATTGTTGCAGCAGAGTGCCCAAAGGAGCATCTCATTTTATATACAGCCTGCCCTCGGTTTTCTGCTTCACAAACCTCTGTGCGTCCTTACAGCGCGCAGAGGTTTATCAGGATGTAGGTCGTATAAACTGGGGCCGTAAGTATTTCGGGAATGGGCGGCCGGCGGGCGGCCGGACGAGGTCCTCTCCGCCGCCGTTCGTCATGTACCGGATCCCTGGCCACACGGCGCTCCCCTTTATTTAATCACCTTTAGTGTACATACAAGTGAAAGAATTCTGGAACAATCATCGTGGCCCATGATGCCTCAACGAAGTCTATTAAATTACTAGAGATCAGTTCGAGTGACACATGATATGACACACTGAGCTGGCAGTGGACGCAGCCAGGAGCTGAACTGACGATCGAAGCATCGCTAAAAGATGATGGGAGACAACAAACAGAATCCCTTGCAGTCCCAGTATCGCCTCCAGCGACCGAGAATCTCTCCAACTCAATAGTCAAGCCTTTTGATTGGGCTCATGCCGTAAACTATTTGTCCTCCACCACTATTTGTAACAACTCCGTTTAGTATTCCGCATGTGCATTGGCTGAATGGATGGATATAGGAGGAGATAACATTCATTCGGCATGACCGAAAGCTTTTGCTTTGAGCCACACCGGACAGTTAGATATCCTTGCTCACGCGCAACCCGCAGACCCAAATGACACAAACCCAAATTTGTGGATACAGCAATAGTCAACTGCGGTTGGTGCGTAAGTTATCAGATCACATAAGCCTGACGTGGAACACCGTCCAAGAAATTGCTAATGACTCTAGGCCTAGAGCTACGGCCTCCAAGGCCCGCAACTAGGCCGGCCTTGGAGTAGTCGTAATATTGCAGGTACCTGAACTTACATCGCCATAGAATCCAACGCAGCAACAGCAAACATCAATCATGTTCTTATGCAAAGCTCATTAGTCTAACTCAAGCTGCAACCCCCCTTAAAGCGAATTAATGTGGCTGACAGGCCAATGTGTAGTCTTTAGCAGACGGTCGATGTAAATCAGTCACGAATCGCTTGCTCTCTTTTTGCGAGCAATATTGTCCTACCGTCCATACACTGCAACGGCCAAGAAGAGGCAATATAACTCCAACACGCAATCAACAAATCGGTTAATTGAAGAAATCTCAACACGATCTGTGGCTGAAGATGATGTGACTGAGAAGCTGTTGTATATTCCATATAAACTTCATCTCCATCGCCCGAAAACCTCAAGTGATCTAATTCCGTTACGAATTTTACATCCAGGTCAAACTGTCTATTCTCTCGTTCTAAACCCCCGACCATGAAGGTTTTTGCATACCTCCTGTTTCTCGTGGCTGCCACGGTTACGACAGCTGCCCCTCTCGAGGCTTCCCCAGAAAATGTGTCCTTGGCTACGCGTAACGAGCTTTTTGCGAGGGTAATTCAATCTCCTTACTATCGAAATCGTTGGAGTCTAATCTTTTCGCAGAAAGTCTGCGTTGTTGAAGACGGTATGAGCTGTTACTACGAGGGAGGGGATTGTTATTACCACGATTGCTGGGACTGCAAGTGTGATGCGACTTGGAGGGGCAAGAAGCTGACGCGTCGCAACTGTACCGATTCCACTTCTTGTTCCACTCGGTCGTAGATGTAGCTCCCTGATGTCAGCCGGGTGTCGTGTGCGTCAACCTGTACACTTAATACAAGAATACCTTTCGCAATTGATCGATTCCAAGGCGGGGCTGAAAGGACATCACTTTACCTATGTATTGCCATCGCCCCGTTTTGAATCGCAAGTGACATTGGTGACATTATTCGTAGCTTAAGTGCGAGGCGCATGTGGTCGCGAACCGACAGGCTGCATCGCACTCAGGCCAAAAATAAATGTTTACAACAACTCGTTCACAGTCTGCAGCGGTCCGAAGTTCGAAGCTGCTGTTTGAGACGGGTTGCATGTTTCCCTGTTCACCTCCCGGTGGGAAGAACCGAATGTGATAATACTACGATGCACCACATTAGTACTCAAAATATAACGCGAAAGACCACAATGCAAAACGATCAAAATCTACAAGGAAGCGCACAGTGTTTGCGGCCGCATTCTAGCTTAGCAACCTACCTTAGGTAGCGTTAACTACATTGGACTTATCCAAGACTCCGTTTGTGGGAAATGTCTGTGCATCACTAATCTGTGAAGCTTTCTCTGCCCTTGAATAAGGCATTGGTAGGGGGCATGTTGATTCAGCTTTGGGGAGTAAAGGCAATCTAGTTTACTTGCAAGGCAATCTTTGCAGCCAGAGGAAGATTGGTCCTCGATGTTCCAACATGAGACTCAAAGGTTTACCGCCGTCCTGGCTGACTTACTCGTAATTCATCATATTCGCTAGCATTGAACTGGAGAGGCACCTTGTACATTCCGTCGACAAGTCCTCGACAAGTCCTCGACAAGTCCTCGACAAGTCCTCGACAAGCCCTCAACAAGCATAACACCAGCGTCTTATTCGAGGATAAGGTACGCGTGTAAATCAACGTCGCATGTCTTTGTAGTCGATCCAAGCGTTTAATCGAACACCCAAATGATAGGTTACACCATCATCTTGATGCATTTTGACGCAACTTTAGTTCAAAACTTCGGACTATTCACGCTCTATCTCCGGCACCCTAAACTACGATGAATTGCTCCGGTCCTTCCTTTCGACAAGGCTGGGCGCATGTAATGTGCCCATAATGATTGGCTGGAAGAAGACGGGACGTTGTCGATATTAAGTAGAGCCAACAACATTTCAGCCAGTCACAGCATAGGAAAATAACATGTCTTCGGTATGGAAATCAAGGGTCCCGAACGGCTGCAGGCTGGTCTGCCATGTGGCAGTTCATGTCGAGGATCTACACTGCCGCAAAGAGTGGGCCACGGACGCCGCGGAGGTGCGGCCGGGCCAGTGCCTGGCGCTTAACGGCCCAAATCAGGATCGGGCCCCACTTAACCCCGGGCACGGGCGTCCGCGGCGCTGACGAGATTACGAATAGGTCGGATCCTCAGACACGAAGCCCAGCAACCTGACGATTTTGCATCAGAAACAACTGAGGCCTAATTTCATCAGCCCTGAATATTGCTCCCTCAGCCACATAACGACCTGTCCCGAGGACACCGAAGGAATAACTCCCTACCCGCTGCTCCGTCTCCGTCACTCCGACGGTCGTTATGATCCAGCGCACCGAGCGATGAAGCGGGACCTCACCTCGACGTCAAATAGTCCAAGGCCAGGAAGCCGTGTCTTGCGAGTTGAAACTGCTATATATGATTCAATCTCTGTCTCTGGAACCGGTAGCCCATCATGTCGTCAATCACAAAGCCGGAAACACAATCAACCCTTGAGAGCAAACAACACCCAACACCCGAGAAGCGACGCAGAGTATTCAGTCTATCACGGAGGTCTTCGAGAAAGAGTTTCAGTATGGCGGCCAAGACCGTCGAGATCCCGGAGCCGCCCCGCGTGCCGCTCCTCGGCAATGTTACCGACATTGACATGGAGTACCCATTGGGATCGTTCCTCCACCTCGCTAACAAATATGGTGGGCAACCAATCCTGACTTGTACTTGACTAAGTAACGTTGCATTTCGCCTTGCTAACTCTCATTCAGGCCCAATTTACAGAGTAGACATTCTCGGGCAGAAGTTGGTCTGGGTTAACACGCACGCTCTGGTTAACGAAATTTGTGACGACAAGCGATTCAAGAAGAGCATAGAAGGCGACTTGGAGGTAGGTGTTGCCTCATATCTTGGATTGATGGACAATTAATCCAGTTGTCTTAGATTCTCAGAGAAGCAGTCCACGATGGTTTGTTTACAGTAAGTAATCTCCCTGCAAACAGAGTTGACACGCAGACAGTCTCTAATACGGCTCCACATAGTCCAAAGGAGTGGAAGAAGAGAATTGGGGAGTCGCCCATCGAGTTCTGATGTCAGCTTTCGGTCCACTCTCTATCAGAGGAATGTTCGACGACATGCACGATATTGCTGCACAATTGGCTATGAAGTGGGCCCGACACGGGTCTTCAACGCCCATCCCAATCGGCGAAGACATGACGAGACTCACAATGGACACTGTGGCACTATGTTCCATGGGCTTCCGATTCAACTCGTACTACCGCGAAGAAACGCATCCTTTCATCACTGCCATGTACGCAGTGTTGAAGGAAGCTGGCGACAAGGGTCTTCGAGTCCTCCCTCAGGTGTTCTACAAGAAGCAGGACAAGAAGTTCAAGCAGAACATCAACATGCTGCGCACTACAGCAAGAGAGGTTTTAGAAACTCGTCGCTCGGACCCGACCGGCGCGAACGGACGCAAAGATCTGCTGACAGCTATGATCAACACTACGGACCCCGTCACCGGCCGGAAGATGACTGATGACAGTATTATCGACAACTTGATCACTTTCCTCGTCGCCGGCCACGAGACGACTGCAGCAACTTTCGCCTTCACCATGTACTGGATGATCAAGCGTCCGGAGGAGTATCGCAAGGTTCAGCAAGAGGTGGATAGTGTCGTTGGAGATGGTCCTATTCGTCTGGAGCATGTGAGCAAGCTGAAGTATTTGTCTGCTGTGAGTCGTCAACGTCCTCCTTCCTAGTATCAGTACTGACCTCAACTCAGGTACTTCGAGAGACTCTCCGCTTCAGTGCTCCTATCCCGGGCTTCGGCAGAGAAGCAATGAAGGATGAGATAATCGGCGGCAAGTACCCCGTCAAAGCCGGTGAGATGATCGTTGCGAACCTGGCCAAATCCCACTTTGACCCGGCGGTCTATGGCGATGATGCCGACGAGTTCAAGCCTGAGAGGATGCTGGATGAGAACTTTGACCGTCTGATGAAGGAGTTCCCTAACTGTTGGGCCCCCTTCGGCACAGGCATGCGTGGTTGCATTGGCCGTGCATTCGCTTGGCAAGAGATGCTGCTCGCCCTGGCGGTTCTGTTCCAGAACTTCAACTTTGTCGCTCACAATCCCAACTACGATCTCAAGGTCGCCCAGACGCTCACCATTAAGCCGAAGGACTTTTACATCCGCGCTATTCTGAGAGAAGGTCTTACTCCTGCGCTTCTTGAAGCGCGGTTGGCGGGCTCTATCGTTGCCACAGGAGCCAACGCGAAGGCTGCAGCAAAGACCCAACTCGAGAAGACCCCATCTCAGAGCAACGGCGCCTCGAAGGGCGGGAATCTGGCTGTGTTTTACGGTTCGAACTCGGGCACGTGCGAGTTCATGGCTCAACGACTTGCCAGTGACGCTCAATCGCACGGCTTTAGTGCCACAGTCGACTCTCTCGACACGGCCCGGGAGGCTCTTCCGACTGATCGTCCCGTGGTCATCGTCACATCTTCCTATGAAGGACAGCCACCGCACAACGCAGCGCTGTTTGTTGACTGGTTGACCAACCTGAAGGACAAGGAGCTTGAGAACGTTTCATATGCCGTTTACGGTTGTGGTGAGTCTCTGCATCCATTTTACACGCAAAGCCATCTGCTCACAATTTCTAGGACATGCCGATTGGGTGAAGACACACCAGCGCATTCCTAAGCTTGTTGACTCATCGCTAGCTGATCGTGGCGCAACTCAGCTGCTTCCCCTCGGAACGACTGATGCTAAAGACCGCGATATGTTTTCCGACTTCGAGGCATGGGAGGACGACACGCTATGGCCCGCATTGGTGAAGCGCTTTGGTGGCCAGACGCAGGTAGACGACAGCAACCTCTCTGACGCGGGTATTTCGGTCTCATTTTCAACGCCCCGAACGTCGACTCTTCGCCAGGATGTTAGAGACGCACTCGTCCTGGACTCCCGGCCCCTTGTCCAGGGAAACATCGGTCCTGTCAAGAGACACATGGAGATTCAGTTGCCGACCAACATGCGCTACTCTGCAGGTGATTACATGGCTGTGCTCCCGCACAACCCAAAGGATACAGTCGCCAGAGTAATGCGCCGCTTTCACCTGACCTGGGACTCGCATGTCACCATTCAGGCCTCGGGTCCAACCACGCTGCCCACCAATAACAGCATTCCGGTCTCTGATGTTCTCAGCTCATATGTTGAGTTGTGCCAAACTGCAACCAAGAGAAACATCTCGGGACTGGCGCAGCTGGCTAAGGATGAAAAGGTTCGGAACGAGCTGCAACGCCTTGCCAGCGACAGCTACGACTCTGAGATCAAGACTAAGCGGTTATCTGTGCTCGATATTGCGGAGCGCTTTCCCTCGTTGACAATTCCTTTCAACCACTTTCTTCTCATGCTGCCGCCCATGCGGGTCCGTCAATAGTGAGTATACACAATCTGTCATTTTCTTTCAGGCCACAATGCTAACCACAATGTACTCGAAGCTCGATATCATCGTCACCACTGGCAGACCCTGGCGTCGCCACGCTCACATATGGTGTCTTGGACGAGCCCGCACTTTCAGGTCAAGGCAGGCACATCGGCGTAACTTCATCCTACCTCTCATCCTTGACGGCAGGCGATAAGGTGCAGATTGCTGTCCGCCCAGCACAAGGAGGCTTCAAGCTGCCCCCGAACATGGACAAGACGCCCCTCCTCTGCGTCGCTGCCGGGACAGGTCTGGCACCCTTCCGTGCCTTCTTTCAGGAGCGTGCAATTCTCATTGGCAACGGATTGCCCTTAGCGCCCGCTATTCTCTTCTTCGGGTGCCGCGACCCGGCCGCGGATGACTTGTATCGCGAAGAGTTTGACAGATGGGAGGCTGCAGGAGTACTCACGGTCTACCGGGCATACAGCCGCAACCCCGAAGCCTCGGACGGGTGCAAGTATGTTCAGCACCGCATCTGGAAGGAGAGGGAGATGCTCTACAGCCTTTGGGATCAAGGTGCTCGGGTTTATGTCTGTGGTTCTAACCACGTCGCTGAGGGCGTGAGGGATATTGTGCTGAAGGCTGCGCATGAGAAGAGTGAGAAGGACGACGGAAAGCCGATGACCGAGGAGGAGGCGGAGGAGTGGTTCAATAAGATCCGCAACGAGCGGTATGCTACTGATGTCTTTGACTGAGCAACCTTTCCTAGTTACTTTTCATAGCTATTCGGAGTTTAGACAGTATAGACAAAATGATCACGAAATATCTCCCATCTTCAACCTCAAGTTCCTCCGTCCCATGCATGCCAAGTCCCCGCTTACGCCAATACTTCCTCGCTGTGACAGGCAGCCGTCCCCGCCATCCCGATTCCTTTCTGATCCTTCGCATTCGGATTTCCAACTACATCCGGAAACACGTCACGGCGCATGGACCGATTGCATGTCCTTCATTAGCCGAGTTGATGGCAGCCTTCAGAGGAGCTGACCGTGTGACTCAAACATGTTGCTTTTTCACAAACAATCACCACTAAAGCCGCGGAAAACGTTCGTGGTGACACGATCCAGGTCATATGTCCTAAATGAGCATTCTAATGCATCTTATTCCACTACGCATTGCAATCCAGCAAAGCCAGCTAGACACGCAAGCACTGCACAAGCTCATGTGTCCGGCCTGCATAGCTAAACTCAATCGCACGTGGCAGGATCACGACCCAGTAAGCCAAGCGTTGCCGTTCCCGCGCATCTCCGACTGGCGTGGTTCGTTCCTGGCCTGAGGTCGGCGGGCACGGATGAATTCGCTTGAGCGCAGAGAGACGAAAAACTTTGCTTTTCAGTCGTCACCGATTGATTGTGATGCCGTAATGCCGCTCAGACAGAATTCGTCACAGCGGCCCGCGGTCATTTGAAACATGGGATATCTGGTCGTCCGAAGTTGCCGCGACTTTGGTTGTCATGGTTCCTGCACGCGGGGTCCAGCGCGAGTGGCTGAGCTGATGGAAGAAGTATGCCCATGCCGAATGATATAATTGCCGCGTTCCCGGCCTAGTTGCCAAGATTTGAAACTTCTTTCTCACAAGTACCAGGCGTTCCCCGGTATTCGTAGAGCTGTCTCGTCCGAACGGTCCTCCGAAGCTGTCACCGATCTTTGCTGCCACCGCAAGCTAGCACCTGACGTCTCATAAAGCTGCGAAAATGCCGGGATTGAGCTTCGACAGGGAATTCTGGAAGGCCGCTGGCCCGGTGCTTGCCATCAGACCTCCAGGGCAAGCCAGAACAGCTCTCCAGCTGCGCGCGAGAACCAACGTAGGCTTGGCCTCGTTGTTGAAGGGACCGATCCCCGAGGAGATTGTCGAGACGCAGCACCAGATCACCTCGTTCGATGGAGAGCAGATTGTTGTGTACCAGTTTGCGCACAAGGATGTGGACTCGACAGTCAAGCACCCAGCGTTCATCTATGTTCACGGCGGCGGCCTGGTAGCTGGCGACATCGATCCATATAGTCGCCTCCTCGCCGCGACGTGTGCCCTAGAGACCGGCGTTCAGATGTTTGCGGTCGAGTACCGCCTGGCGCCCGAGTTTCCGCACCCCACTCCCGCGGAAGATTGCTACGCGACCTTGAAGTGGCTCAGTGAGAGCAGTGAGAAGCTCAACATCGACTCGAAGCGGCTGGGATTTTATGCGCTCAGCGCCGGTGGTGGACTCGCGGCGGGAGCGGCTCTGATGGCGCGCGACCGAGGTCTGTCGCCTCCTCTTGCAAAACAGATGCTCATATACCCGATGTTGGACGACAGGACGAAAGTCGAGAAGGAAAATGAGCTATGTCAGTTTCTTACGTGGACGAACTTGCAGAATCAACTTGGGTGGAATGCATACCTGGGAGGGAAGGCAGGGGAGGCGGATGTGCCAGAATACGCTGCTGCCGCGAGGGCAACGAACCTAGAAGGCCTTCCAAACACATACATCGATGTCGGGGGGCTGGATTTGTTCTGCGCAGAGTCAGTGACATACGCGAGCAGACTTGTGTCTGCGAACGTGCAGGTGGAGTTGCACGTTTATCCAGGGCTGCCGCACATCTTTGATCTTTACGCTTCGAAGATTGAGCTCGCACAGCGAGCGAAGGAGAACAGACTAAAGGCAGCAAAAACTTTGTGATGGAGATGAGTGATTTCAGTAACGTGGGGCACATCTGTCAACGCGCAGCCGGAATTTAGAGTCAACTGAAGAAATTGATAGTATTGCTAGACTAATCAACATACTGTTACATAATTACACTAGGTACGACGTAGCCGCCATAAGAACTCAATTTCACTGAAAAGGATCTTGGATTTATTTTCGAATCAACGAATTTCAAATACGGGCTATTAGGTACTCAGAATGAAGTCCTGGCGAGTTCATGTTGCGCCACAACAGTATCCCAACTGTTACTGGAATGGAGACATATAAGTCTTGACAACGCATAGGTATTCTTCTATTCCGTGATTATTACTATACTGAGACTACTTCAAGACCATGTTTGTACTTTCTTGACTATGTCCTAGGACATTACTACACACTTCAATCCTCAAGAGACGTGCGCCTACAAAAGTCTTCGTAGTCGAAATGCTCCTCTTCGTCAAACGAACTTGGGGCGAACTCGGGCTTACATTTAGCCAGGATGAGAGAGCAATTTTCCTCGAACTTATGAGCCATTGACATGTATATCCCCAGTAGCTCCTCTTCGGCCTCCTTCGTAAAACAATCTTCAAAGTCTGGCAGAGTCCACCTTGCGTAAATCCTAGTTTGAAACGGCCGGCATCTTATGCCAGCAACGTACAAATCACAGAATTGCTTGCACATGAGGCAGCATGGCTTGCTCGTCGCAACATAGTGGTAGTCGCCGAAGAATTTGCTGGTGGCTGAGCTTTCAGAGAAATTACCGCTTCCGGGCCGCTCGCCGTAGAACCAATGTGTTAGGGCGACCTCCGCATGGACGATGCGGTGGAATCCGACTTCGTTCCCCTCACGCGACTCGCTCAAGAGCCTTTGAATCTCAGCGTGCACTTTCCTAATGTCTTCTGAGCTCCAGAGATCCTTGCGGTATTCGCCACTGTTGAAGTAGTTGGTGAGATCTTGGAGAGTCCAGTCGACTGGTACTTGCCTTGCAGTTTTGGGTGGGACGAAGTTAACCACAGGGTTAGCAAACAATTCATCGTACTCGGTCCTGGCTTGGAAGAAGGCCCTGACGCTGGTACGGTAGGACTGAAGTCTTTCTGCGTAATGAAAAATGGCACCCCAGCAGTCGGGTATCTCAACGTTTGCATCGCGTAAACATTTGAAGAGTCTATCCTCGTGTCCAATGAGGACTCCGCAGTTTAGAATAAGATCGCGATACTCTTGACGATCTGCAGCAAACTTTTAGTGGGAAATCGCAGACTTACTGAAGGTTTTGATAACTCTTACCAGTTCCTGACTTTGTCTTTGAGGCCTCGATATTGATAAGAATGTTTTCGAGTGTCTCGTCGAGGTCTTTGTCCAGTATGGAGTGCTTGAATCTTTCCATGAACTCCTTCACGGCCTTTCCCAGATGCTTTCGGTAATACTTGATCTTGATGATATTGTCGCCAATGACGGTACACAACAGTTGCTTGTATGCTTCGGATTGCAGAAATACACCCTCATCTGTCTCCTGAATGCCGCGTATCTGTTCCAGGGTTTGCTTCAAAAAGCCTAACAGCCCCTCTCTGTCTGCCTTTTCATCACCTCCCGAAGCTGAACTGTTACGTGTGACATGGAACACATACTCTGCTGGCGGTCTCTCCTCTACAATGATGGCAGTAACCATATCAGGTCCGGTTCGAAAGCTACAAACCTCTGCTAGTGCGTTGAGAAACTCCTTGAAGGTCTCGGGGATGCCATTCCTTCTGTCCGGGGTGGGCCGCGGTAGCCCCAGCAGTCCTAGAGGAATGGGCCGGTTCTGAACAGTCTGGTTGTAGTCGTCATCCATGAGGATCTTGAGAGCTTCAAGTAAGACGCAATATTTGGCCAGCTTCTTTTGGGCTTCTTCTGGTTCCATTTTGGTGGTCTGGCTGTCGCCTGATAGCTGAGAAGTCTTTTGCCTCTAGTGGTAAGTTTACGGGTTTCGGTGAAGCTAGAAGGTTGAGCGTCCCTGAAGGTTGAATGTCGACGGTGAGGCCTGGAAATCCTGTGGTCAAGACCATGTGTGCAAATAGCTATCTAACGGGCAGATCTATCACACTACTTACCAACATATTTATGTTGGTAATCGGGAACACGCCTTTCCCACCACCAGATAATGAACTCTGTCAAAAGTCATTTTGCATGCGTGCTACTTGTTGTTTGCAAGTGCAGATTGCTTTTACATGAGTGGTAATGCGAACCGCTGGTTGAGCTTGTCGTACAATATGCGCACAAGCCGAGAGACAAACTGAAATCATCCAATCATGTGACCTTCTCAATCAGAGCCAACATCTGCGAGAATCAAGGGACACATCGGTCACTTGGCGATGGAGATTCACAGATGACGTTCGCCTAGTTGTTTGTGACATCCGATGATGAATGTGCTTGATTCAGACCTCCACTGCCAAAAATAATATCTCCGGGCTACCAGAGCCCTAGCTACAATGTTGTCCTGGCCAAATGGTGTTTTCCCTTAACCTAGGTGTGTTAGCAGGCCAAATGCTGTGAACTATGCATGATGCACCCATGACTGCAGCAAACATCATAATCCCACCCCTCGTCTTGCCAGTAATGTGATTTTGAGAGAGGTTCAATCGAAAACTCACGCCATCTCTCGCAGTTCGGGACTCACACGAAACTCCGGCTTGTTTGGCTCTATTAATGGGCTGGGAAATCTCGGCTTAACCGGGTACTGGGTGCTTTGGAAGTTCAAGAAGTTCTCTCAGGCGAAGTTATCAAAATGTCATCCTGTCTCATACCATCGCCTTGGGCGTGCTAGGTCTAGAATATCAGTGAAAGAGTCCAGAATTGGCCAGACCTCACTTTAGGCGGGTATGAGGCTGCATGTTCATATTATGCACGCCACATGGCCAAGCTTGGAAGTGAAATGGCAATAAATTGAAAATGCGAAGTTAAAGTAAAGTGGGACTCGAAGAGGCCCTTTCAGATTCTTCAGCACCTCATTGACGACTTGGCCTAGGTCGCGCTGGAAATCTCTCTTGCGCATTTATTGAACCCAAATGTGTGATTGGCACCAATAAGACGCACACCCAAAGCTTGATCGCCAGCCTCGTCTCAAAGGGTAAGTCGAGAGAAGTGAGCCTTTTGTCAAGCCTCCCTCCGCCTCGGGAATGGCCAAAACATGTGCCGCCAAGCTTAAACAAAGTGCCGGAGGCGTGGCTGCTTTGCCTTCACGACGTGCAGCAACTTCTCCGGGACTTGAGAGGATCGCGAGGTTCGTCCAATAACACGATATGGATCGCGAAATTCGTCTATGGGTTTATGGCTGAACCAGTGGAGTTTGTTGCCTTCGCTGTTGGTGGATGCTAAGATGAACTATGAAAAGGACATGAATCTCCCCATTCTGGTCCCAGATGTCGCCTGCTCTACCGCCAACCACCACCTCTCAGCTGCATTTCCCGTTTGCCATTCACTCCACCTTCCCAGGTCATTCCCATTCCTTACGATGAAGACTTCCTTTCTCATGGCAGTGGCCGTCGCCACGGTTGGTGTCGTTGCCCGCGTTCCCCATGACGCGACCGCCACGGCCCCTGCTGCCAAGCCAGATTTCCTGTACGAGCGGGATGTGAACGGCACCAATGACTGGGCTGAGGAGGATGAGGTCAAGCTCCAGGGCTTTTTCGATTTCCTTTTTCCCAACCTCGCCGCCAAGAAGAACCCACAACCGAAAGGGCCATACCGTCAACAATACAGCCCGGACCAATACAGCCCTGCTCCGCCTGCGATCGAGAGCGGACTCGGGGAGCCTGATCGACCTCGGCTCCCCGCCGTCGAGAAGGAGACTGTATATGTCACCCGGCTGGCTCAGGCCGCTGAGACTCCCGCCGCCCCCGCCGTCGTCGTGAAAGAGACCGTGTATATCACCAAAGCGGCTCGCTCCGCTGAGACCGCCGCCCCGGTCGCTCCCTTGGCGTATGTAACACCCTCACCCTCACTGACATCCTGATTCTCCGCAATCAAGTTCAAAGCAAGTACTGACGATTGCTTAGAATGTAGCTCCGGCAGGATATGAGTGCAACTGCGTCTAATGAACGGTGTTGGAGTGAGTCTAAACCGCTGGCGGCTGGTCTGAAGTGTGCGGAGAGGGACTGAAGCAAACGGGACGGTCCAGGAAATAATCTTGCGTGTTTGACTGGTTTGTAACCATGCGATTCTGAGAGGCAGTCCACCAGCAGATCCTAGTCGGCGGTGGACCCATGTTGGCTAATAATGATCTTGTCAATTTCCGTAAATAAAACACTGTGTTTCTACACCATGTGTTACTCATTATCATGTGTCAGTCAGCAATGAAACAGCTTGTTGCCGTGGCCGTGGTAGCTGGCAGTTGGATCGTCCATGAGTTTCTGCGGCAAACAAACATGTTTCGTCAAAGCAAGCTGCACCACTTCACATCATTCATTAGACAGGTGACTGGGCAAAGCGCACAAAGCTACTCATTAAATGGCATAGGCTCACAGCCTCAAAAGGTATCCTAGTCGTAAAACCAAACAAATAACACACCAGGTATCTTCCCTCCTCCCTCTTTAATCCCGCTCCACCTCCGTCGCAACAGCAAGCTCCCTCTCTGCCTTGGTTCCCTTCCAGTTGACCATCTTAATCATAATCGGGATCAAGATGGCGATAATCATGCCCGCACCAAGGAACGCAGCCGTGACGCCGAAACCGACGTGGTACGCCGGCGAGTCCTTGCTCGGCCAGATACGGCTGCCGTACACGCTCGAGAAGTTGCCGAACGCGTTGACGAGCGCGAGCACGATGGCGCGCTTCTCGGCGGGCAGGCTGATGGTGCCGCTGGTCCAGGACAGCACGAGGGGCAGGGCGGACCAGATGCCGGCGGCGACGAAGCAGATCATGACGTAGCGGACGACGGGGGTCTGCACGGCGGCGCAGACGACGGCGCACGCGAAGCCGACGCCAAGCGGAACGGCGACGTGCCAGCGGCGCTCGACGTGGCGGTCGGAGCTCCAGGCGACGATGTTCAGGCAGACGGAGGCGACGGCGTAGATGGGCACGGTCATGTACTGTGCGGTGACGGTGTCGTAGCCGAGGGTGAGGGTGATGGTGGGGATGAAGTAGGAGATGGTGCCGGCGCCGACGTCGAGCATGAAGAGGACGAGGAACATCCAGGTGCGCGGGTCTGAGACGGCGGCGACGAAGGCCTGCCAGTGCGTGAGGCGCTGGGTGCTCTGGGCGCCGGAGGCGATGCCGTCGGCGATGATGCGGATCGAGGCGAGCTGGCGCTGGGCGGGGGTGAGCTGCTTCGCGGTGGCGGGGTAGTCGAGGAGGATGAAGAAGGCGAAGAGGGCGACGCCGACGGTGGCTACGCCCTCGACGATGAAGAGCCAGCGCCAGCCTGCGATGCCGTGCGCGTCGTGGAGGTTTGCAGTGATTGCGCCGGCGAGGAGACCACCGAAAGCTGGGAAGAGTCAGCGAGAAGATCTATCTTGAGTGTGACCAGAGCTGCGTACCTCCAGAGAGAACGGCGGCTGTGTAGAAGATGGCAAATCGCTTGCCCAGCTCAGCCTTTGTGTACCAGCAGCTAAGCAGGTACAGGACACCCGGAAAGAAGCCAGATTCAATGCAGCCCAAGACGAACCGGAAGCCGAGGAGAGCGCCGTAGCTTTTCGAGACCGACATGAGAGCTGAGAGCGCGCCCCAGACGAGCATGATTCCCGGCAGGAAGAGAGAAGGCCGACTGCGGGAGAGGATCATGTTTGAAGGTACCTCGCAGATGAGGTAGCCGAAGAAGAAGATCGATAGAACCCAGGCGTAGCCGTCGTCGGTCAGGCTAAGATCCTTTTGCATGCCTGCGATTTTGGCATTTCCCTATGAATAGGGGTCAACATTGTGTCCTTCATGATTTGAAGAATCCTCTAGAGGCTCAAATTGTCTGGCAGATCGATCAAGTAGATCTCCTGAAGTTGACATTGGACATGGACGACGCCATGAGTGGCTGACTCGCCACATCGGTGCGGTGGTCCATGCGACACTGGATGCCAGCCGGTGACTTTTCACTCGAGGGAGTAACTTACGATGTTTGTGCGGTCGACGTAGTTCAAGATGTACATCTAACATCACAAGTCAGCAAATGCTCGGCACAAGACCAACCCCTTCCAAAGGAAAAGAAAAATCTTACAATCCAGAGAATCGGCATCAGGTAGAAGTCAATCTTGCGGACCAAAGCCTTCTCCTCCTGGGTGCCGGGGACGTAGTTCCTCAGCGCCTCCGCAAGCTCGCCGTCCGCGTCGACGGTGACGGCGTTCTTGTCTTCCTTCATCTCGACGGATTGCTTCCGATCGTGCTCCTCGCTCATTGTCGCTGCTTCTCTCCGTCCAACGCGGCTGCTTTTCGTCGTGGTTATCGTATCAATTGAGCCGCGGAAAGAGAAAAAGAGGACGCGACAGGTGAAGGTTTCTCCCTCTTCGAAAAGGCAGACCGCCTTGGGAAAGGAGGGAAAGTGGAGCGCAAAACAGGGGTCGCAGTCTGTTCAATGCGCCTGGAAAATGCGACCTCGCAGCTTGTTGTTGGTCGACCAAAAAAACCGGTAGGATGGGAAAAGAGGTTCGAAAAAAGACCGATGAAACTTTTGCCTGGCCCTTTCAGCTGAACTGTGGCAAAAGACGTTCTTAACGAGACGTCTGATATATAACGTCAAAAACACGAGTCGTGTCTGGCGTGTGTCTTGTGCTGGCGACTGGCGGGACCCGGGGTATTCCGGGCACACGTCCCTATTCCCCCACGGGGTAGACTGTTGGGGGAGGAGCCTGGGAGGCGTTCGTGGACCCGCGTTAGAACCAGAAGCGAACGTGAAGCGAACCCATTCCGGACCTGGTGTGGGCGAATAGTCTGGCGTTTGGCAGGATTAGTCTGCCTGATCGTGGATGCTGGGGCCGGGGAGGCGTGATTGGACTGTTGGTGACACCAGCGCGTGTTCTAGATCCACCAAATGAGGGGGCCAAGACAGCGCGGTCTTTGTTCCGGCAGTCCAAATGCCGTGTTTGGGTGTGGTGCGGTGTTCAGTCCGAGGCATTCGGCGCGCGGACTTCTGCCCGCTCGCGGTCAACCGCGTGGGACAAGGCATCACGAGAAGGCATGTTTGCATGCGAAACGCCAGAAAGCGAGGTGTAAGTGGGTGTTTTTGATGGATATCGTGATTTCATTATTATTGATGACGACATTTAGAATCCCGAATTCAGGTCGCTCAGTAGCCCGTACTGTTGATACTGCTCCGGCATGCCAAAATTCATTATGCCCCCGTTGAAAATTCCTTCCCAGTCGGTCGGCTCCATCTGCTCTGGCCATTGAGGCACAGGCTGGCCTGGCATGGCGGTTCCGACAGCACCCGGCTGTTGCCCGCTCGCGATGTAATATTGCTCCTGCGGACCTCGCTCCTTGAATTTCTGCAGCATATTGTTGAGGCCGTGACCAATGTAGTGGGCCACATGGCGGGTACAGCGGCTTTGCTCCTTCAACAAGACGACGATCCGTTCAATGAGGTCGACGACGCTGTCGTAACGTATGTCCACCTTGGCCGGTTTCCATTGCATGTACACCTTCATGAGGAACATGGCGGCGTACGCGATGGTGGTCAACAGGTACAGGGGTACGCCGATGACTGCTCGGCGCATGTCCGTGTCTGTCAAGATCAGCTCCAGGGCGGCCGACGCACTCGTGATGGCGGTGTTAATGAAGCTGCGGCGCTCGTCGCAGACGGCATACTGGTCTGATGGGTTCGACGCGTTTAGGCCGCGTAAGCAGACGGAGTACAATAGGAGACGAGCGAAATGATAGTGCAGTATGACGCCCTTGGCGGGATACTTTGAGATGAACTTATCCGCTTCTTGGGGATGGTCAGTAAATTGCTTTTCCAAAAGAAGCCAGGGGGGACATACCTAGGCGAGTTTCCCATTTAGTCTTCCAGAAGCAAAGTTCATCATCAAACTTTTTCAGCTGGACGAACTCGTCTCTGCCAACTTGTCTTGACCTGTCCGGGCCAAACGTATGGAAAACGCGACTCAAAATGATAAAGACACCAACCTGACTGTGTAGACGATGATCTGCCTGCGTGATGCCCGGCAGCTTCAAAAAGTCCTCATGGTTGACGATGCTGGCATCCTCGTTGATGACTGGCGGCCTTCCGTAGGCGATGCTGAAGTGGTGGTCGCATACATACAAGAAGTACCATAGCCTTGCATGCTCGACATACTCTGATGAACCCTTGTTGAGCGCTTTGGCGCAGAACTGATGGAGGTTCAGCTCGGTGGCTATCCGAACAGCCAGGCCACTCAGCTTCCAGCTCAAGTCCGAAAGGAAGAACGCCCCCACACAGAGGCCTCGGACATCGTCCAACGTGTGATATCGGTCAAAGACTGCTTGGCTCGCTAGCTCGAGGAAGATGGGATAGCACGTGTCAAAGGCACGGCCTTCGTCCTGGGCGTGTAAGGCGGTTACTGCGAGGATAGCCGCAGTGAGAAGGGGAGAGGCGTAGCGCGTAGCCGCGAGGGTATCGTGTCTTAGTGCGATGCCTCCCCACAAGTAGGCGTTAAGGGTCCCACGAAACGTGGAGAAAAGCTGCTCCGCTTCTTGGAGGCTAAATTTGCCTTGGTCGAAGAAATCGGGTTTCGAGGTCCGATCCACCGGAAGGTGGGCCCGGGCCCCGGGGTCGCTCCGGATGTTCCGTAGCTTGGTCACTTCGAAGAGGCTAGCCATTGGCGCACTCACGATAGCTTGGTCTTCGCCATTGTCTTGTGCGGTGGGAATCTCTGGTGAGTTTTCCCTCGTCATCGCCGTGACGTCTGGAGGGCGAATTGGCGATGGGCCTGTGCCGGGGCTGCTCTGTGACCCAGCAACGTTCACAGGACTCTGAGACATGCCCCCGCCCTCGTGAAAACCCTGGAGAGGCATGAGCGGCGGCATGTTGAGGTGGCGCTGAACCTCAATCATGGAGGCTTGGAGAGCTTGCAGCTGCATCTCCATCTTGGTCTTCCACTCATTCTCGCTGTCCAGGAGGGTCTGAAGACTCTTGTTGACGACACATTGCAGACCGAGACGCGAACAGCGGGCGCACGTCTGCTGGCCGGGCTCAATGCCGCACTTGATCTTACGATTTTGGCATTCCTGGCCTGTGTTCCTCTTATCAGCAAGCTAATTTCTTCCACGGCGACAGGGCCAGACAGGGGAGACACAGCTCGGAGGAAGTGAATCGGAGGCATCGGAGCTTACAGGCGCGTATCTTCCTAGAGATCTTTGGCATGTGGACTTGCTGGCCGGCTTGGCCCCCCGAGGACGGGGTCTTGTCCGGACCGTCGATTCTCGCACGTTTCATGGTCCGAAGGGAGGAAGTCCGGGCAGATTTCTGGGTCTTGGAAAGGAAGGTGGACGGAGTGGACAAAGTCGCATAGGCGGAAAGATGACCGAGGGGAGAAAAGAGGGAAAAGATTCGCCGGGCAGCGTGCATCTCCTTTGTTTATAAGCGGGGCGGACTTCGTGCCGTGCGGGGGTGGCCAAACCTCCACCTGCTCAAACTCAATCCGTCCACTCTTGGTTTCCTAGAGAAGTGTTGGCGCCGTTAGTGATCTTTCGTGCTTGCACTTGGTCAAGTGGCCCAGTGCCGGCTCCATTATTCGTCCCATCTGTCTGTCGTGTGCCTCGCCTCTAACAAGAGGGGTTGCGGCTGCGGCAACGAGACGTGTGGAGAGTTGTGTGGACGGCCTCGGATGTGGTGTTCCCTTGTCGCTGCGGTATGCTGGCTGCGCGACATTCCCGGCCGCTGATTTCCGGACTCTTGACCGAATCCTGGGGAATGCAGTCAGGGTATAAGATCGCTGCGACTCCAATATTCCCGCCGGTCTCGGGAAAGTTGCTGTGACTTTCGGATGACCCTCTGCCCGCGGATCGAAGGAGCTAAGTTTACATAATATTCATTCGAGATGGCTTCCAACGGCGCCGACGTCACCCGCGTCGGCTTCATCGGCCTCGGGGCCATGGGCTTCGGCATGGCGTGCAACTTGGTGAAGAAGCCGCAATACCAAGTCCAGGGCTTCGATGTGTATCCTCCCAGCGCAGAGAAGTTCGTCGCGCAAGGCGGTTCAGTTGGGTCGTCTCCAAGGGAGGTCGCTAAGACCAGCGACATCCTTGTCTGCATGGCTGCGAATGCGCAGCAGATCGATGACATACTTTTTAATCATCAGACGGGTGCTCTCGAGAGTGAGTGAATGCCTTGGTCATAGCCCGTGCAGCGTTTGATTGACCTGTTTTCTGTAGCATTACCGGAGCATGCGACCGTGTTGCTCTGCTCGACGGTGCCGCCGACGTACCATGAGGCGCTGCCAGATCGCATTGCCAAAAAGGGCCGAAGCGATGTTCTCGTCGTCGACGGCCCTGTGTCGGGAGGAACCAAGCGTGCTGCCGAGGGTACTCTCACAATCTTCGCTGCCGGCACCTCAGTAGCCTTGCAGCGTGCAGACAAGATTCTCCACGACATGTCGGAGAAACTGTACATTATTCCCGGCGGGCCAGGTGCCGGTAGTAAGGTGAAAATGGTCAACCAACTCCTAGTTGGTACACATATTGCCGCTGCCTCTGAGGCCATGGGTCTCGCTGCGAAGGCTGGCCTCAACACCCGTGAGGTGTATAATATCATCACGAATGCGGCTGGAAACTCATGGGCTTTCGAGAACCGCGTGCCGCATATGCTTGACGGAGACTGGACTCCTCTGTCCGCTCTTAACATCTTCGTCAAGGACATGGTGAGCATCATACTCGGCCCTCTGCATCTGCATGGTTAACTAAATGAATCAAATAGGGCATCGTCGTCTCTACAGCCAGGACGCTGCAGTTTCCAGTGCCACTCGCGTCAACGGCAGAGCAGCTATACATCCAGGGCGCCGCCCAAGGACTCGGCTTGGATGACGATGCGGGTCTCGTGCGCGTCTTCCTCCCCGGAAACCCGGAACTAGTGAAGGAGCAGGCTGGCCAGGTCAGCACCTCGCAAGAAAAGCTTACCCCCAGCAGCACGCCGTTGGAGATCTCCAAGATCGGTATGATTGGCCTGGGAGCAATGGGTCAGGGTATGGCGGGGTCCCTTGTACGCGCTGGCTTCCCGGTCCACGGCTACGACGTCTATGAGCCAGCCATTGACAAGTTTGTGGCCACGGGCGGCAAAGCGACCAAGGCCAGCAGCCCCTCCGATGCCGCAAAGGGCGCCGACCTCTTGGTTCTGATGGTCCAGAATGCCGCCCAGGCTGACGATGCCTTGTTTGGATCTGGCAAGGCTGCTGAAGTACTCCCGGATGGTGCCATTGTCATCCTTAGCTCCACGGTACCGCCATCATTCGTGCGGGAGCTTGAGAGCAAGCTCACCAACCTCGGCAAGGGCATCAGCTTGATCGATGCGCCTGTCAGTGGAGGCGTCGTTCGTGCCGCGAACGGTACCCTGACTATTATCTGCTCTGGAGACGATGCCATCATTTCAAAGGTCAACGCTCCCCTGATGGCTATGACTGGAACTTCCAGCAACCTTTGCCATGTCCAGGGCGGTGTTGGAGCTGCATCTTCGGTCAAGCTCATCAACCAATTGCTCGCCGGTGTTCACATCGCGGCAGCTGCCGAGGCCATGGCCCTCGCTGCTCGCCTGGGCTTGGACACAAGACGCGTCTTCGACCTCCTGGGTAACGCTGCTGGCTGGAGCTGGATGTTCGAGAACAGGGTACCTCAAATGCTCGATGCCGATTGGACGCCACACTCTGCCTTGGCAATCTTCGTCAAGGATCTCGGTATTGTGCTTGACGAGGCGAAGCGCCTCACTTACTTCGCCCCGATCTCGTCCGCCGCCCACACTCTGTATCTCTCCGGCGCTGCTCATGGCTGGACGAAGGAATCTGATGCTGGCGTTGTGAGGCTATGGGAGCTGACCGGCATCTCTGTGTCTGGTAACGCTGGACCCAAGCAGGAAAACAAGAGCGATGCCGCTGCCTCGCCGGTCGTTGACCAAGACGAGGCTCTGCCAGCCCAAAAGACACTCGACGCTTTGCCCGCCGAGTACTCAGACGACGTCATCAGCTCGACCCAGAAGGTTGTCAACAACGGCGAAGTCCCCGTACTTATCGCGCTGGATGACGACCCAACAGGCACGCAGACCTCCAACGACATTGACGTGTTGACTGTTTGGGATGCTGCGACCTTGGATTACGAGTTCAGCCTCAACCCCAAGGGCTTCTTCATTCTGACCAACTCGCGCGCTCTACCTTCCGCAGAGGCGCGCCAGTTGATCCTTGAGATCTGCCAAAACGTGAAGAAGGCTGCCGAGAAGGCCGGCAAGGCTTTCGAGATTGTGCTCAGAGGCGACTCCACTCTTCGCGGCCATCTTCCGGAGGAGCCAGAGGCCGCTGAGGAGGCGTTGGGCAAGTTTGATGCGTGGGTCGTGACACCCTTCTTCTTCCAGGGTGGGCGATTGACCATCAACGACGTTCACTACGTCAAGGAAGGCGATGTTCTCGTGCCTGCCAGCCACACACCGTTCGCGCAAGATGCTACCTTTGGATACAAGAACTCGAACCTCCGCAAGTACATCCTGGAGAAGTGTGGTCATCGGTTTGACGAGTCTTCTTTCCTATCGGTGACCCTCGACGATATCCGTCTCGGTGGGCCTGCTGGCGTCGCGAAGAAGCTGCTCTCAGCGGCTGCAGGATCCAACACGGTCGTCATCGTCAACGCCGCTGCGGAGTCTGACATGCACGTCTTCGTGGCAGGACTGCTCGAGGCTAACAAGAGCGGAAGGCGATACCTGTTCCGTACCGGCGCTGCCTTTGTCTCGTCGCGTCTCGGCATTACAGGTATTCCGCCGCTGACCATGGCTGACCTTGGCGTGTCGGTCACCGAGCCCAAGCAGCCGGGTGGACTGATCGTCGCTGGGTCCTACGTGCCGAAGACGACAGCCCAGCTGAAGGTCCTTCGGGAGAGACGGGGCGACAAGCTGGCCGTGATCGAGCTGGACGTTGCCGATCTGGTCGCATCTGACGAGGCAGCTGAGAAGGTCGTCGAGGCTGCAGCTACGGAAACCACCAAGAAGCTGAGCGCGGGCGAGGATGTTCTCGTCATGACTTCCCGAGAGCTCATCAAGGGTCACGATGCCCTGAGCTCGCTCCAGATCGGATCCAAGGTCGCTCGTGCGCTCGTCCAGCTGGTTGAGAAGATTGACGTCAGGCCGCGCTATCTGATTGCGAAGGGTGGTATCACATCATCTGACGCGGCGACCAAGGGATTGAAGATGAGGCGGGCGCGCATCCTGGGCCAAGCCGCCCCGGGCGTGCCCTTGTGGAGGTGCGACGAGGAAACGAGTCGGCATCGCGGAGTGCCGTACGTCGTGTTCCCAGGTAATGTCGGAAGCGACCAGACGCTTGCCGATGTTGTTGAATCGTGGTCGATTGCAAGCGTTGCATAGAAATTGCATGAAAGCGGCATAAGCGAGCCATATACCATTGGTGTACACCGGGAAACGAGGTGTTATTTTTGTAGACAGATTTAATGATGACGATAATGATCCTGTTATTTTCGATGCCATTCGCATAGTCAGCCGAGATGTGGTGTTGGTCCCTGCCTGTTTGGGTTGAGGCAATCGTGAAAGTCCGAGGAAGAGGAAGGATGGCTGACGTAAGGCTGCCCAGATTATGTCATCCTGCCCTCACGGTGCCCAAGAACAAAGTCTGTACTCGCACCGTACAGACCACCTCCGCCATCCAATTAAAACACTCGGTAGGTGCCTTTGGGTTCCGCTATTCCATGGGTGTTCCACTCCAGGCTTCAACGGTCATCATCGTCATGTTCCGATGACACATGCATCGTTCACATCCAATATCCCGAAGACTCAAATCACCTGCACATTGCGATTGCGACTGCTTGCACGACTCCTATGTATGTCCATCGAGCTGTAGTCGACTTTTTGCTCGTAGAATATGGTCTACAACGCCCAAGAAATCAGCAGTTTGTACCATATCATGACTCATCCACATCGTCACAACGACACGAACCCGCCCGACCTGCATCCAACCTCTTCGGTGAAATCCAACCCTTTTCACCACCAGAAGACGAAAAATTGAATTTAAAGCAACACTTTTAAAATACTTTCATGCAAAATCACAACGAAAAAAGGTATTGCTAGGTCAGTGAAGGCGTCACAAGGCCTCTGTGAAGCACGAAAACGGACATCTCACACTCATCTTTGGCATTTACGTCAGTAAAAATGCATGGCATCCAGCTTCAGCCAGATCACCAAGAAGGTCGGGTCTCAGATGGCAAGCCGTCGCATGTCGCAACTTCAGATATCGACGAAAGCTTTGTCAAGGCAGCCGAAGACATTCTCAACCGCAGCACAGTGCTCTGCGCAGAGCTGGACCTGCTCCGATCCGCCGTCGAGATAGAAGCGGAGAAGGTGAATAACCACTGGCACGCATACATCCCCGGTTTCAGCACGTTCTGGCAGTCAAACTCGAACCAGAAAACCCGAGCAGAAGCGCTTCTGCAACGCACGAAGGAGCCACTGAGAGAGCCCGAGGCCGAGGGGGCTCTTCATCGCGACTTCAGGCTTCTCGAAGGCGAGCTGTCTTCCTATGAGAACCATTGGGTGGCCATCAAGAAGTGTCGGTCGGTGACGTGGTTCCGTTATGCCGTGCCGTACAGCAAGACCGACGCCTCTGGCCAAAGCTCAGTCTTCGTGAGTGCCATAGTAGACAATGGCCATGAGTGGTTGAGGGTTCTCAGCACCACGGAAAGGGGCCTGCTTGTGCAGATGGCCGAGGCAGATTTCCCTTGGGACGAACCAGATGACGAGGATGACGATTCCGAGTTGCAAGAAGTCATCGACGACGACGAAACACAGATCGAAATCCTCAAGTCTGTGAAGTCACTTTTAGTTGCAGCCCGAGAGATTCACGGAGGCTACAGTCATCGCATCCGGATGGTCCTACCAAACATCTATAGTGGTCGCCAGCCGGCTATCGACAGGTTTCTCCGAGGGGTGCAGAGTTTAGGGGACGACCAAATTTCTCTAGTTATCGAGTGTGCCGAGACAACACATCACGCTCCTCCACCCCTGGAGACTGCTATAACGAACCTGCTGGACCTTGGGAGCTCCATCAATCCGCCGCCATTGACACCAACTCTCAACATAGACACCTCCATTTTCGTTGCTTTAACCACCGACATTTGCCATAATCACGGCTCCCAGAGGAAATGGCGTCCGAAGATCCTCGAAGATGTCACCGACGAGGCCGAGCATGGACCGCGACTTGGAAACTCCCTCTACCCCATCTTGCGAGGGCACACTCTAGTCTGCACCCGTGAAGCTGCAGAAACGTGTCTGCGGATGGTCTATGACGCTTCCACCGAAGACGAAGTCGCCAGGTTAGAAATCCTTCTGGGCCAGGAGACCCTACGAGGGAAGCAGGATGACAAAATGTCATTCCTCGCACGCGTCCTCAAGCAAGACGGCTGGCCATTGTCTGGAAAGGATAGCCCAACCACAGAGGAGCGTCGAAAGAAGCTCATCGCCCAGCTGGAGAAATACTCTTGCCATCCCGTACCAGCCGATCTCCAACTGCCAATCCGCATCGTCGAGAACTTCCGAAGACCACATGTCCATGACGAAGTTGCCAAAGGCACGTTGCCAAAAGTGGCACTCGCAGTAGAACCGACCTTGAACGAAACGAACTGCTCGTCCTTCATGTTTGGTTGGAAGACGGGCCACACCACCATCACCTGCAACCGCCACGCCGTGCGCCGGCTGGGGAACCTGGTCAAGAAGCTGCGGTGGTCGAGGGATGCGGAAACGGCACCTATTCTGGCGCTGGATTGGGCCAGAGGACTAGCCAAGATCCCGTTCCCGGGGGAGGTCCTAGTTGACGGGCCGGCTAAACCCGCGTCAGCACACTAATCATCGGGCGCTCTGTTGACGCCATTGAGATAATGCCTGTAGGGGAGGCTGGGGGGAACTATTGGGGGGTTCGGATTTCTAAGCTTAGAGGGGACAGGGCTGAAAGGATCGCGCAGCCCACTCTGGAAGGATTCCTACCAGAGTTATTTGTAAGCTGACTGCTGCGGGAAGATGGTGTCAACCACGCATACAGACAGGCGCGCCTGCTAGAGTATAAAGGAAGTCCATGTACCTACACATCAGAAAAATTAGTCTCATTCACTTTCTTGCCAGATATCGTGTCCAACTTTGCTTCATCACCCGAACTTGCTTCATCAACATGAGTGCTGTTCCATCGACGCTGCCAAACACGCGAGGTGAAGTTGAGGCGTGGCTCTTGAATGTCTGTCAAACCGCATGGACCTTGTGGTAATCAAAAGTGACCGGAAAGCTAATTGATGTTACGCAGAACTTCGTGGCATTCGACTCCCTGGACATCACGGAACACCCCAAGATCTTCGCGAAGGACGCACAGCTGCAGTTCGCCAACAGCCCCGTTCTCCACGGAATCGAAGCGATCCAGCAAAGCTTTGTGCCCGCCTTCAGTGCTCTCTCGTACATGAAGCATGTGCCTGTCACCTTTGGTAGGTTGTCTCTGCCCCCTTCACGTATCCTCAAGAGCTGAATCTCATGCTTCAATGCAGACAAGGTAGACGACAAGGTCTGGTTTACCGTTGAAATATCGTACAGAGCCAGGGGTGACCCCGAGAACCAAACAATCACGATACCGGCATCTGCGCTCGCTCACCTGGTCACGGAAGGCGAGGAAGCTGGGAAGTTGGCTCGGTTTCAGGTTTTCCTAGACAATAGGCCAGTTTTAGAGAGGATTGAGTATGTTTCGAAACTAAATGACAAGGAAGGAGACACAATCTAAGCCGGTAGGAGGGCTTTTGCAGAGCTGTCAAGCACCATGAGGTCACAGCTGTCCTTTTCTCGAGCGAAGTATTGGATTACCCAGACAGGCTATATACCAGACACTCCAACTCTTCTGTCACCTGGCGACGATCGTAGCTAATTGGTCTCCTCTCCGGTACCACATCGTAATTTCCCCAGCCTGCCTGCTCTTGAAGATGTTCTATACGAGGATCCCATCCCACACTCAAGCTTCCGCCTACGTCTTCGTCCCACTGGGTCATGGGCCGGTCTATAATGAGCATGACCCGATGCCACTGGGGAACAAACTTGCGTGGCGGCATCCGAAACTCCCCGCCACTATCAATCTTCCGCCAGACAATCTCGACCTTGGAGTGAGCATGGCACTTGGCGACTCTGTCCTCATCGGGTGTCTCAAGAGGAAGTGGCATGCCCCAAACGTCGATACGGGTCTCCTCGTCCAAGCTGCACATGTCCAGTTTGCCGTACAATGTCTCGGCCAAGGCTTTGAGGTGGACCGGGTCATCGGAACCTGGCGTCGTGTCGTAGATCTGGAGGGCCTGTTTGGGACGTTGGGAGGCGGGAGGCGTTACGGGAGGCCATTTCTCAGGGAGGTGGAAGGGATCGCAATATCTCCATATGCTGAAGCAGGGTGCGCCGTCGTGGCTTGGTGCCTCTTCGACGGCGAGACGAACACGAACCTTGGTTGGGGCCTTGCCGCCGGTTGACGGTCTTCGTGGACGCACTTCGGACATTTGGTGCAGGATTTTGACTAGGCGGCTGAAGGTTTGGGATGAGAAGACAGGTAACCATGCTGGCTCATGTCGTGAATTAGGTTCTATGATTTATATCTAAGAGCCAACCAACAGCGTGGGTCCACGTCGCTAGGCAGCAACCTGGGTCCGCGCCGCCAAGACACATGTAAACGCAGTTTTTGGTTCAATAGAGGGATACAGAACACGTCCAGTTGTGAACAACGAAAGCCTTTCTCCCGTGATGAGGAACAGTTTGAAAGAGGGCCTCCGACTGAGAAACTCCATTTCTGAATCTACTTGGCCATTTTCTCCAACTCCCTACGCAAGATCTTTCCTACAGGGGCTCGGGGGATGGCCTTGACGAACTGCACACCTCCAGCTAGACCCTTGCCGGTCTTCTGGTGGACAAATTCGATCAGTTGCTGCTCAATGATGTCGGTCGTTGCTCCCTGGCTGGTCGCCTGTGGGGATAGGACAACGAAAGCTCTGGGTACGCTCCCCTGATCGCCACGAGGCACACCCATCACTGCAACATCAGATACAGCGGCGTGCTCCCGTAGAACCGTCTCCAGCTCTGAGGGAAACACGCGGGAGGCTCCATTCTTGATCACATCCTAGACAAGGAGTATAATTAGCAAATAACCTGACATCTTCAGAGACTAAGTGGATGTCTTCGGATGCATCCGATTCCCATGTCGTTTCAGGTGGAAGAACCGGGCTGCAAGTGATCAAAGAGACGCCGGAGAATATTGCAAACTCACCTGCATGCGGTCCACATAATAAAGGAGTCCATCTTGAACCCTCACGGAGTCACCCGTTCGGAGCCACCCGTCCTCTGTGAACGCCGCCTTGTCGGCCATCGGGTTCTTGTAGTACCCGAGCATCACCGTGGGGCCCTTCAGGAGAGCCTCTCCCACTAGCTGCGTATCCCTACCATCTTCATCGACAAGCCTCATCGTCACACCCGGGAGGAGCGCGCCCACGCTCCCCAGCGTGTCCCAGCCAGCCCTATCAGGCGGCATGTGCGTCACGGCGCCTGTCGTCTCCGTCGCGCCCCAGGTTTGGCTGATCAAGACCGGCTTGCCCTGCTCTGCATCTCCCAGGACCTGGTCGGCTCGGGCCGCGAGGAGAGATTGAGGTATCAGGGCCGCGCCACCGCTGTATGCCACGCGAAGAGATCGGAATGCCCCGTCAACCAGGGCTGGCCGATATTGATGAAGCTTGGCGATGCCATCGTAGATGGGTGGGGCTGTGAAGAAGGTGGTGATCTTGAGGTTTTTGTTGTAACCCAAGAACTTCATCATGTCGAATGGTCCGTTCGGGGCCCAGTAGACTATGCCGCCGTCGAGAAAGGGGTTGACGAAGTAGCCTTGAATGCCGGAGATGTGGGCTGGTGGGAGATGTGCGAGGGTTCTGTACCCGTTCGATAGAGGTTGCTCGCCAATGAGTTTGCCGGACTCAGCCCATCCATTCCAGATACGCCGGTTGATGGTCGAAGGAAGGACTGCTTCTGCAACCATGTTTTCGTGCGATATAAGGACGCCTTTCGGGACGCCAGTGGTGCCTGACGAGTATATCAGGCAAACAGGGGTCTTCCGTAGTTCTTCTGCATCTGTCACCGTCTTCCAGTCCAACAGATTCTCTGGTCCCGTGGCTGCAAAGTTGCATTGGATATTGCCATCAGCACTTTTCAACTGGATTTCGGGGTAAGATTCCAAGACGAGGATGTTGGAGGGTTTCATGCCACTCTTCAGGGCTAACTCCTTCGTATCGGCGCTGCAAAGCAGAACCTTGGTATCTGGGTCGGCAAGAACATTCTTGAAACTGTCGATATGCGAAGTGATTGCTGAGCTCACGGCCGAGTAGACACCCCCAGCAGCGACGACGCCAAAGAAGAAGCACGGTAGACGGGACTGACCGCTGCAGATTGATGCAACGATATCTTTTGCATGACCATCTTCGCCTATGCCATATTCGACGCGAAGGAAGTGTGCGATTTGTTTGGTGAGAAGCCTTGCTTCGGATTTGTTGACAGACTTGGCTGGCTCTTCAGCCTCGGCGTGGAGTGGCGTATCATCTTTTGCAAGGCAATGTTCGGAGTCTATCGTGACATAGAAGGTGAGTACTCACGATGTCTTGTGCCTGAGGCTGTGGGTAGACTTACCGAAGAGGAGGGTGAGGAGGTCCAGACTCGGAACTGCCCCGGTCTCCTGGCTGCCGTAGATCATTCTGACTCTTCTCTGACTTGTCTGTCTGCCGACGCGTTAAAGTTCGAAAGTCAGACGACATGCTCCAGAATGAGGCGAGTTCCTTGGTCTTGATGTAGTATTCCGATGCTCCCCCAGCGAAACCCCCGGACTTTCGGAGACACCCCGGACTTGTCCAAATGACTTTGTTCCTGCATCGCGCTTGCAAGGGTTGTTGGCAGATCTTCATTCAACGGTTTTCTTGGCCGAGTTAGGTTAGACTTTATTGACCGCTCCCTAAACGTAGTGGACCTGCTCGTGTTTACTTCGCAGCAGAGAATCGTGATGTCGCCAGAATATCCCATAAAGGAAGTGATCTGGATTTCGATTCACGGCTCGCGATCATGAAAATGTGATCATGGCAATCTGAGTCAGATGGATCACAATCTGAGTGGGTATCGTGAATCCCATTTTTGACGCTGGCGTAACACCGATTTCCATGTTATCGTAATTGGCCGTGTGCTTGATTTTTCAATTTCAATTCTCATCATGAACTTTGCCGTAGCGTATGCTTATTTTCAATGATTATGAAGGTCTGCCTAAAGAGATTGGCAATTTTGATCAAAGGTTCATTTCGGACACATCTCAGAGACCACGAAATCATTTGGTTGAATTAAAAAATATGTTTATTTGATGTTAAGACAACTAGGTCGAATCTGGCAACGGGACCTGGATTGAGACAAGCCCTTGATGGCAATCCCACGTGGAAAGACAAATTACGCAGAGTTGGCCTCGGCGATGATCACATCGGCGGCCTTCTCACTGGCCATGTAGATGCTGAGAACAATGTAGTGGCCAGGGATCTTGGGGAAGATGGAGGCATCCACAACTCTCAGGCCATCAACGCCGCGGACCTTGAAGTTGGAGTCAAGAACAGCGTGCGGGTCATCATCAGAGCCAATGGGGGCAGTGCAGGAGGCGTGGTGGCCCCAAGCCTCATCCTGGGCGAACTTCTTGAGGTCAGCCTCGGAAGAGACGTTCTTGGGAGGCCAGATGCGCTCGAAAGAGCCGTCGAGAGGGATGAGGTTCTCGAAAGCCTCAATGCCGTACTTCATACCCTCGTAGACGGCCTGGAGATCCTCCTCACCGCCAACGCCCTCGAAGAAGCTGCGGAAGGTGATGTTGGGGGTGTCACGGGGGTTGACGCTGGTCAGGTTGACGGTGCCGGCGTTGTTGCGGCTGTGGGCCTTGAGGGTAAGCCAGGTCCAGACGCTGAGATCGGCGAGAGCATGCTCGGCGTAGTTGGGGAAGTAACCGTTGAAGTAAGCAGGGACACCGCCGAGGAACAGGTCGGGGTCAGCATCGGCAACGGAAGAGTGCTTGAAGTAACCGAAAGCAATACCGTTGGTGGTGTAGCCGCCCTTGAGACCGCCAACGCCGTTCTGCCAGTTGGTGAAGCAGGGGTCCTCGCCGTTGTGGGTGCCGTTCATGTCCAAGAAGGTGCAGTCCTTGAGGAGGGCAAAGTCGGTGGGAGCCTTGCCAACGATGCCGACCTCGTAACGGTCCTGCATGTTGCCGCCGACACCAGGGAGATCCTTGACGACAGGGATGTCGAAAGACTTGAGCTCGGAAGCAGGGCCGATACCGCTGAGCTTGAGGAGCTGGGGGGTGTTGAAGACACCAGCAGAGACAATGACCTCCTTGCCGGCAAAGACGCGGCCAGGAACACCGCCGTCCTCCTTGGTCGCGCGGGGATCAGCGCGGTACAGGCTCTTTCCGTAGAGGTACTCGACGCCGGTGGCCTTGGGCTTGTCGCCAGACTCATCGAAGTTGATCTTGGTGACCAGGGTGTTCAGGGCCAGGTCCAGCTTGTACTTCTTGGAGCCGTCTGCGTTCTTCGCAGTGTAAACATCGTAGATGAAGTCGCGGGGAGACGAGCGGGTGAAGGAAGGGTCCTTCATGGCGAGGGGGATCTGGTAGATGTCGTCGTTCTTGTCACGGCTGGGGGCATCGTTGTTGACATCAACGACCAGAATCTCAAGAAGACCGGTGACAGTAGTAATGATCTTGCCCAAGATGTTCTTTCCCATGGTGGTGGCAGCGGCAAGGACGAGAGACAGAACCTTGGGGTCCTCAACAATGAGGATCGCAGGGGTTGTCTGGGTCTCGAGCCATCCATCGTAACCGTGGACAGAGGAGTCGAGGCCTGCGATGGGAACATGTCAGTCTCATGGGATTGTCCTGTGGGGATTTTAGACTTACCACCAGGCAAGTAGTGGCACTTCTCCAGCTTCTTGTAGTACTCGCGCATCTTGTCCGCCTGTTTCCAAGTTAGCACTAGAATTTTCCTGCCATGCTTGAAGAGTTACTGACCTCCCAGGTGTCGTCACCGGTGATGGTGGCAATGTTGTTCCAGTCACTGTCCTGCGGCAGAATGGTCACAAGAGCATTGTGCTACAATTTTGTTAGCGATCCGTGAGACTTCCCAAAGCGAGATATCAATGATTTCACGAACCTGGGCGCAGCCACCAAGAGAGCCAACGCGAGGGTACAGTATACCCAGAGGCTCGGAGCCAGCAGGCGGGTTAGTGCCGACGTAGATCTCGCCATCGGTCTTTCTCCAGGAGAACTTGGTGTCCTTTTGAGCCTGGACAGGATCTTCGTAGTGGTTGACGAAGAAATCCCACTGAATAGGCTCATGCTGAGATGCCAAAACGTGCAAAGCGGGCACTTGAACGGCGGCATCTTCTCCTCTGTCCTCACCAGCATCCATCAACAGGACGCTGAAGCCAGCCAAGGCCAGGCGGGCAGCAAGAGGAGCACCTCCGGGACCAGAGCCGACGACAACATAGTCGTAGGTGGAGTTGGCTACCGGGCCCTTGGCAGTGATGGTAGGGCCGAGAGGCTCATCGAAACTGCGATGTCATGTAAGTCAAGTGATGCGCAACATAGCTACGACGACGAAAGGTGTTGGGCACAATCGATGCTAGCCGATGAGGATTTACCGCACAACCAGAACAAAGCAGTCGGCGATAACAGAGCGAAGATAGAGGGAAAGAGGAAACGTGAGGAAACAAGATGATGGCAACACCGATAGCGGAGACCAAAGATAACAGGGTAGTTCGATGGAGGCGCCGACTGGAGCATCCGCAGTAGTGCCGACAACTTTGAAGATCCGTGAACGAAGCAGCCACGTTGGTGATGACAAACACACCAACCAACATCGTGGAAGAGCATTATCCTGACGACGATAGGAAAAGTCAAGACTTACGCAGCATTGACTGCCGCAATGAGCGCCACAGCGGGCGCGAGGAACTTCATGGCGACAGGGAGCAGGTTTCAAAACGAACGCAAATTATTATAAATGAATGACTAGCCGGTGCAATAGCCGGTGGAATAAGTTGGATAAAAAAGAGTGACGGACGCCCAAAGGCTGTAAGTTGGTGAGAACGAGTAAGTCTCAAGAGCCAAGGCTGCAGTATCATCGGGATTGGATCTTAAGTATGGTTGGTGGTTTCCCAAGTTCCGGGCTGCATTCTCGACGACTTCCCCGCTGATCGGCACTGCTGATGTGATAAGTGACTTACGAAAAGCAGCAAATTAATTGACAACCCATCCAGCAGGAGTTCATTTCTAGAATATGACAATCATCCCCTCGCGCAATTTTCATTGGCGGGTGCCATTGTCGTTACAACGCTCCTTGGCCCCCAGTCCAGCCCCGTCAGCACTCACGCAACCCCTTGAAACCCCCGTAAAAGAAGAGTTCTGCCCAAATCGGAAAGAAAACCAGGGGGCAGTCCGGGGTGCTTCGTTCTTCTTGTGGCCCCTGTCTTCTTGTCAGTCGGCCAACACGGCATGGCATCCCACACTAAGGCGGGGCGTATGCGAACAACTGCGAGTTCCAAGACGTAAAGCCAAATTCAACGAATGAGCAAAGATCGAAAGAGGCTGTATGCAAGCGTTCTCGGGGTCCGTTATCACTGATCGACCCGAAATGGCTGATTCGGTGTTGCTGTTCGTCGAATTACGTTTGTCGCTGTCGTTTGGGTCATTTACTTCGTCCTGTATTTTTTCCCAAGCCACCCGTCGATTCCAAGCCCCATCGTCCATCATGGTCTTCTTCGTCATCTCTACTAGGGACCCGAGTGCGTGCTCCTCGCGTACGGGAAACGCCGTTGAAGAATGAGGAGACAACTTCTAAGCGATGCTTTCAAACACTGCCGATCGACTACCTTGATTGCCTATTCTGACACCGCCATACGCGCCGACAACGTAGGGCTCAAGGGTCTCCATCAGCAGGGATGGTTTACCGAAACGAAGAAATGCAACGCTAGGACAGAGCACAAGGCATTCCAAGCCACATCGCAACGGCTCGACCGGGAGAAACACCCGCTGCGCAACCATTGCAAATTGAGAAACGATTGTCTTGGAATTGGCTTCATCATCCAAACGTCTGTTCAGCAACTGGCCACAGTGAGGGCCGTGGTCCGATGCCACCAACTACGGCCCGAACCAGGACCAGAACCAGAGCCACCAGTTCGCTGAAGCCGGGATGATCCCGGTGGAGGCCGCCGAAGATCTCACTATTTTGGCTGGCGTGGTAGCCCACAGCAAATTAAAAAGTTTACAATTTCTGATCCGCTGTCGTCCATTGTCGAGTGTAACCTCGTGAGTCGTGCTATCCATTTTAGGTTATGCCCAGCAAACTGTCCACTCAACGGTCGGGATCCAGGAAATACGGCATAAGGGGCAGTCCAAGATACGCGGTCTGCAAGCGAACAACGGATGACACGGGAATTGAGTGCTCAAAGCTCGAGGTGCGGACTAAAGACTTCCGCCATCAGACTTCCGCTGTCAAACAATAAACTTATTGAAGTTATGGAGCTAGTGGGATGCGTGGGATGAAAGCACAGGACTTGGCGAACTGTATCAAAGCATACGAGACGCGTTCCAGCGCGTCCCTCTGGAGTTGGCTACGTCCCGTGAGTTGTTGGTCATGCATGATAGACAAAGGGCCCGCCGAAGCATTCTCGAAAGTCTTGATGTTGGCGCAGATACGATCAAGAAACCGTTTCAACAAGCATCTCTTGCGCTATCTGCCCAAATTCTCCGTTAGCACATACCGCCTCCATGGTAACTGGCTGGCATGTCTTCCCATTCGGCCGGGTACCTGGCAGCCCAACGCGCTCCACAGGACACGGTCCTTCTTCCCAAGTGCCGGTGCAAGGGACATCCAGTTCTGCTCATCTGCTGGGCGGGGTCTGGCTGGGCCTTTGGTCTTGTCCCCATGCCAGGGCGACGATCCAGGCAGATCTTTCGTAAGTCAGAGCGGAATGACTCGCCCTCACGCGGAAGACGTCGAGCATGGCAGGGCCTGGAGGAGTAATGCTGCGTGCTTTTGCCCCAGGAATCCGATCAAAGGAGTGTTTGCGAGGCAATTTCATGCATGGAGGAACAACAGAGTGTGACATGGGATTTAAGTGGTCAAGTAACCCTTTTCTCTGTGCTTGCCCTCTTCTATTTAACCCCGTTTAAGGCCTTTTTGCCAAGCGACCAGTGCCATTTTGGAGAGCGTCCCCGAGTTGCTGTCACCCAGAACACCGGCATCATGAAGTTCTCCATGCTTGCGGTTTTAGCTGCCTCCTTCATGGCTTCAAACACCATGGCCCAGACAGATGCAGAAGCCGCAGCTGCAGCACTGGCCATGGCAAAGAAGTTATACCCGGCATGTGCAGTAAGTAAACGATGAAGCACTGGCCCCTTTCATACGCTAGATCCCCCACTAGCGTCGACCAAAAATGGTGTCGCTGATCGTATACCAACTTTGGTAACCAGCTCGTCTGCTTGACCGAGCTTGTCCCAACATCAGGTTGTTCACTCACGGACACGACTTGCCTTTGTACGAACGAGGCCCTCAATACCAACCTGAGTGTCTGTGTCTTGCAAGGTTGCAATTATGAGGACGCACTGAGTAAGTCCCTGCCTGTCACATCTGGGGTATCCAATCGGTTGGAAGGGTGATAACTGACTGTTCTGTCGCATTCAGAAACTAAGAATGGCTCCGCTACCATGTGCGGGCTTCCCGTGCGAGACGAGAGCTTGAAGCCGCCCCTTGTTGCAGGAGTTGGGTTTGCACTTGCGCTTGTCTTTTTCATTCTGCGTCTTTGCTCTGCTCTGCCTGGATTTGGTCGAGAGCTTGGCTGGGATGACTGGACGATTATTGCATGTGTTATTCTCACCGTCCCACCGACTGTTTTCGCCTTCACTTGTAAGACCTCTCTCTGTCTTGGATTACCGGATGTGATCAATGCTGATCTTGTTTTGCAGTGGTCGACAATGGCTTGGGTAAGGATATGTGGACTCTTCCGTTGAAGAACATTGAGAATGTGCTTGAGGTATGCCATTTCTGATACTTGCGTGTTCACTTTGTGTCTTATGAAGAGCATATGCTGACATCACATCCCATAGTACTACTTCCTCGGCGAGCTGTTCTACTTTCTCGCGCAGGCTATGAACAAACTATCGATTCTATTCTTCTTGAATCGTATTTTCCAGCATAACAATCTCAACAAAGCCATTTGGGTCACCATGGGTCTTGTTCTCGCGTATGCTGCGGCTTTCTTCTTTGCCACACTGTTTCAGTGTTGGCCTATCAACCATGCTTGGCTGCAGTTGGAAGAGAAACATCTAGGGCGATGCAACAACATCCATCTTCAGGGCTGGCTCAGTGCTGCATTCAACATCGTGTTGGATATCATCATTCTGGTGCTTCCTCTGCACCAACTCTACCTTCTGCAAATGCCTCTGAAGAAGAAGTTAATGGTCATGGTTGTGTTTTCTTTGGGAATCTTGTGAGTTCACCAGCTAATGAAAGCATTTGAGGGCCATTATTGACTAAACTTTCTTCAGTGTCACAATTGCCAGTGTCATCCGTCTTCGTACGTTGGTAGTTTTCGCCAACAGTACCAAGTAAGTTACCCTTCTGTGCCTACAACCCTCACCTTCTAACACAGTGCAGCATCACCTACGATTACGTGGATGCCGCTTATTGGAGTACCATTGAGCTGTACGCTGGCATCATCACAGCCTCCCTCCCTGCCGTCTACAAGTTCCTCTCTGGACTGACAGCTAAGAGCGCTGCGTTTACGACCATCAAGTCGAAGCTTTCGGGCGCATCCTCAGGCTCAGGCGCAACAGATTCCACAGGCAATACGCTGGGTTCCAATGCTATTGCTCGTCGACTGACGCCGAAGCGTTCCGAAGCGGAGTTTGTACTACTAACAGATGTGGAAAGCGGCAAGAGCCAGAGATGGAACTAGGCGGCGGAGGATGCCGAGTCTGCATCGATGGGGCTTCTGGCCATATCCTTATGGCGGTGTTTAGTACCAAGTAAAGGAAATAATGTAAATAGTAATTTCACAAGTTTCTTTTGTGGCCATCCCAACTATTATCGAAAAAGGTCAGGGCGCACACCAGGTCATTTGAAGAGAAAAAGTATTCAAAAGTCCTTCAGGTATTGGACTAGCAAGTAACCGTATTTTTTTTTATCCAACCAAACTTGGTTATTTTCACCTTTCCAATGTCTAAATCTGTTTCCACGGCATGAAAGCTGGTCCATGTGGCCAGATTGCGGAGACTGAGAACCTGCTGAAATGTCCTCGACTGGTTTCCCCAGAATAAACCTACATTTGCAGAACGATATAAGTAGTCCCGTTCAGCGACGGAAGCAATTGAATGACATTCCACGAGTTACGTGATTTTGGCCATCAAATACTTGATGCCTTTCAACAACTGAGGCTGTCGTTTATTACCGCATACGATGCCCTCGCATCTGCAAAACGGATCCTTCTTCCCTTCTAACCTTTCCTTCGCAGTTTGCCGCCTGCAGGCGCACCTTTTTGACTGCGGTATGATTCACAGCTGTAGGTAAACGGGCACTAGAGAATACCGTACCCTAAGTAGTCGTCTCTGATGTGCTCTTTTGGAGAGCATGGCGCTTATTTCCAGGGCTGTGTAAGCATTAGGCTGCAATTTATGCACTTTCGGTGTGGGGACGTCGTGGGAGGCTTGGACCTCGCTGTGTTTATTTTCTTCCTTTCCTTGCGCAACAGAGGACACAGAAATTGTAGAACCTGTGCAGCCTCAACCTAAAGCGGGGTACTTCAGAACTGTTGGCTTGGTCATCCTTGAGTGATGCAGCACGTTTACCTGCAGTTACATTATGCCTGTCAGACGAGCCACGCGGTCATGCCCAAAGAGCTTGGGAATCGACAGAATGTAGGAGGATCACAGAGAGGTACGAAGCGACGAATCACACGAGAGCGACCTACCGCTACGTAAAGCAGCTTCGAGCAAAGCGCCTGTCAATTGCTTCAGCGCATGAGATGTTGCAGCCCCGCATCGCATACCATATTTGTCCGACCGAGGCGGGGCGTGGCTCACGAGGATGAAGCCAAACCTCCCAGTTTTGCAGAGACGAGACCTTGATACGGGCTCTGTAAAATAACCCATTTCAGTTTGTTTCCAGCGTTTCTCTTTACGTAGTGTTCCTTTTGACCATCCAAACGTCTTCACCTCGTCACGACTGCGATGCAAAAACTACAACCTTGGTACCTTTAGCTGACTATATAGATCTGTGATTGGTAGCTGGAAAGGTGGTGATAGAAAGGGGACTACTATAAGCTTTAGGTTTCATTCATCACGGAACAATATCTGATTTGTCAAATTACCTTGATGCCGCACTCATCTTGTATTTGTGAAGTTATCTGTTACATGCTATCATCAGAGGTACACGGAATGCAACTAGTTCATGGTAGAGATCATGCGGTAACTAACTTCCATGGTACCATCGCTGTGTTGTCTTCAAAGATTTCTACCTAGCACTGATAAAACCCACCAGTTCCCGTTCAGGCGTCTGTACGTCTCCTCGGGCGCTGCAAGGTAGGATGTGGGGGCGGAACAAAATTGTTATTCCAAGGAGCCCCCATGAGAGCCATATCTGATGCATCCTGGTGACCACGTGTCTCCTGCTGAAGACATTGCGGTTTACAGAGAAGATGCAGATAGATTGAAAGAGGCTTAACTGCGGCCATTATCAGCCTGATGACGGTGGATAGAACGAAAAAGCATAGAATCCCCGTAAATCAGTATTCTACATCGAACGTTTAGAAATTGTTGAAGTAGGTGCTTACTATCCATGTTGGAAGTCCAACGGTGAAGAACGATAGCTGGAGCTCTATTAACAGCTACTGGGACATTCAACCAAAACTGTTATTATGCTAGATACGTGGGAAACACCCTATCAGCTGCTTTCGATCTGATTGCCAACATACCTCGCCAATGAACTTTCCTGCTTTTCGCATTAGACCATTCAGGTCTGAAAGGATCTCACGAAGCTCGTCCATGCTAGTGCTGATCTTCTGCACGGATAATTTCAGCTGGTTAGAACTTTCTTCAAGAAGCTCACCAATGTTATTCTTAGCAAAAGATGTTCCACGTTTGAATCACTCTGGCAAGACTACCAGTCAGACTATGATCAAATCGTACGCATTCTCAATGGCACGTGCCTGTGGCTCAACGGAGCCCAGGTCTGTCGGTCCAAGGCATGACGGAATGCCTAACTCGCAGGAGGGAAGCTCTCGTCAGGAGACGTTGTCGAAGATGAGTCGAAGGGCTCTCGCTTGGTTAAAGTACGTCTCAATGTAAGTATCCCGAGGCTCGACCCATACGACCAGATGCAGATGACTTGCCGGAACTCTGTGGATTGGGGTACACCTCAAGCCATGAATATACACCAGAGCCACCAGTTTCGATGGGTCTATCTGTGGCATGATAATCGAAAAGTTTATAGAGGGGTGATTTCAAAGAAAGGAACGGCCGTGGACAACAAGTTCTGCTGAATAAATGAGCTCAGGCAACATGAAGACTTAAGTTTAAGAAACTGCTGATTAGATTTCATTGCTAGTACCGTCTTTTGAATAGCGTTCGGCCGTAATGAAGAGACTGGCTAGGCTCACGAACATGAATGATTCAACGAGGTAAACTGGTCGATAAGCCCAGGCGTAGGTACCACATAATTACTTCCGCAGGGGAGGTGTTGCCTTTTCTACATCTTTGCTTATATTGACACCAGGCACCTGATTCGTGGGTCTTCGATAGTCGCCCAAAGACCCAAGCACGCCGGCCGTGACAAATCCAACTCCTGTCAAAGTCTGAACAGTGATCGTGTTAGAAGCCCAACGACGTAGACGGAAGGATCTACTCACTCTCAGTGAAACCGTATGCGGTGAAAGCAACGACGGGCCAATGGAAGCAATCATAAAGCCAACTGCTTGCGCATAGTTCTTCGCTACAGTACTGCTGACACGAACTGACCATGCTACTATAAACCCACCTGCTGCCTGAAGGAACACGAATGCCCAGACAAGAACGTGGTATCCTTTGAAGAAGGAAGCAATCTCATTGCCCACAGGACTCGTAATAGTTGTTGCAAAACGCGTCAAAAGACTCAAACCTGCGCAGAGACACGCGTAGGCCGCAAGTTGGGCATTGCGTACAATGAACTCTGTGGGACCCTTGAGGATTGATTCCATCATAATACCAGCAAGAGCAACACAAGTTCCGGATATCAACATTGAAACTGCCCCCAATCGTGTGTCTTGGCCGTACTTCAAGTCGAAAGTCGCGGTAGATGATGCTGTGGTTTGAACCAGTACAACTCCTGCCGCTATCGTGAAGAGACATAGCCATTGCAACAACGTCAACGACTGTCGAAGGACTACCACAGAGAATATGGGGGTCAAGATTAGCTTCAGTTGTGAAAGAACAATGAACGCCATGCCGTCTAGATTCCGGGCGCCCAAGCTTTGTAGCACGGCCGCAATGGTGTACAGTACAGCCGGAGCCGCGGCTTTTAGATGGCCATCTCGAAGATTATCGGTGGCCAGCTGTATTCTGCTGATCGTTCCAAGCTGCGGTGCCCCTGCGAAGCCCAGCACGACAACACAAACGATCAATTTCAAGGTCTCAGAAAGTATCACTGCCGTCAGGGGCTCGTATCGGCATCGATCGTCAAGGCTCGGCTGTTGAATTTTGTGCAGCAACTGTCCACAACTTCGATAAGCAGTCAATTGAGAGACATGAGAGGATTGGGAACGCACGATAAGCGAGAGAGAGTTCTGAATGACCAGCTTGATCGAGGTCAGTCTCTGTAACTTGCGGGCGGAGAAACGTACCTACGAGTATCAAACTGGTGCTTGCTGCCCAGGGGTCACGCCGAGTCTGAGGCTCAATATCATCACACATCGGGACTCGCCTTTTTTTTTTCCAGAGAAAAGGGAGAAACTTTCGAATGGGAAACCACCGAGACAAATTGTTGGTTACAACAAGGGCCGAGTCACCAGCGGGATATGCCGACCTAAGGTCAAGGTGGACGTGTTCATGCATCCCTGATTAAGGCACTGCTAGCAGCTAGGCTGTGCCCCTTAAACAGGTATGATTCATGATGAGTTGCCCTCATCCTCCATCAGATTTCATAGACTTGGCTCGCTGTCAATTGCGCCGCTTACACAGGCCCACTGCATCGCGGTTTATGATAGGTTGAGTTCTCTCTAGGTCAAATGAAATCTAAGCCTCTGCATGCACCCGATTGCTGCTGGGTACGATGGCGGCGTGCTTCGGCTCAAACGCGGTCTATTTTCGTCAGTGCGGAGTCTATTCTGCTGCCTAGCGTCGCCCCATTTTTAATACTTGAAGGTGTGGAAGCCGCTACCGATGATGGAGAAATCTGCCAGGCGTATTCTCAACAACACCAACCAAGGCTTGCATCAATCGCGTTCAATCTCATTCTATTGGGGACAAAATGGTGAGTCTTCTGTATCTCACTTCAATCATCTGACACTTTCTCGCCAATCGTAAATCTCCTCTAATCTGACTTACACTACCGATAGCATGGAGGACATATGTATTTCAGTTCTAGAAAATAATAATCGAACCTCGGGTGCAAATTACCCCTTGAAGACAGTTACCCACTCGCGCCAAGACGGGATAGAGTCTGCGCCTCACAACTGAACCACACTTGCCTACACTGGGTTGACCAACCCAAAGGGATACGAGATCTCAAGCAGAAGTCTGGCACATCCACACAGGACATGTATCCCAGCCACTTCTCGGTCTCGGTTTCTATCAACTGCGACAGTGTCTGTGAGACTACCACTGAACGCTGAAGGCACCGAGGTACGCAAAAGCTGAATGAAATACGCATGATACCCAAGCTTAGCACATGGGCTGCCGTCCACGAGCATTGACCGATGTTCGAGCCCGACTTTGCCAATTGATTCTTCACGGCCACTTGACAACTTGACGGTACCTAGGTATGTGGAAGGCTAGTGGAATGACTCGTGTAAGACACGACTATCAAGAATGTCATTGCGGACACACAAAACGTTTAAATGCTACAGGAGTTTTGTCAGCTGTTTTCCCGAGAATGAGTGCTTTTAAACAAAGGGATAATTCCGTAGCGCATCTCGGCCCAGCGCACAAGCAAGTGTACAGACTGGGTCAGCGTCTCCGGCCTGGTGTCCAAAAGTGGCTAACAAAAGCGCCGTCTGGTGTTTCTTGCAGGGGCCATTAAGTACGCAGCTTGAGTACGAGACAAGTCTTGTTCCTATTCGTGCTCTTGGGGATTGTGGCGGAAGGGTCTTTTCGGTACCCATCAAATCTAGCCTAGCTAAGCTCCAGTAACGGAAACTACGCGCGCCGGTAAAATAAAAGAGCCAAGCGCTTTACGTGCCCGCCTTAAAAGGGTCTAGCGCAAAGCTGTACATATTCTGTATTTCCGAGGGGTTGTCTTGTGGTTGGGTCCAGGGGAAACCCCCACACTGCGGTACACCTACTTAATTGTCAGTCCCACAGCAGCGTTCTTTTAATCTCACTGGCCCCAATATGCAGAGAGTCGGGACTGTCTGTCGCACTCTGACGTCGTATCGTGATTTGGAAGATGCCGTGGACGCTAGATGCCATCACCAGCGACGGCAGCCGGGCCTCGGCCGAACAGCGAGGGAGGGGAACTTTTCAAGTCTTGAGACGGCTGACATTCCCCCGAAGGATACAAGCTCTTCTCGCCGTCATTCTCACAATCTTCATATTTGCTACGACGGTTCTGTTTCTAGGACCAGAAAATCGACCTGCTCCTATCAACGATTTCATCGAATCACCACCCTGGCAGCCATATTGGACAACGGAGCAGCTTGAACCCAAGTTTGCATACGCTCAGTACGCGACGAGTCTCGACTACCTCTGCAATGCGGTGTGTTCAATAGGGAACCTGAAGGAAACAATAAGCACTAATTGTTTTGTTTAAAAGGTGATCAACTTCGGACGCTTACGGCGCTATGGCGCGAAGGAAGACTTGGTTCTTATTCACCCTAAAGGATGGCTTGAAGGAGTGAGTTACGAAGGCCCAGAGCTACATGTCGCTGCTTTGCTAACAAAATTATTCCTACTAAGTCGTCTCGTGAGGCAAAGGCTTTAGCGAAACTCAAAGAAGAACGACCGGAAATCCACATGCGAGCTTTCGATGTTATCTCGACGACCAAGGGCGACGCCACCTGGCGGGAGAGCTTGACGAAGTTTCACGCCTTTACGCTTACTGAATGGACCCGAGTCCTCGCCTTCGATTCCGATTCACTCGTCCTGAACAAGATGGATCACTACTTCCTCAGCCCGGCAGCCCCCGTCGCCGTCCCGAGAGCCTACTGGCTCAACGAGAGGAGCACCGACATCGCGAAGCAAGTTCTCGGATCACACGTCATGCTCATCGAACCGAATGAAGGACGTTACAAGAAGATCATGGATGAGGCTCTACGATCCGGAGACTTCGACATGGAGGTTGTCAATCACATGTTCAAGGACTCAGCAATGATTCTTCCCCATCGCCGTCTCGCTTTGTTAACTGGCGAGTTTCGGGCTGTTGACCATACTAAGTATCTGGCACCGGAAGAAGACGAGGAGTGGAATGCGATGGGGGAAGTCTCGCGATCGTTCTTGGTTCACTTCAGTGACTGGCCTCTTCCAAAGCCATGGCTGCCGAGAACGAAGCAGCAGTGGGAGGCGTCTTTACCGGAATGTCGAGATGATGATGTCGAGAGAGAAGACCGGCCGAGATGTGCAGATCGAGTCATGTGGTCTGGGTTTTATGAAGACTACGACAGGGAGAGGTCTGAACAATGCAAGCTGATAGAAAGCTAGTGCACGCAGATGGATAGACAGATAAATGTGCATGGAAACCCAAGCGTTGGGTAAACACCAGAGGGATCATCGCTTTACTTGTGTTTGTGACAAACTTTTGATTGGCCTTGTGCTTAGGTAGTCGGAATGCATTCTTTCTTCCGCTTCGGCTTTCTGGGTCACTTGATACCGTTCACTGCTACGTCCAGGCCCGCCAAGACGAACTCACTGTGATAGACTCCCGTCTACAAGAGCGTGCTTTGCAATAGTCGCGTCTAGGGACCTTTTCGCCAAAACAAAAGTTCGCAAAGTTTGCTACAGTTTGGGAGGCAGAAGCTTACAAACAAATCATTTATCTCAGGTTCGTTCAATAGGAAGCATCCTAAACTTTATTCTCTGTTGCCTTCCGATGAAACCTTCTGTGAATGAATGCAGGATACAAGGGAAATGCAAAACCTGTGCGTGTGGCCTGGTTTCCAGCATTCACTCCCCCACTCTCCACCCCTGGCAGTGCGTCTGGTAGGTCCTTGTTTCCAAATTTTTTGTCATACCATTTGATAGTCTTTTGAAGGTTAAGCGTAACGATGAACAGAATGGCCGTCAGAACTGCGTATGAGATGTAGACATTGCCGACGACGATGCCTGCTTGAATGATGGTACCGGCCAAAGCCAAGGGCGAGAAAACCTGGAGCTACCGAGTACGTTCGCCATTAGTATGGCATTCATGCACAGTTTCTGTGTTCTGATCAGAGGTAATGTACTTACAATAGTAACATTGATATGCTGCAATTTGATTGCTCGGCCTCCGTCTACGGCGATGTGAATTCCAAGCTGCGAGGAGATAAGCGTTATAACGTAAACCCCATCGGCAATTGCAGACCGAAATTCCTCAGATAACTCACATGATCCTCAAATGTTTTCACTCGCGATTTTAGATCATTGAACCCATCAACAACGTCCTCCATCTCTTCGATAGATCCAGAAATATCACACAGGCATTCTCTGATGCGCCTTGACGTATCCTCATCTGCTTGCACATCGATGTCCTCCCAACCATGGCTAACAAAGCGTTTGGTGCGATCCACGGTCTTACAAAGCCTATTGGACAATATAGTCAGTTGGTTGCTCGCCTGTTTCACCCAGGCTTCGCTGTCTTCGACATTTGCATTATCCATATCTGCGGTACCAAGATTGGTGTTTCTTCGGCGGAGAGGGATATGCGGGTCGGACAACTGGGACTTTGTCAGTTTCTCAGGGTTTGGTGAGTAGAAGCTTTCAACCGCTTTTTTTGTAGGGCGCATGCCCTCGGGATAGGAACGTTTCAAGGCAAAGCCTTTAGAACAAGATCGTGCGTGGCGGAATAGGAAGCCGTGGATAGAAGGCAGGCATTGTCACTTACGTATCCATGAATGCGACTCCTAAGTTTGGATTTGATGTTGGTCCATTCCTCGAGGTGTCTCTTCACGCGGACGGCCGAAACAAGTAAAAAATACTCGCGAGGATCCTTAATCGACTCTTTGCCGGCAGTAAGTTCTCCGACGCTGATTGGATCGAGATCTTCAGAGTATTCGTCATCCGCCTTTACATAGGAAGCCAACATGAACGGGTCTTCCGCATCGGTTTCATCTTCGAAGTAAGAATCGACCAATGAGAAGGCTGTCCATCCGGAAACGTCCCATCCTGTCACACATAAGGATGTCTGGGACTCATACAGAAAGTCGATCTCTTGGGAATTCACTGTGGAATCCTTCGTCGCGGACAGAAATGACAAGTCGATTGAGTTTCGAATCAAACTTCCATCAGTTGTTGAACGGGTGTCCTTCTTGGCTCTGGCCCCTCTCCGCCACACTGGGCAAGGCAGGTGGAACTCCAGAACGAATGCGGTAGCTTTCTTCAAGGTGACAATCATTAGCCATGTGTTTAACTCAATGCAACCCACCGAGACAACACCATACCTACCGTCTCTCTGAGCCCAATGAACGTGTGGCCGTCGAGATGTTTGCGGATGAAGTCACGGATGACTGGCTTCTGTTCGCCTGAGACCCCTAAGGCCAAGATTCCCAAGGAAGAAGGCGAAGGATTTTGTAAATGACTTCAAGATATCAGGTGTGAGCTTCAAATGTAAGTCCAGAGTTCAATATATGGACGACTTACATTTTTCTGCGCATTGCATCCACCATTTCGTGTTCGTTGATACGCTGCAAATATTGGAGATCAGTACTAAATTGCATGCGGGAATGTGTGCACGAGAACTGTTTCATACCTTGAGGGCGATTACTTCGCGAAATTGTGAGATGGATATTCGACCACTGTAAGGGCGAACTATGTTGTCATGATTGACATCATGAAGCCAGACAGACAGGTCGTCTGGAAGCTTTAGTGAGCCATCTTTGAGGTACTCAAGGAATCGAGGTCCAAAAACTTGGCGGAACGTTGCCCCCTCATATTCCAGCCGGGGAGACTTCTCAAGAGCGTCCAAGAATACATCTAAATAGCTTTGACCGGGTGCATCGGAGGCTACTTGAGTTCGAGCAAAGAGATGCTCGTCTATCCAAGAAATATTCTCAGATGTTCGATTAGTCACCGGGCGATTCCATTTGACTGGGCGGTGCGGACCACGCCGTAGTGATGAAGAAGACATATCGATGTTCGCATGTTGACCCGAGCAACGAAGACAAGAGCTTGATCAGTTATCACATCATGGCAAAGAATCACGATGAGTTGTCTGGCAGGTTGAAAGGCAGTCGAGACCTAATATAGAAGCGCCTTGCATCGATAAAGCTGCAACTCAGCAGCTCGGCATGACTAGTTTTGACACGTAGCGTCGCCTATGCACAAGAGTGCGTACGCACAACCGATTGGACCGTTTTCTTGGGCATCCATGACCCTTGAAAAGAGGCGGACGATGTTTAGTTGGGCTTGCGGGTGTGTCTAGCCGACGGAGGTGAAGAAACACCTTGAGCACTCTTGTTGCATCCACCTTAAGCACTCTTGTTGCGATACCGCCCTATGTTATCGGTTGGGCATCACGATGACTACATTATGGCTGGATTGTTGAGGTGTGACCCAAAGATGCGTGACGACTGTCATCAGGTCGGAATGGAGGTTCATGACTTGGCTTCTGGGAGGCCTCAGGGCTGGTTCCTTATTGGTATAAGTACGCTGCAGGTCGCCTTCAAAGCCCTCATAGCTGCAGGCGAGCCTGATGGCGGCTTTCGGTATGCTGACCTCACACCAATATGGCGATCCGACCACTAAACATTTCGAGGCAATTTAAGGCGATGACGCCAGTTAAACCCCAGCCAACTAGCGATAGACACGCCTTGGAAGTTATGTTCAGCACACCATCTAATGAAGAAACCCTAGTAAATTCTGGCCATTGGAAATAAGCCTCAAGAACGTGCCTCAGTTTCTAACTGGCGACGTTTTTACAGCCTAGGCCATGCTGTTATTGTAATTTGGAAAACCTACCTAGGCAGCAGCTGAGTAACGTACTCCTCTAATTTCAAGCGAAATATTTCCAGCCTCACAAAATCAGTGACATGCACATGACCCGATGATAAAGCTTGGGTTTGTTCTCCCACAACTCGTCTTGCACGCGGTTTACCTCGTCGTGGGATCATTCGCACCGATTCGACCCGACACTCACCGAAAATACACATCATGTGCTCTTTTGCCCAAGCATGCGTGCAGGATGCGGGTTTCGACAGCGAATAAGAGCGACCTAGGTCGTGTTTGCATGCTCTTATCAGCCAATTCGAGCGGTTCAGCGATAGGTCAGTGATGTCAGAGGATGCATTCGGTTAGGTTGACAATCAAGGATGTGGACGCCACATCTGCAAGTCAAGCCCTACGATTCTGGTTGGCCAGAATGATGCGGATTATTTTGCATTCTTAATTTATGTGATGACAATGGCAATGTTGATTGAGCCCGAGACTCGGAGCCGAACCTGGGATCCAACCCAACCCAGTGGTGTGGAGATGGAGGCCACGACGTTCAACGCACATGGAAAGCATTGTAGGCATCTTTCCAATGTATAAGTACCTGTAGTCATCCCCCGTGTCCTTTTATATACGTCTCAAGAAATGCGGTTTTCCAAATACGAGAAACCAATCGCCATCAGGTCAAGAGCCTGGCTTGTGGGTGTTTTGTGACAGTCCTCTCTTTTGATGCTGGGAGGCCCAGGTGACACCGACACGCATCCTCTTGAGTCCAAGGTTCGTTTGCGTAACCCAATGTAATTCATAAGGTTGCTCTTGCCTCCGTATTTTGTCTACAACCTGAACCTCTACAAACAAAGTTTACTTTTTGAGTCCTGGCGCCTGTAAAGTCTCGTCAATGATGCCCATACCTCCAGCTTTTCCCCGTTTGCTTTCAATCAAAACCAAGCGCCTCTTTTAAGACATGCTCTCGCAGCCCTCCCCTAGATCTACCTGGAAGATCCTAAGTGATCAAAGATGCCTTTCATCCATAGAGATGACTGGGAGAAAGCAGCACTTATACATGCCTTCAGTGCCTAAACCTACGCGCGAAGATACCTAGACCCCAATGGTATGATCAGAAGAGTTCAGGATCAAAGGAAGGATCTACCTTACCTGATGCTCTGCGTCAGCATGCCGTGGTTTGGGCATCCAAGCGGATCTGCTTCGCGGGTGGCTTTAGAGTCTCTGAAAGCACCGCGTCGATCTCAACAATCGTGATTGATGTTAGACCTTGTGTTTAGTCACTGGGCAGTAGGCACATCGCAGTTGCCCGCAATTGCGGCAACCATCGTAGCGAATTGGATTTCCTCCCTGCCCACACTGACACTGATCTATCGTCAGCTTTAAATACCAGTCTCACTCCTCGGGTGAGTCACGAACGCATTGCCAAAGATAGACCTGCTTCCTCTTCGGAGCCCGCTCATAAAAGCCAGCCTCAAAGTTGGAAATATCCGGCTGGGCATCGAAACCCAATTCTCCATCGTTTTCAGAGCATGACGGGTTGAGATTCTGGCTGATCCCTGTCCCCACGTGGTACATCAAGTCGGGCAAAGGAAGATGGCGCGATGCCTGGTGGTGAGAATACCCGACGCACGCGCAACTTTGCCCGAGCCGAAGGGTGTGGTTCGCCACGGAGGGGGGCTTTTCCGTCAATGACGTCCTTCCTTCGACGTCGAGCAGTACGTTCCCCGTCCCGGCGATCGCAACGTGGGCAACTGAATGGACAAAATCGGAGCTGAGACACTGAAATGTTCTGGCAGCGTACAAAACCGCAGACTGCCCCTCATCCTCATCGGCTGATCTATGATCACGTGAGCTGACAAGCGACCCACAAATCGGCTGCGGCACCGAGCCAGGTACAACCAGGCCGATTCTTCCTGCGCCCTGTGACCTCATTCCAGCAACCGCAATGCTCCAGTAAATGAGGTTATGATGTTAAATTTTGAAATTGGCTTCAACGGAAATTCCAATTTGATTTTCGTTTCTGTTTTGTGCCTCTGGTACAGCCCTGGTGTGTCCCAACATTCGCTATACACCGGTTAGCTGCGAAGCCTATCGAAGATGCCAGCCAATCGTTGCTGTATTGATAATGTAGGACGATAATAATAGATCGCTTGCATGGTCATGGGTACAGTACACACCGCTGTTTGATTTTTCGAGCAGAAGGAGGAGAAGGAGGATGATGCAATTGAGTGAACCATGGACTTTGTTTGTTCATAGATCGGGACCACCTAGCTTTTTAAGTAGTTTACATGGAATGGAGTGTTGAGGCTGTTCGACTCGACGTACGACTGTATTCAGTTCTGATCACGATCCCCTCACTTTTTGAGACATAATTGCTTTTTCAAATGCCCGATTTTCGGAGATGATCATTGTATGATCTCGAAAATAAGGGGCAGTCTGTGTTGTTTGAAAATGTGGAATAGGAGACGCTTCCGCGTTTTTTGCGAGCTTGGAAACGCATGGCTCCCCCGTCACGATCAAAAAGGGAGACAGAGTTCTGTGTACCGATGTGAACACTTGGCTCACACCAGTTTTGACGTTGTAAACATGGCGGGTCGAACAACAAAAGGGCTTCAGGGGTGGTGATCAGCTTGGCCATTATACTTCCTCCATCTGAATGCAGAATGCTACAAGCAGAAGCTATATGCATTTAACGGCCACTGGTCGACCTTTAGCGGCAAAGGAATCTCAGATGATGATTGGCTACCACATTTCTTAACTGGGTTTTCACTGACCAGGCCTTACTCATCAAAAGAAATCGCTGTTGATCAGCAGCACTAAAGGGCGTAGTCACGGGTCGTCAAATGAAGGGGCTTGCGGTGATGCTTGACCTTCTTTCAGGCCGCATGATCGACGGTAAACGAATCTTGTTGGGGAACCAAATAATATTGTTGGGACAGACCCTTGGGCTTTCAGGAGCTGTTTCGGCCGATAGGTCTGAACCAAGATCATTACGTTCTATCATTGATTGGACGGCGGGTCGTACTCAGAGCAAGTATCCGAAACTTATTTGTGCTACATCACCCCTTCATTTATGTGAGCGAAGCATCTCATATCAGCGGCATTGATAGCTGCATGTGAAGGCTGGAGGTTCATTGATTGATTTGTCGTCTTGTCCTGAACAATGGCTGTTCCAAGGTTGAGGTAGAGCATACGAAATGGTCATCGATCGTTAATGGTAGGTTACACCGGCCGATAATCGCCCTTGGAGTGTCGATAGTTTACTTTAACCATCAAAAGAACCCACAGCGGAGTCACCCGCCAGTTCTTTGAACGATGAGTTCGTTTAAGGTAATAAAAAAAACGCTATTGCAGTTTAATCCGAGCATACCTTACTTGGTCGTGTAAACGTTGTTGAAGTCATTCTATCTAGTCCCTATATCATCTTGACAGTTCCTACGCACGTTAGGGGTCCTCTAAAAGATCTTTCTTGCCACCCAAAACTGTGCCGCATATGCATTTCGCGTCAGTGCCTTCTCGTTGAAGCCATATACCGCTTGTTTGCCTCTGATTTCTCCGTTCTCGAATGTGACCTCCCCGCATGTATCAGTAGTACGTATAAATTCGAAGCCCATGGCCGTTGAAATTGCAGCAATCTCCTCGAGCGAAAGTTGCACAAATGGTCCCGTTCCCCACAGCAATGGCCCGAAGTTAACCCAGTATCCTCCCGGTTTGAGAGCGGAATGGATCGCATCCAGATAGCTCATTATGTTTCTTGCCGTGTCAATAAAGAAATGTGTGACAACCACGTCGTATTTCCCTTTGCGATTCTTGAACTCAGTTACGAAGTCGCCCTCAACAAGTAACACCGAGCTGGAGTTGACTCGGCGATCAGGAAAGGAAACACCACGAAACATATCAGAGTTGGTCGCGTGATGAGACCAGCTGTCTATGAACGGGTGAACCGAATTGGCTCCTGGTTGCGGGTGCGCCTCGAGGAACCGATAAGCGAGATTCATGAACATCGACCACTCATTGATGGTAACATCGAAGCCCCCCAGCGAGGCAAGCTCATGACCCAGACGGCCGATCCCGGAACCCGGGAGTAGCACCTTCACGTCTTTGTCTGACCTGTCAGGGAAGAGAGACTCCATTGTACTCAAGATGCAAGGGAACGCGTCCTCGCGCTCTCCTCGGCCCGACGTAGACCAGTCTCTCACAAAGTGCTTCAACGCCTGAGAGACACTGACTCTATCGGCAAGCTGATTGGCGGCATCCTTGGCCTTGCTGTGTGCAGCCAGCTCCTCATATGAGATGCCGTAGTACTCAAGCGCGGCTTCGACGATCTCGTTGCATAATTCCTGATTCAGATCGTGCAGTGTTTCAGCCGTCTCGAACTTCTTAGAGTACCCGATCGTCTTTTCCAGCACCTACGCAAGTGGACCGGTCAGTAACAGTTGGACATGCCGGTGGAGGCGGAAGGGCACTTACTTTCTTCTGGGCCTTCGACACGTGGGTGTACAGGTCTTTCCATCGATTGAGTTCTGCCATCTGTCTTACTTTGTAACGGCTGAACCCAAACAGGGCCTCCATCAGACGGTGACGAGGATGATTAGTGTCCCATTTGCCATGAGACTTGCTCAAGCGCTTCATGAGATTCTTCTTCTCCTGCTCATGACGGGGGCTGGGCTTGTCCGGGATGTCCTCAAGGGTGACGATCACTTCGTGAACCTCAACGAGTGAGTCAATAGGAGTCTTTCTCGTTGTCAGTGAAATTCGGTCTATGGGTTTGTATGCCCCACTAAGAGACACACCGAGATTGGATTGCAATGGGAGACTCACCGAGGCCAGGTTCGGTTTCTGTGCGATATCACCTTCTACAACGTCTGCCACATTTCTATCGACCAAGTCATTGTGTAGCTGAGACTCAATGTCTGAGCAGAGAGTTTCGCAGGCGAAGCTGGTGAGTAGCCATGCGATCGGGTGAGACAATCTCATGATGCTGGTGGGGGTGAGTGAAGTCCTAGTCTCAATCGAGACGCGTCGGCCGAAACAAGACAGGCAGTGAAGCGACCGTCCTCAAACAGGAAGAAATACGGTTCTCAAGTCTGTGATTGTGAGATTAAGTGAGAGATGAGTGTGGTGAAATGAGGCTGAAATTTGCAAAATTTGAATTCCGCGTAATGTATGAGACCGAGAACCCTGATGGCCGCCAAGACCACCAACGTGAAAAATCACCACCAACGACCCAGCCGACATGCAACATTTCTCTTGGATGCTCATCCCGCTGCAAAAGTTCCCGTAAGAGCCCCATTTAAATGTTCCCCCTCTCTAGTCGTCATTTCCGTAATCATGCTTTGCCTCAGTTCCCCCTCTCAGCGTCTGCCGTCAGAATCTCATTCAACCGGTCGCGCTTCACACAGTTCTCCAACGCAAAGCTCGCCGCCAGCTCCTCCAACTCCTCCTCCGTCTTTCCCTTGAACAGCTCCGCAAACTCCCAGCCGTGGTACTCGCTCATCAGGCACTCCCTCACCACGCGCTCGACCTGGCGGTCAAACGTCCACGTCTTGGGGTACTTCTTCTTGTGCAGGTGCTCCGGCAGCGTCGACTTCAGCTTCGCGATGAAGGGCCCGTACACCTCGTCGTCGATGCCGCTCTTGTCGGCGCAGCCCCAGAAGTCGAGCCCGAGGCGCTGCTTCTTCTCAATGAAGGGCCGGATGAGGCGCATGTAGGGGCTCTGCGGGTCGACGTACACCATGCCCTGGTAGCCGACGTCCTTGTACAGCCAGATGCTCCACGAGATGCCGCCGAACTCGCGGTAGATCTCGAGCTGCTCCTTGAGCAGCGCGAAGCGCTTCTCGTTGGTCGCGGCGGCGTTGGCGTCCGTCGCGGGGTCCTGGTAGACGGGGCCCCACTCGCCGTTCCAGATGGGCACGCCGGCCTTTTGCATGAACTCGACCTTGCGCTTGAGACTGGCGCGGAGCTTCTGCTTCTGGGCGTCGGTGCCGTCGTACTGCTCGGGCAGGGGGAAGCCGTAGAGGCTGTAGTCGTGGCAGCTGTAGACGCTGTTGGGGAGCGTCTTTTCGGGGTTGAAGGCGGAGAAGTCCATGGCGTAGGTATTGCCGTCGAGGAAGAGGATGTGGTCGGGGTCGATGGAGCGGATGGCCTTCTCGGCGCGCTCGTACCACGCGATGAGGCGGGTGTGCTTGGGGTCTGCGGGCTCGTTGAGGGGGTTGTAGCCCGCGATCACCTTGTTGCCCTTGTAATGGGTGGCGAGGGCCTCCCAGAGCTGGATGGCGCGGTCTTGGAAGTCCTTGAACTCCCAGAACAGCGCCCTTGAGATGCCGGAATCGCTGTGCCAGTCCTGGTTCTGGCCGCCTGGTACGGCGTGGAGGTCTAGGATGACGTAGATGTTGTACTTGGCGCAGAAGTTGACGACCCGGTCGAGCAGCTCGAAGCCGGACTTCTTGATCACGCTCGGGTTGTCGTCGTCCATGAAGTGGCGGTAGTTGAAGGGCACGCGCAGGCAGTTGAGGCCTAATGATGCGAAGAGGGCGGCATCTGCCTCTGTGAAGTAGTAGTGGAGAAGACGGGAGAAGAAGAAGTCGGCCTTCTCCTTGCCGAGGACCTCTGTCAGGGCTTCGCGGTGCTCATGCTCGTGGCCGGTGTAGCCTGTGATGAAGTTCTCCATGTTGTGCATGCCGCCCGTGGCAGCGCCCTTGAGAATGACTTCTTCGCCATTCTCGTTGACGATCTTGGTGCCGCTCACGCGGAGCATCGTGCAGGGGGGGTTGGGCGTGGTGGGTGACATGATTGCGGATGTGGTCTGAGGTTTGGTTTGGCCTGCAGAGCCTCTCGATCTTCTCGAGGGGAGTCCTTTATACCCGGACTATTGCACCGAGTTCAACGGGCCGGGAAACGGTCCCGATGATTGGGCCCTAGGGCGTCGTTGGACTCTTTTGTCATTGCGCATCAGGTGGTGAGGAGTCTCGGATTCTTAACTGCGACATTCCGCGATAGAGTGTGGAAGTGGGTCGCCTTCGGATGGCTTCCCCAGTTATTCGGGACGCCAGACTGGATGAACCCGGATCTGGGGTACAGACACCCGCGCGTGACAAAGAGCAGGGATGGCAGCGGGGAGTTGGCGGGGGAGCTAGTTGTTCCGAGTGAGCTCACTCCCGATGCTCGACCCAGCAGTCGGGTTGCTTTAGAGAGGTCACATCGGCTCCGTTTCTAAGCTTCGTATGCCGAGCGTCGATCGAGGATGCATTTAGGCTGAATTACTATGTGGGGTGATTCAAGGCTTTTACCCGTGAATCTGGACCATTGTCTATGATCCTAAATGATATGCCGATGGGGATATGCCGGGTGCGAGCGCGCGTGTTTCTCCCAATAGCCTCCGTATCTTTGACATCTGTGGAACCTCACCTTGCCAAAAGGTGAGTAGGTCAATGACCCCGTCCACGCCAGCCTCCCAACCAGAGGGCATCTGACAGGTTTCCTGTAAGGCATTGCCACCCCTTGTCTCGATAAGCATAGCGGCCGCCGTCAGGACTAACGCACTTCGTGAACAAGACCTCATCAGAGGTAGTGTTCCATGATGGCGGTGATAGTATCCTGGCTGGTTTACTCTCAGCCGTTCCAGGTGAATTTCAAGACCTTTCTGCGCAAAAGAAATGCAGGCGTCTGATAGACGTCCGCTTATACAGCTCGGATTCGCGCCCAGGCTGTCGAGATACGCAGTGATAAACGGCCAGTAAATGTTCTCAAAAAGATTGATGGCATGTCCTCTAAGCACGAACCTGCACACGTCGTCCTGTTCTGGAGGCTCATTGAACGACAGGCCGGGTGTTAGTGACGCGATCCAACCTCGTGCCTGTTCCTCATACTGCGGGACCGCCTCGGCCAGGGCTGCGAGATATGCTTGGCGCGTGGGATGCTCTTTCTGCAGACCCACCATCTCAGCACTAATCCGGGACGCGAGTCTGCGGAGAGATATCTCGGAGAGGTAAAAGTACCACGAGGTCCTCTCTCGCGCCAGACGTGGGTCACTAGCAGCCTCGACCTCTGCCCTTGGGGCCGGTGGCGTTGGGAAGAAGGGAGGGTAGAACGCGAGCTCCTTGTCGCTGAGGGAGAAGTCGGGTAAATAGAGATCTCCTCTCATCTCCCTCTCGGACTTCCAGGAGGACCAGTAGATGGCTTGCTGGAGTGTGTCAATGGAGTAATTGTGTAATTCGTTACCCGACTCGGCGTAGTTGTGGTAGCGTTGCTGAGATTCAGGGGTAAGAAAGGGAAGTTGCTGACAACTGGCGAGCGCCTGCACGAAGTACCGCCATGCCTTGACGGGCTGGAAGATGCACATCATGTAAACCCCTGACAGGAAAAGACATTGAGCCGCAATAATGTCGTCCGACGACAGTAGGATCCCGAGTCTCTTCTGAGCCGCCTGGAAGAACGATTGAGCGTTGCCGTGGGCCAGGGTCCCGGGCATGGTCTCGTGACTCGGGCCGAAAGGTGTCGCGATGGACCCTAATGCGAAAATAAGTAGAGACAAGCAGGATTCGGCAGACCAGTCGATGCCGTTCATGATTGTCGTCGAAACCATCTTCCTCGTTGCGGTCTCGTCCAGGATGGGATTCTTGACATGGGCATAGCTAAAGAAGCTGTCAAGCAGATCATTGACTCTTCGTGGCTCCATGTCGAGTGCGCCCAGCACTGAAGCCGGCGAGCTCGCAGCGGCGGTAGGGTGATCGACGTGAAGCACACCGTCGTTCTCTGCGGCCTCTCTCCTCATCGTCTGGAATATGTGCCACGACATGACCTCTTCAGGGCCAGGGGGAATAATCATGCCAAGCTGAATTGGAGGCCCCACCGGCGGCGGTATTTCGAGACGTGGCTCGGCCGGGGCCTCAACTACCCTCGTCTTATTTGAAGACCCTTCAACCGAGACGGATCTCATCAACTCCTCGAGATCATCCAGTCGTTCCAAGATCTTCAGACTTGCCGGATCGAAGCTTGACAAATCGACGGGTGACTGGATGCAAGTCGCCCCGACCTTGAGGCAGAACGAGCATGACGGCTTCAGATTATCGCATTTCGTCCTTCGAGCTCTGCACACTTGGCATGCCCTCACAGCTCGCTTCCGTTGATAGAATGCCGTTCCCCTAGCCGACGGACGGGTGTTGGCCTTCGTTGATGCTTCCGTCTGGCTCCGGTCTGGAACCGACTCTTCAGGCGCCGACGACACGTGGTTTTCCGGGGGAGATGGGTCAGCCATCAGGTAAGAGATAAACTGGGGAAAACAGACGGGTTGCAATGGTTCGACTCTGTGGGGAAAGCAGCTGGTTCGTTCGTTTGCTGCAACTGACACGGGATGGGTGAGTGATGTGGAAGCTGGAGAAAGAGAAACATGGGGAAAACGTCGCGGAATATCGCTCGAGAAAAGACACCCTTCTTCAAGGCCTGAAAAGGCGCCTAAAGACGCTAATCCGAAACTGGATCGCGGGGAAATTTGCGGGGCACCACACGCTGGAATCGTTCCACACGCTCGGAATTTGCACCTCGGCCAAACGCGGACTCGCGTCGACTGACTTTGTTAGCTGAAAGAACCCTTGGCCAGACCTGACTAGCACCGGCCTAGTTTCGCTTGAAGATTCCGCGGAGTGTCGCACTTTGTCTGTGTTTTTGCCGGGCAGAGTTGAGCAGGAAACGACGGTCAGGATGACTTCAGTTGGTAACCAACTTGCATGCCGACTTGCACCCATGCAAGCAACCATCACGAGTCGGCAAGTCCAGTAACCTGACAGCCGGAAACGATGAGCCGGACTTGGATATAATCTCAAAGGCTTCCCCGGACTTTTTGACATGATCGCCCTGTTCATTCTCCACCGCCCTACCAACCTCGTTCGGTCTCCCTTCAAGTTCTAGACCCCCTTTTCTGTCAAAGAGTCAAACAACTCCATCTCAACTGCCGCAACTGGCACCAACGAACAGCTGCGATGGAGAAGACCGGTCCTGCGGATCACTTGGAGCCAAGTGTGTCGCATGTGCATGACCCTAAGGGCAATGCAGCAGCCACCACGAATCAACAGGAACACGACCTTACTGTTCGCGATGTCTTCAAAAACCACAAGATCATCGTCTGGTGGTGCTTCTACTGGGCGATGGCTGCTATTGGATGGTACGAACTTGATGTTGCAAATTGCAATACCCGTGGACGAGAGTGAAAAACTGACAGACATACCAATTCAGGGGTTTCGATGCCCAGATCAACGGAGCAATGATTTCCGTCGAGTCTTTCCGCCGCGACTTCGGGTACGCAATCAATACCATCAAAGGCTTAATCTGTTTGGCAGTTGCGAAGATGAAGAGCTAATATTATCTTCATCAGATACGTCGAGAATGGCGAAGCAATCCTCCCAGCTGACTGGCAATCCGCCTTCAATGTCATCTCCACCGTCGGCCAATTCTTCGGCGGCTTCCTCTGCAGCTACATGGCCGACAAGATCGGACGAAAGAACTCCCTCCTCATCGGCATCGTGGTCTGCAGCGGCGGCTGCGTTGGAGAGATCCTCTCAGATACCCGAGGCGCTTTCCTCGCCTCTAAGCTCATCTTCGGCGCAGGCCTGGGCTTCTACCTTACCCTCGCCCCCTTGGCATGCAGTGAGCTCGCCCCTGTCGCTCTGCGTGGTTTTGCAACGGCTGGGGTCAACTTGGGCATCGCTCTTGGACAACTCCTCTCGAACGCGGTCGTCAAGGCCTTTGGAGAACGCTCTGATCGCTGGGCTTACCGCGGTCCCTTTGCCACGCAGCTCTTCTTCGCGTTGTTCCTGATCGTCTTTCTTCCCTTCGCCCCCGAGACGCCTTGGTACCTGGCCCGAAAGAATAAGTTGGAACAAGCCAAGAAGTCGCTGCAGAAGCTGTATGGTACGGGTTATGATGTCGACTCGAAGCTTGCGGGAATCATGGCCACTATTGAAGAGGAGGCGCTCAACAAGTCCTCGGAGTGGGGTTTCATGGATTGCTTCAAGGGAACGAACCGGCTTCGTACTGGTATCTCTACTGGTGTTTTCCTCTGCCAGCACCTGGTCGGCATCGTAAGTAATCCCCATCCAATAAGGCCAAACTAGCTGCTAACCGGTACTTCCTCTCAGGTATTCGTCTTAGGATACTCGACCTACTTCTTCCAGCTCGCTGGCCTCGATGTCTCCAAATCCTTCGATCTCGGTGTTGGCGTGACAGCATGTGGTGTCCTCGGAAACATAGTCAGCTGGTTCGTCGTCGAGTCTTGTGGCCGTCGTAAGGTGTTCTTGTCCGGCATGGCCTCCCTAACCCTGCTCCTCCTCGTGATCGGCATCATGGACGTCGTGCCTACGGATGCTGCCAAGTGGGTGCAGGCCGCGTGTACCGTGATTTACGCCTTCGTCTACTTCTTGACTGTCGGCGCAATGGCATTCGCCATTCTCGGTGAAGCTTCGAGCACAGTGATGCGAGCCAAGACCATTGCGCTGGCTACCGCGACCCAGGCTGTTTGCAGTCTTATCATGAACTTCTCTATCCCTTATCTTGTTAATCCTGGTAAGCATCTGTTCCTGATCTCGTGCAAGTGTTTCCTCAGCTAATCATACCCAGACGAGGCGAATCTCAAGGGAAAGGTTGGCTTTATCTTCGGAGGACTTGCCTTGCTCGGTACTATCGGAAGCTTCTTTTACGTTCCCGAGCTCAAGGGCAAGACGTTTGACGAGATTGATCGTCTCTTCGCTGCTAAAGTTCCACCGAGAAGAATGGGCGATATGTAGTCGCATTCAAAAAGAAACGCCCGATAACCAAGTCGGAGGATATGAATAGCGACATACATGTAATACTTACAAATCTTCTAAACTCGTTTCGTCATGAATCGGCCATCACGGCAGCAAATTTTCTACGTGCGAGCGTGCGATGCCTTGATTATGCCAGGCAGTCATGGCATGCTGTATCCAGGGCCTTATGCCTCTTCTGGGCAGATTTATGCGGGAGCTCAACACCGTGCCATCCAGGGGATCCTTCCTGGCGAAGCGGTTTCCCAAGGGCTTTTATTTGGCTGCGTAGACGTGTTGGGTTGAAGGTCGCTTTTCCTGCCTACACTTACGCCTGATGGCAATCTAGACTCGGACAGTGGTGGCGAGTTCCGCATTCTATGTTCTCCAAGCTGGATATGCTGCCTGCTGTCCACTGAGAGGTGGGACAGTGAGCCAACACTTCGCAGACCTAAATTTCTGCAGTCGCTCGGTATTGCCTTGTGGTCAAGCCAAACAACCTGACAATAGGTACTTTGAGTTATGCATCTCACACAACTTCCTCAGCTCTCAAGGACTCAAACACGGGCCACACCGACTCTTGTGTACTCTTGTGGCCCGTGCATATCTTGGTCATCGATCAGCCCACCCTTTCAATGAACGCCGTATCTAGCTCTCCTGTGACCAAGAAATGCAGAAGACTACAGGTGCGCGTCGCGCTGAGACGTAGTCAGTAATTGTGCCCGAATATGGCTTGATCACGACGGCCTGATGGTGGCTAAGCGAGTTATCTCTCTGCTGCATCACGATAGACATCAGGCTCTCTCAATCACATTGAAAGTTTGTCTCTCGACAAACAAATGACAACGAAAGCCATAGTTGATTGCATGTTACTCAGCGAACTAAAGTATCTGGTCGAGTGGTGGGCGCCAACGCAGGGATGGATCTGGATCGACCCGCTCCCACGGTCCCACTACAGTATCTCCCAGATCTCATCAGCTGGAGAAATCAGCGCAGTATCGCCGTGAAGAGGCTTGATTAATCTAGCTACCTTACGGATACGAGTACTGGGCGCCCAGCCAGGAGTCAGCGGGGTGCCCGGTATCCGTTTTGGAAAACCGAAAATGCCGTGCGCTGCGTACACTTCCGCTTTATCATCCGTGGTTCGCTACTCTGGATCATTACACAGCCTTAGCAGTATGCAGTCGTATCTCATTAAGGTATTACGACTAGGGTCTTTTAACCATACTTGCTTGCTGGAGCAATCACAGCCGCCGGGAATACTGCACGCCACCTCAGAGCCCTAACAAAGGGTCACACGGCCAATATTCACGCTTCAATCTCAGACATGCCGTCAGCAGACGCTGGCACCATTCGCTGTCGCGCGGAGTACTATCACGACGCCGGGATGATAGACCAAGGAGGGCTACATGATGCAGGACTTCGGAACATCTCAAATTGATGCCCAACCAGCTGTCGTTTGTGCCACAAGGCTCAGGTCTGCAGCCAGTGGGTTCTGCTATTATAGTAGCCTGCTATCCTTGCTCTCTTTCTTTCTTTCTCTCTCATTAATTCATTATTTTGCTTTCATCGCCACGATTTGTTCATTCTCCATAATGCTGAGGCAGAGGTCTGTGCTCGCAAGCCAAGCGCAGTCTCTACGAGGCATTAGCCGAAGAGGCCCTTACTCGTTGTTACGAGCATCATCCACCGGGTCATCACCACCGCCGATTGACGACGAAAGCTTGAGAAAAATACGAGCAATACTCGCACAGAGCAAGAAGAAAGCCACCAACGCACGCCAGTCCACCCACAATGGCACATACGCGGCATTGCGTTCAAAATTCACGTCCAAGAGAATACTCTTAGCTTATATTGCGTTCGCACTCATAGTTTCATATGCGTATGAGCCGCTCAGAGATCATGGTGTCTTTGGTGACATTGCCGACGCTACTATCTTTCATGTAATTCCACCAAAGCTAGTCGAGCCTCCCGATGGTGACAGGGCCGGCGAGACGATATACAAACCGATCACTCAGGAAAAGGAGATCCGACTCCTTGTTCTCGAGCCAGGAGCCCCTGGAGACGAACTGAAATGCCGTCTTGTCCATGCCCAATTGTCCTGGAGAACCAGATATGAAGCCCTATCGTACTCCTGGGGGGATGGAACCGTCACTCGTCCATTGAGCTGCTCGGGGCGTACTGAGGTCGTTTACATCAATCTCCACGATGCCTTGACAGACTTACGGCTTCCGGACCGCGAGCGTATTATCTGGACTGACCGGCTCTGCATTAACCAGTCCGACGATGGAGAGAAAACAGCTCAAATGAAGCTAATGGGCGAGATATATTCTCAAGCCTCACAGGTACTCATCTACCTCGGCAAGATGGATTCCTCTGTCGAAGGCGCCATAGAAGCCATACGCCGAGTTGACTCAGAATGGGGAGCCTTCGACTCACTAAATCCTTTCGGTCCTTTTTACACCATGTGGTGTCAGTTCACAAAAGACGAAATCAATTGGGACCCTATCATCAATCTCCTCCGCCGCCCTTGGTTCCAGCGTACCTGGGTTTTCCAAGAGGCTGTGCTAGCGAAGCGTGGTCAAGTCATCTGCGGCGACCAGTCTATTCCTTGGACGGCGTTCGAAAGGTCAGTACAGTCCATGGCTGTCTACAAGATTGCCTTCAAAGACATTCCCGCCTATGCGTCGATGGACAGCATCGTATCAGGCATATCCCTGATTACTTCAGCGCGATTGGCTCGGTATACCGACTGGAAGGCCTATTTGCCGCATGTGCGATTGATGAGAGGTTCGCAGCACATTCGCCCAGCCAGCCTGAAGTTGCTTGACTTGATCCTCGGAAGCCGCTCGCCCTCGTGCACAGAAGCCCAGGATAAGATCTTCGGCATGCTTGGTGTGACGAGCCAGGATATACGAAGCGAGTACTTTACACACGACTCTTCCCTCTCACCAGGGGATGTGTTCCGCAATTTCGTGCTCTGGGACATTTTCCACAACGATAGCCTTCGAGCTCTTGGGAGCAGCTCAGACAAAGACGGCAGCCAGTACTCTTCGCCGTCTTGGGTACCGGACTTCACACGTCTTGATCCTCAGAGTAGCCTGACTGGAACCAAGAATCATGCCAAGTTCAACGCCAGTGCAGGCCTGCCAATGCAGGTACGGGCGTCTGACGAAGAGACTGTTCTCCATGTAAAGGGCAGGATAGTCGATTCGATCCACACAGTTGGAAAGGGATCTAACACTTCGCCAGACACCTTTGCCGGCGAAAACGCTCATGTGCGCCACTTCGAATCGCTGAGTCATTTGGCCATGAACAAACACATGATTGAAGAGGCGAGGGACATTTGGGTAGCAGCGACAAAACGGCTTGCCCATTGTCGTGAGCCCGTCATAATGGCTAGCATTAAGAAGGGATACTTAACCGCAACAAGAGAAGATGGTAAAACTAGCTGGGCGCCATGCTTGCGGACTCTGGTCTGTGGTCGAACGGATGAGGGCAGAGTGCCTTCCACAGACTTCATCATCGGGGATGCTGCCTCGTTTGTTCGTCAAACTCTAGAAGTAGGCGTCATCCCGGACTATTTCCTACAGCTGCAAGAGGGTCGCTCCAAGGGAATCTCTGGTCTCAGAGCGTTCCTCGCCCTAACAGAGTCACGGCGCTTTGCAGCGACTGATGTTGGACTGGTAGGCTATGTACCTATGAGGGCTAAGAAAGGGGATTTGGTTGTTATTTTGTATGGATCTGAGGTGCCGTTTGTGGTAAGGAAGGAAGCTGGGGACAAATATTCACTTGTGGGGGAGTGCTACATGCACGGAATCATGCAAGGGCAAGCCCTGAGAATGGCAGTCTTTGGAGATGAAGACGAAGTATTCAGTTTCATTTAAATAGTGTCGTCCCTAAACAATGGCGCTTTGGTCAATTTCTGACTTTCCGAGCACAGCAGCGATGAGGTTACCATTCAGCTTTCATACCAAATCAACCCACATCATTTGGGTGACCGAAGAGGCTCTAGACTCTTCGTGACGTGCTGCAAATCTCCAGCGGACTTTCTGGGCCATTATTTGCTGACTTCTACTGATATGCTCTTGACTGTCGTTCCGGTTTCATCGAAGCAAATTCCTTCTTGCTGATAGCTAACCGCCCCTCTACTAGTGCTGAGGTGGCCTACCTAGTTGTATCCATCTTCACTGACCCATCTGCAGAATCACTCAGCGAATGAGCGCTTCTGATCCCGTTGCCAACTCCAGCGGGAACATGCGGGAGATATTTGCCTCGCCGCATGATTGGTTTCCCCGCATGATTGGTTTCCCCGCATGATTGGTTTCCCCGCACGATTGTTCTCGTTGCACAACAGTCGTCTCACCCGTCAATCGCTTATTTCCAGCTGCAGATGCAAATCATGTTTCAGCCTTTAGATTCCTCTAGGAGAGAAATCAGGCTCTTGCGCATTTTACCCGGCACATGGATTGACAGCATTAGACTGGCGCTCGATGTCGTATCACTCGATGCAAAGCCGCAATACCAGGCCCTATCATACGTTTGGGGAAGCGAGGCCGACCCCAAAACGGTGACACTCCACGACCAGCTTTTTCAAGTAACTTCCAACCTATATAATGCTTTACGCAGGCTTCGGAAGTCGAGAGTTTCCGTGGGTTTATGGGTCGACGCCGTATGTATCAATCAGAAGGACAACGCGGAAAGAACTCAGCAAGTCTCGATAATGAACCACATCTACGAAAATGCGTTTGAGGTTGTCATCTGGCTTGGCGACAGCCTTTCGGACAGCTTGAAAGGCCTTGAGAGGTCTCCTGGTTTACTCGAAGACGGGCCTCGGTACGTTGCAAATCACGCTAGCATTGGGAATTTCGGCAGACGTGAACCCTTCGACGACACGGAAACGGAGGCTGCGGCAGCCTTCACTGTTCTACAGTTACTGGGTGAACCCGGGCACTGGGACTCAAAAGAGATATTCGCAGTCAACCAAGAAGGACAGTTTGTTGTGGCTGAAATCTACCATGCAGCATGGCAGGCTTTCCTGGGCCTGATGAGCTGTTCGTGGTGGTCGCGGATGTGGATCGTCCAAGAATTCGTCCTCGCCCGGGAGTCGCAGGTCGTTGTCGGCAATGTCGCTGTGCCTGGACATTTGATCACGGACTTCTATCGCAGCTACATTTCCCATCTTCCATCAGGATGTTGCTGTCATCTCACAGTCTCCTGGCGGATGACGAGCGAGCTGTGGGGTGAAATGATGAACATCCGACGCGCCGACATGGGCCTCAACACTATACGCAACCAGCACCGCAACCACAGGGATCACGATGGGGATAGCCTGACGGCCCTGCTTCGGAAGACTTTGTGGATGCTCCGACCGAAGGAAGCCACGGACCCGCGCGACAAGATCTGCGGAGTATTGGGTCTGTTCCCCGGCATTGGAATCACGCCAGACTATACGAGCGATGCAGCAGAGTTCTTCTCTTACGCAACCGAGTTCTTCATGAGCGCTGAGCAGGGTTTGATGGTTTTAGCTGGTCCAAGAATGCGGCGGCCGGGTATGCCGTCTTGGGTTCCTGACCTGATAGGTGATCCGCAGGACAGATACTTTCACAGTACGACAAGGAGAATCAACCTATGCGACGGATTTAGAGCCTGTGGGGAGTTGAATCTATGGTATCGACGTGACGTAAGTTACCTGGAGCTAAGAGGGAGAAAGGTCGGTCTTGTCAAGGCAGCATCGCAGCCTTTTACAGAAGGGCGCGAAGCAGAGGGGCTGCTCCGTTGGAAGCGAGAGGCAGGCATCTCCGATGCGTCCCCTAGCGGTGACTTTCATCCAAGAGGAGGCTCTCAGGGCGATGCGTTTTGGAGAACCATCGTCAGAGATACGATTCTCGATTTCGAAGAGCCAGAAAACGACAGGCGCGCAACATCTGAAGACGCATCGTGCTATGAAATCTTTCTAAAATGGCTGGGCGCAACTGGACATGACGAAAAGACTGAAATAGGTCACCAATGTATCAACTTTTCGGGCTTCCAAGACGCCTTCTTCGTCGCTACTATCGGCCAAACCTTTTTCATAACGGACTCAGGGCTATTTGGGTTAGGAGAGGGAGTTCAGCCAGGAGACGAGATTTGGATATTTGCCGGTGGAAGAGTACCTTTCTTGATACGCCCCGGCAGTTCAAAAATACCTGGGGATGGGAGGTATACACTCGTTGGCGACTGTTATGTGCATGGGGTCATGTACGGAGAAGGGATACATGATGATATAGACCTTCAGCCTGTATTTCTAGAATGAGTTTCTAGTCCTATCTTTCAATCTTATGTACTGGGCCTGCTATGTTCGTCTTGTGTAATTCACAGGTTAGAGTGCAAATGAACCCCATTAGTCTCCTTAGGGGTCGTCTCTTCAACCCCAGGAGTACGCCGATACGCCTCCGGGAAGATTCCTTCCAATGTCCCCTTGATCTGCAAAGCAATCACCTTCGAAAACCATCGGTGCTGGCCTGTTCCACCGGCGAAAACGTAGATATTGTCCACGTCAGGTTGGCGCTTCCACAATCCACGAGTCTCTCCTTCGGCGTCGACGCCCCACGTCGACTCCATCTTGCTGGCGAACTGCTCCGCCCCCTGTCCGAGGATATCCGGAAGGCTCTTCCTGACGTCCAAATATCCGAAGCCTGTACACCAAACAACGGCATCAGTCTTTACCTCACTGCCGTCACTTAGAACCACGCCGTCAGCGGAATAGCCTGCTGGAACGACCCCTGACCGGATGCCGACTTGGCCGGTGGTAATGAGCTCAATGCCCTTGCCCATGTCGACAAAATGCCCCCCACAACGATCGATTAGATTTATCAAAAGGTCGCCTGTGAGTGAATCTTCGACCTGCAGACCGGCCCTTCGTACTTCGTCGTATCGTTTTCTGATGTATATTAGCGGCTGGATACGTCAACAGATCTCATGCAGAAACACTCACGGCTCCTCGATCGCCTGCATGCCGTGGCAAAGGGCGAGCAGAGGACCTCCAACTGCCAGAGGCCCTCCACTGACAACAGCGTCGCAATCTTCGATGGGGAGGAATTCGTACGCCCCGAGCCCCATGGGATGGGCGAAGTACGACATCGGAACAACGTAAGTCGGCGATCGCTGGACCATGGTTGTCCGGAGGCCGGCCTTGTGACAGTCTGGCATGATGTCGAATGCGGTATTCGCAGAGCCAACTACAACCACAGACTGTAGGACTGTTAGCATAGTCTCTTTCAGGATTAGGTGGACTGGCACACACCTTCGCGCCAGCGTCTACCAGCTGTTGTCCATTTCCATACGCTGTCGAGTGGACGATGGAGCCTCTGAACTTATCACGACCTGGAAGATCTGGTACGTTGATTCCTGAGAATCCAGCGCCTGTCGCCACGACTAGGCATCGGCATGTGACCACTCGCTCGCATCCCCGTACACCATCAGCGATTTTCACGCTCCACAACTTCTTGCCTGCATCATACGAGGTGGCCACTATCGAAGACTGGTGAAGTAGCCGCTGATTGAGGTCAAACTCATGAGCAAAGGCGTGGATCTGATCGGCCAATTCGTCTTTTGTCAAAGCATCGCTCGCTTCGTCGGGATATGCTGCGAGTTAGATCCGAGTCAGTGTTGAACCTTCAATGGGAGATAGCGAGGGGGCTGTTTCGGGCGCTTACGGATGTATGGTGTTTGGCAGAACGACTTGAAGGTGTGAAAGCGCATGCAGTCATATCTCAAACGCCAGTTATCCCCAACCTGCTTGTTTCGGTCGACGACGGCATAGTCGACGTTAAGCGCCTTGAGTCTTCCCGCCAGAATCACGCCACTTGTGACATGTTAGCAGAAGGTTGTCTGTTGTCTTGAAGTCACTCACGCGTTGCCTCCCCCAATGACGAGCACATCGGTCCGAAAGTCGGTCACCGCAGGTAACGGTATCGAAGGCTGCCGCAACAGAGTCTCGTCCTCCAGGTGATCTTCAAAGTTTGTCAACCATGTGCTCATTGACCAGATCCTCCATTCGCCGTCGGCCCCGTCGGGGATTAACATGAGCTTTCCTCTACATCGAGCTCTCGGGGACTCCGTGCTGAAGTAGAAGCTACAGTCGACCCACGCCTATTCGAGGTCAGTCATGCTGACATGTATTCTCCAGCTCTGTCGCGAGAAGGAACGTACCAGCTCCTCATTCGCCTTCACTACTTGCGCTGCACCAAACTCTACCGCAGTGATCCTCCGCAGGTGGCTGAGCTCCACGAGTGCGGCTGCGACCGTCTTGCCGCCATTGAAGGTCCGTAGATGAGCCGTCAGTGCGAGCGTATCTTTCCAGTGCGTCCCGGTCGTATTGCCAGTGAATAGCTTGGCAACGGAAGGTTGGTGTCTTCTCTGTAGGCCTTCGGACAGCTCAGAGACGACGGTCAATCCCACATTACTAGCATCAACGCCAGCCCAGTCGGTAGACGAGGTATTCGGAAGCACATCGTAAATCTGGCCCCTGATGTCGACTTTTGGGGGGAATTCGGGATACTCTGCGTGAAGGGCCATGTCGACAAACGGTTCGCGGGGACTGCTCACCGTGATGCACACATGCATCCAATACCCAGGAGGGGCATTCTCTCCTTCTTAAAGATCAAGGACCCCTCATCCTCGCGTAGGACCAAACACGTCCGCGCCAAAGACAACTCCCACGGACGTTCCCGCTAACGATCGGGCCGCAGATCTTAGTACGCCACCACCACCAATCGGGACGACTATCCCCCAGACACCAGATGAGGCTTTTGGGGAAGCCCGAGAGACACAAATGTCTCACAGCCTCAGCCCGACGGCGTTTTCGCTAGTCGGCCGTTGCTAGACCTGGTCTGCCGACACCTCGCCTCTACGGCTGGCCGAAACGGCGCGCTTGGCTCGCTGGGAGAAGGCCACACAGGAGGAGGATGGATTCGCATAAGCTTTCTCCATCCCGCAGGAGCTGGTGCGTCCTTGTGGCCCGTCCTGCAGTCACATTCAATATGCGGTGGCACGCGTTGATAGGCCGTGAAGCGGCCGATATATCTGACGGCCGATGACTCCGCGCCAATGTCCGGGCGCACCACAGCATGTCTCACGTAGCTGCGCGGGCTAGTGCTTAGCCCTCGCGCAGCGCGATGCAACATGTCGGGGACTATTTTCTCAGGGAAGGACCTTTTCGACCCCGGAAAAGCACTGACTCTTGCGGGAACTCGGGCCATTGCTAAAGTGACGTTGACATCATGGAGGAAGCGGGGTGGTGATGGGGGAGCTTATCAGCCGCTCCGAAGTCCTGCATACTCTTAACTTATGGCTGATGAGAGCTGAGAACTTTCTACTAGCGGCATACCCATTTAGGGCTGCGTTTATGACCTCGGTCTGGACGAGGAATTTGTAGTCTATTTTGAGGTCAGCATGCATGCGTAAAGAAGAACCTGCAGCTTATATGTGCGACGACGATTGTCGACCAAGATGGCGTGGTGCAATCAGCAGAGCGACACCACCTTTAACATCCCAATGTTTCAACAATCTTGATCAAGGTCCATGATGACCTCCTTCACGACGTAATGTCAATTCCATATTCGTAAAATTTGTGGTAAAGCTGGAATAGATCGACTACTACCCAAGCGCGTACAACCCTGCAAACACGTTTCTGACGCCACAGCGACTCACGCCGCCCGATGTTTTGTGCCTCTTCCCCCTCAAAATGCGCCGCTCGGTCCTCCGGGCCTTGAGCAACCGGAATGGGTTAACGGAGAAGGCGGCTTCCGCAATTCAGCGTCGGGGAGCCGATTCCTCTTGATGTTCGACGACGCGAACACGGACGACAGGCCGAGGCCGAGGCCGAGATGCGTTGCATCTGGACATCCTGCAACTGGCCCCGGGGACAGGTGATATGCGCCACCATTGTCTTTCAATTAAGATTGAGAGATGTAGTCGGCATAGACTGTGAATGCGTTGGCGGAGGCGTAATGATACTTTCCGTGAGAGGAAACGGCTCCTGGGGCTGACATGGGTGGCGCATCGGGGCAAGCCACGGCTGGCCGTGTACTAGCAGCTGACGGTAAACTCCGTTCACGCGATGCTCACAGAGAGATATCAGGGAATTCTATTGGTATGGCGTTGTCGAATTGCACCTCTGGCCATGTATGGATTGTAGGTCACATTGGTTATGGCATGAACCATTGAAAGAAGATGGGTGGATCCGCCGTATCCGGTGACCCTGAAGGTCTGGAAGCCCAGCAACTGCCTCGGACTTCACAAGAGGTTCTAAACGTTCATCAGTAAATAAACGTTGAGATTTCGTCGTTGATGTAGGGCCGACCAGAAAAGAGCATGCAGGATGCTGCAGGTAAGATCAGAAGACCGAGCGGACGACTAGATGGGTGTCATCAGAACTCGCAAAGCTTCCACCAAGTCTCCGAGTTTATCACACCTAATGTGAAGCCGCAAATGCATATTACCCTCATATTCGTCTGTTGCTGAACACCGGGCACACGGTTTACTAGTGCTGACCCACAACAAGTTCTAGAACAGATCATCTCTGCAGTGATATTGTGACTGTGTCTACTGGTAGACGAACTCATGCGATCATAACTCATTCGACGTAATTCCAAGTTTCCCCCAAAACACCTTCGCTCCATGCGTTCTTCAAATCGCCTCCAACCGAGGTTAATGGCCAGAGACATCGATGATTGATGCCATTCGAGACCTTCAAAATTCCTTCGCCCATCCTCTTGACGGGGTAGGACCGCTCACTTCGGGCAATTCGCTGAATTTCCGCTCCTCTCACACGTCTGACCCTCCTTCTTCGCACAGCTGCCCGAGGTGCAGAAGAGCTTGACGTTGCCAGCCTGGCACTCGCCCTTTGCCGTGCACGTTCCCTGCTGGGCCTGTGATGCATTAGCCTCTGGTTACTGAATCGCAGAAGGAGGAGGGGATGGTGAAGCTTACCACGACGGTAGTCGCAAGACCGAAGACGGCCAGGAACAAGAAGTTTGAAATCTGCATGATGATGTTTTTCTTTGGATGGAATCGTTTTCGTGAAATGTGACTGTTGTTCTTTTTCGTCTGAGAAAGTCCGGACGGAAGTGATACGTTCCAAATGGCAATGATCTACTATTTATCATTCAATATGTCCTTTCTCACCCTGGCAGCAGACAAGAGGAAGGAACAAACACGAACAGGTGCCGCAGAATTCAATCTATTTGAAGCAGCGTTAACTGCCAGTTTTAAGGTTCCAGAAGCTACACGAAGGGGGCAACGCCCAGACGGCGACTTTTGACGCTGGAACAGTTCGAAGGACCGCTTTTTTTTCGCGCCTTCAGCAGTGAAGAAAGGCCTCTGGCAAAGGGCGAGAGCGCGCTGGGTGGGAAGAAGGTGGAACGACGGCGTGGGTTTTGATGCCAGTCTGAGACCGGACTTGGCCGAGCGGCAAGGTTGACCCATCGGCGCTGAGACGTGTCAACTGGGAAGAGGCGTGCGAGGGAGGCGCGAGCTGGGGCCGCTTTCTGGCGCTTGGTGCGGCGACTTTTTGCTGTTCTCTTCTCTCGGATTGTGTTGACCTGTGTCATGGAGTCTTTTTTTTTTCCCCCGAGGCCAGCATGTCGGGTCGGCGATGTGCACGTGGGGAAGCGAGCTATTCGCGATGGGCGCGGTGATGCACGCCAAGGGGACCGGCGATGGCTGGAACGATTGATCGCCCCCTCGGCGCGGGGGATTTCGCAGGCGATCGGCGGGGGGAGATCGTTCGGGTTGGGATGCGGCTCAAACGGGACGAAACCGAGGGCGATGTCACTTGGTGACCATGTGAACGGGTAGACCGGCAGTCTTGGTGGTTATGGTCGGCTTGGGCGGCGTGGACGTTGGGAATGGCTTCAATACGGGCGTGGTGAAGCCGACCGCAATCACGCGGGTCAAACGGGCGAGCTTCGGTGGGAAGACCGGTCTATCGCGGCACCCGCGACGAACGGGTTCCGAGGAACTCGGAGGTTAGTTTCCAAGTCAACGACTCTGTAATTCAAACCGCTCCGAAACAGATGCTGGCAAGGGTAGCATAGAGCTTGCGGAGCTCCACCACCACGGCCTGGAAAACATTGCCGATGCTCCACTGACAAGATTCCAGGCAGTTTGGATGGTTAGTAATTGATCAGTAAAAACCCTTCTGAATCTGGTTCGCCAAGAGGAGTGAGCAAGTAGCTAATAGACCTTGATGGAGGTGCTGCTGAACGCTGTCAACTAATTCATCGCCTTTCTTCCTTCAACTCTCCTGCTCGAAAGGAAATCAGTTTAGATGGAAGGCAGTCAGTCAAGAGATGAGACAAGGAGGGAGGCTGACTTGCAAATCATAAGGTAAACCTTCTTGTCTAGGCATCCTATAACCAGAGCTTCAGATGATGGTATGGAAAGCTGCGAGACGGAAGCCTATGTATCTAAACCAAAGGTGACAGAAGCAAAAGGATTGGCAGAGTTCACCAGCAACGGCTCGGCCCGGAGCCAGATCGGCCGACGCACATCATACAAAGCACACGGCGACACCGGGGGTCCAGTGTCGGTGTGTGGCCGGAAACAACGGGGCACCCCGGACATCCAGCCCGTACCACGGCGGCACGACGTGTACTGATAACGGGAGAGCCAACAACAGACCCACCCGGCCCCGTTCCGCGGAGAACGCGGCCCGGCTGCCGGCATCGCGCGCCTGCACCTGCCCGTTCCAAAACAAGCGGCCCCGATTAAACCCATTTCCAAGGCAAAACTTCGGTCAGTCGCAATATCACTACAACTCTAAACCCAGGAGACAACCTCGGGCCCAATTCTCCCGCTTTTATCTGAATCGCGCCGTCATCGCATTGTTTTCCCGTCATCAGCATCAAACACCCAACTGTGTTTATCTGCGTCAAAACATACCAATTGGAGAGAATCGGGTCGCCAGGCGGACGAGTCCACAGGTAACACAAGTAAGACAAACACATCCGCCTCGTATCGAAGCTGAGCCAAGCTCCAATCGCTCTGCGTCCCAGGACGATCACTATCCCCTGTCTAGGTAGCGGGGCGCAGCAGCTTCCCCCTAGCTCCCAGCAGTGGAGTTCCACAGCGAATGGCACAACGTCATCTCACCACAGGGGCAGCGGCACAGTCGCACAGCTTCCCCATACGGCGGCCCTCCAACCTCCTCCTCCATCTTCCTAATTACGACGATCATTAGGCAGCCGCCCCCGGTCACCTCGATAGCCTGGAGCTGAGATTTCCCCGCCTTGCAGCTCCTACCTTAGCTCCCTCCATTCTGCATATTTCCCATCTCAATCTCCCAGCGATAGCTTCAATCCCAAAGCTCAATTGACCAAAATAACACGACGTCAAACACCACCAAGATGCCGGCCTTCCCCCGTTGGAACACGACTCACGATGACTATCCCATCACACCCGCTATAGTCCCTAATCGCCAACCTCCCCGCCTCACTCCCCGCCCGACGACGACAGCGACAGCTTCTCCCTCTACTTCCCACGCGACTCCCAAACCCGCGTCCTCCTCGGAACCGCCTTCCGACGCCACGACATCCGCCTACTTCGACCACTCTTCCGCCAAACGCGTCGCCACAGACCTCGTCGTTACCAAAGCCCTCAAAGCCCAGTACCCCAACCTGCAGCTCGTCGTCGTCCCCGAGCAATTGGGCTACGGCGCCGCCTCCTGCGACCTGCTGTCGTACGCCGCCGCTGGCTTCGCTTCCTACGAGCCCCTCAACGATGACAGCGGCAACGGCACCGATTCCTTAGAATGGACCGTCTACCTGCCCCCTGCCCGCCGTATGGATGGCAACCTCGGCGCTCTCGCTAACAGCATCGTCTACGGCAAGTACCTCTACAAGTGGCAAGGCCACGAGTTCATCGTCTACCTCGTCGACGGCCGCGACGGCACCACGGGCTATGTCACTACCAAGAACTACTACGTACTCGCCCCCGAGACATACCATGTCGACCGCCTCGTTCTCGCTGCCGGATCGTGGAGCGAGGACTTGCACGACGAGGTGTGGGTGTACGACCAGGGCTCCTGGCAAAAGAGCCGTGACCTCTTCGAGAGCACGAGGAACGCGTCGTGGGAGAATGTCATTCTCGACGCCGACATGAAGAAGGCGCTGATCGATGACCACCTGTCATTCTACAACTCGCGCGAGACGTATCAGAACCTCAAGGTCCCGTGGAAACGCGGTCTGATCTACCATGGCCCGCCAGGCAACGGCAAGACCATCTCCATCAAGGCGACGATGCGCATGCTGTACGAAAAGAAGATCCCTACGCTGTACGTGCGGACCTTGACCTCGTACGCTGGACCGGAGTACTCGCTTGGACAGATCTTTGGCAAGGCGCGTCAGTTTGCACCCTGCTACCTGGTCTTTGAGGACCTTGACACAATTGTGTCCGACGATGTGAGGAGCTACTTCCTGAACGAGATGGATGGGCTCAAGGCGAACGACGGTATCTTGGTCATCGGGAGCACAAACCACCTGGATCGCCTCGACCCTGGTATCTCTGTAAGTCCTCCAGTACTGCTGTGAAGGCGCGAGCCAATGACTGACCGATTTCAGAAACGCCCATCTCGCTTCGACCGAAAGTACTATTTCCCCGACCCCGACCTCGAGCAGCGCGCTGCATACTGCAAATTCTGGCAGAAGAAGCTCAAGAGCAACAAGGAGATTGAGTTCCCCGACAAGCTCTGCACTGCCATTGCCAAAATCACCGACAAGTTCAGCTTTGCGTACATTCAGGAGGCCTTCGTTGCTGCTCTTCTGGCCATCGCGCAAAAGGAGGATGACCGGAAGATTGATGATATCGAGGCTCTGACGGAGCAGCTGGAGGATGACTGGCTCGGTGTCGTTGACGCTGCAGCTGACGATGAGGGTCTGGACAAGCTTATCCTGTGGGTGGAGATCAAGAGGCAGATCGAGATCCTCCGCGAGGGCATGGGGGACAAGAAGTAAGCCACACATCCTGGCATTGTCAGTATTGCATCCCTTGGCATAATGAGGAGTTTCAGGCTGTAAAGAGTAATGAATCAAGATGAATACCTTTATACCATGAGCCTACTGGCTTTGTGACGAGGACTCTAGTCCCCCTGTGCCGAGGATGTGGCCACTCTCGCTGAATGATACTGTCGCATGAGCTCTGGTCCTTGCGAGAAAAGCGACTCTATGCGCAACAACACAGGCCGGATCAGCAACTTTGCGACGTCGTCAGCCTGGCTCTCTAGCCTGTGCAAGGATGAGCGGAGGGTCTGGACTAGACTCCAGGCGGACTGAAGATCTAGAGACTTGGGCTGTTGCAGGAATAGGAAGATGATGAAGTTCCCGCAAAGTATGAGTTGGGATCGAGCATCTGCAGTCAAAAGTCAGTCCAACGATTGGTGCGACGGACAGCACTCGGTTGAAGCTTGACTTACGGCGCCCCCAGAAACCCTGCAGATCCTCGGCCGTGACCTCTTCCATGAACCTCGCGAAGCCTTGAAATTCGGCCACGGCCGTACCAAACCAGCGGCAAAGGTTCGAAGAGGGGTCGTTCTTCGCCTCATTCGTCGCCGGGCTCATGAGTGCCCGGAACAGAAGAGCCTGATAGGCATGATAGGCTAGATGAAGGGGTGCTAGCTCTATTCGTCAGCCATTCTTGGCTCTTTTCTTTTGAAGGTCGATGCAACGTACCATTGTTGGATGAGCCGGTTGTTCTTTCGGGAGAGGGCATTAGCAGAACATGGGGTAGCATGTCTCCCCAGTCCCTGAGTGCCTCTTTTATCTCAAGCAATCGCGCGTGATCTGTAGCTTCCTCAGGCCCCGGTGGCCGTAGTCTCGGCACTTGACTGAAGGGCATGAGTCTGTCGAATCCCGAAGGCCGGAAACCCATCCAAAGGGAAAGTATACTTACAAACTATAATCAATCAGATCTCTCACCATTTTACTAATTTTCACCAACTCTAGAAAGCGCGCTCCGGTGGACACATGGAAACGAGCACTGATAGGGTCGACCACGACTTGGAGGTCTTCGGACAGATCTTCGTCGCTTCTCAAATCCTCCATCGCGATCGCAGAAGTATTGAAGGATGCTGGATAGATGTGCGGTGGGTTCCCGTGGCATACGGCCGACCATACGTCTGTTACATAAGTCGCCCACCAGAGCTTCCTGCGCAGCCTCTTTTCCCAGGGTGCGAGGGACCACCGCTCTGGATCCTGGTGTAGTCCGATCATTTGCGCTATAGCCACAGCCTCGGCGGTCGAGGTCCAGGTCCGTGGATGCTCAATGCTGTCGACATGGTTGGGCTTGACGTGTAGCAGGAGTAGGCTAGCCTGTAACTTGGCCAGGTTTGGAGAGTCAAGCTCTCGCTGCAGAGAGTCGGTCGCGTAATCGGCGAGCTGGTGTTGCTGGAAAGGGAAGGGTCCCTTCAGGGATGGGTCTTTCTTCTCGAAAACGGAGGCCAACGCGTATACTGCCCCTCTGAGGGACGCTGGGAGCTTGGTCTTATCGGAGGCGTACTGCGTTAGGAACCTCCCCTTGGAGAGGATCGGGAGGACGGGATGGACATGCTTGAAGAAGAGCCTGACTAGAATAGGTCCGTATGGCCCCACGAGACCCTCGATGGCGTTTGAGGCAGTCTGCTTTGCGGCGTTATCGTGTGGCGCGAACTCGTCTTGGAGTAGGCAGAAGTGGACTGGAGGGTCCCAGGGGTACTTGGTACCGGCGTAGACTTGGATCATGTCGGCATCTACATCATCCGGGCTGCTCATGACGCCCGATGGAATGGAGTCAAGGACGTAGGTATCTTGCTCTGCAGCCGGGCCCATGCTGTGGGCCGTCCGATTCTCGTTGTCTTCCAGGGTCCATAGCCCTGTTGCACCCAGACGAGGGCCAGCGACAGGAGAGGCAACGGCAGGGTCATGACTGGCATTCTGGCCAGCATCGCCGGGTGGTGAATGGCTGGTGGCAAGACTCGTATCTATGTTTGATGAAGTATGATCGCGTTCCCGACCAGCAGATGCTGGTGTCGCCGGATGTGCAGAGTCTAGCAGCAGTGCATCGGGTGTTCGAGGGCGGGCGGGGGTCGCTGCTGTTGGTGTGGATGAGGATGGACCCGAGGGTGTGGTTGATGTGCACTCCAGTCCTCGCCCCTTGCAGAAAAGACCTTGTCTTCAGTCAATCAGGTTGTTCGGGGTTGGAGGATGTCGATACGTACAGGGCGGCACAGATGTGATGACACACACGGTCTTCCTCTTCCGGCAAATATCGCAGGGTCTGTTCTTGCGACTCCTCCACTGCCTAGCGCTGCCAAATTCGCTCTGCACTTTAAATTTGCGTCGTCGCGTATCCCGTGTACTGTCATTGGTCGACATACTTTGTGATGTGTAACAGATTGATGGACGAAACCCAAGATCGTGGGTTGGGTTTGGGTGGGAGGTTGGCCGATGTTGGCTGAGAAGGGGAGAAAGTTGGCCGATATCTCATGGTCCAGTTAGCCGATGGTCGGACCTGCCTCTGTTAGCGGTGGTTTGTCATTGCTGTTAGTGGATTTCTGGGGTTGCATCCACCACTGCAACCCCAAGGCGGGGAGCGGCCGCCGGTCCCCGTCACCCACGTGATGGCCTCACGATACTGCATCCTCTCGGTCAACTCACGACGGCTTCTAAAAAGGGCTACGTCAAAAGAAAATCACATCTGAGGTGTTCTAAGTATTTGATATTATTGATTGGAGAAGTAAAAAAAACTTTTCAGTTTTCTACGCTCTGTGCCCATATGGAGCATCGAACCAGAGCGCCGTGCAGAAGTGAACAGAGCCATCTGATCAACGGTATATTTTTAGGTGCTATTCTACCGACCAGGCCATATGCCAGAAAGATGTCCCGGTAGCTGTTGTGATCCGAAGGTGATTTGTTCCCTAAGTAGGTATGGTCGCAGTTCTGAGAAGGAGCGGCAGAAGGGAAGCAGCAGCGGAGGAAGGCACGACCCAACACCATGGGGAGGTGCGCCTGCCCGACAAGTACCATTCTCTTTCACCATGCGGAAGTCATCGAAAATCTCCCTGCCTCAACCCCCGAGACTCCGGGAAAAAGAAACATTACACGTCCGTCTTTGTCGCGACTGTCTCTCCAGTCTTACCCCCGTGGCCCGAAAGCACATCGACGACATTGGGTGTTTCTGCCAACGTAACATCCCACTTTCCAAGATGGAACTCCTGAAGCTCTCTCGCGGATGGTGCTGTCCTAACGAAAGAGTCCAGCGCCTTTGCCGGAAACACTCGGTGCAGCACGGCGTAGACAAGCCCGCTAGACAGAAGTCCATACACGTACGACATGTAGTAGAGCTCGGTTGCTCCAGGGCTAACTGTCACCGAGGTATCTACCGCTGCCACAAATCCAGGCATGCAGGGTACCACGCCGACCAGCCACTTCTCATGGTCAGTATGACTCTCTCATTCAAGCATCAGCGACTTACTGCTACAGGGGCACGCCAATTGCATCCATACGAGAACCAATATATGCTTCCTGGGTCGCCACGGTAAAGATCATCGACATCGATCTTCCTCTTGTTCACAACTAGGTAGCTGGAAATCATGAGGCCAGTCATCGGCGCAAGGAAGACACTGTAACTCGACAGCACCGTCAAGAACGTCGTGGCCGTGTTCACAAGCCGCCAAGGGTTGACAATGACGCTAAAGATGGCCGTGAGGTACGCCCCACGACGGATGTTGAGGTACCTCGGGAACGTCGCAGCAAGGTCAAAACCTCCAGCGAGGGCATTGCCGGGCACGTTTACACCGATCTGGGAGATGACGAGGCACAGCCCAGCGAAAAAGCATGCCGCACGTGTCCCCGCCGTCTCGTTCTGCGCCAGCAGCTGTGCAAAGAGCGTTGGTGGATTCCAAATGGCCTCACCACCGAATCGATCCTGCGTCGCGGCCGTCACCAGGATGCCGATCAACGAGCTGAAGATGCCGTAAAACGGGAAAGACACGGCTTGTCCCAGGATGGCATGCTTGGGTTGACTCGCAAAGCGAGAGTAGTCGTTTTGGTTTAAAATTCCGGCAGCGATGGACCCAATCGTCGAGACAATGCCATACACCATCAGCCACGCCACGCTGTCCGGTCCTCCGGTGTTGGGCAGAGGAGAGCCAGATGTTATGGTGTCGCCGAAGCCGGCAGGTCCCATGGTCGCCAGGGCCCAGATGAGGAGAACGAGAAAGAAGACGAGCGTGATAGAGCAGGCGAAGCGAAAGAACATCTCGAGGCGGTGCGGGCGAATCCATATCACCGGCAAACTAATTACACTGAAGATGATATAGGAAACGAATTGCGCTGTCGTCATGCCCGTGTCTGAGGGGATCGTGTTGGGGATGTGGGACTCGAGGCGCGGATCCCAGGACAGGAGGATGAGGTAGACGCATTCGCCACCGACCCAAGCTGTGAAACCGTACCTGTGATATTGTCTTAGTTCATGCGCTGCAAATGCTCGGCTTCCGTACGACGTACCAAACTGGAGTATATTTGTTAGCTGGAAAGAGGTGGTTCAGGGCTGCAGAGACTCACCAAGCGACAGGAAGATTCGATTCCAGATCACGAATTGGGACCCCCACATCCCCCATACTGCCCGGCTGAAGACAGGAAATCCGACTAGAATCATCAGCTCATCCCATATATCCAGTATGGAAGGCGGACAACATACGGTGGTAGCAGCTTCCAGGGAGGGAGTTGATGATTACAACACCCGTTGCAATGAGGTTCCCCAGGACAATACCTGCAGTCCGTCAGCGAGTCATTTTGATTACGATAAAATCCCAATCTCACATATGAAAGCCTGCCACCAAGTCAGGCCAAGCGGGATCAAAGCACTCCCCGTGAGGTAGGTGGTGATGTTGCAGTTCACCAAAAGCCCTAGTCAGGGGTAAGCCGACGTTCTCCGCGCATTGGTGTGCTTGCTCACAAAAGTTATGGAACATGAGGAAACCCCATGTTCGCCTCTTAGACTCGATAGGGCGAATGTCGTCGTTCTGCCGCGTTGTTAGCATTCAAAACCAGCATCCGAGTGGTGGTGCCACCGTGTGGAAATGCGGAGGCGGGTCAACTCACGATCCATCGGGAAACAAAGGGGAGTTCCACCCTCTGCAGGAACCCCATTGTTGATTAAAATTATGGCGGCACAATTCTTTGAGTAGTGCGACAACAAGCTGCCTACGTCCGTCGTTTCTCAATCGACAATGGCGGCCCAAGGTGCAGAGCCAGAGTCATATAAATCTCCAGGCCCGGCATCGTTATCTCGGCATTGGATCACCTCAACCACGCGGCGCTAACGGGAATACTTATCACTGCCAATTTTGACCAGGGCCGTTATCTAGGGCGTTGTTGCGGAGACTAGCTGGGGTGACCCTGTGCTAAAACAAGTTGGCCGATCGTGGTGGGCTTCGATCGGGCAACTTCCCGCAGCATGGGGCCGGCGGGAGAAAGCCGACCACTCAAGGGTGCTGATGGCTTCAATCCACTCGCAATTCACTAACAGAATGAAATACGACACCGAAGGTTCCCCGATCTAATCTCGTAGACCCCTCGATGGAATTATTGATGCTTCAACTGACATCGTGGCTTCCAATAAAGCCGTCGGTCAACTGAGAACAGCGTCCTACAATCGTTGGGATAAAAAAGACACGCATTTCCTAGACGAACGCAACAAACAACACACCTTATCGACCGGGCAATCACAAAACCCAGCCATCATGTCTCTTTACCGTATCGGCGTCGACGTTGGCGGCACAAACACCGATGCTGCCATCCTAGACATCACGGCCCCCAACACTCCCGGCCGCGGCGTTCTCGCATCTCACAAAGCCTCAACAACACCGGACATAACCAGTGGCATCGAGTCAGCGATACGAGAAGTCCTGACGGCCTCTGCTGTCGATCAAAAGAGAGTTCTCAGCGTCACAATCGGCACGACACACTTCATCAATGCTTTGGTCGAGGCCGACACCCGCAGACTCAGCCGCGTTGCTGTCGTCCGCCTCTGCGGCCCTTTCACAAGACAAATCCCGCCCTTCTCTGACTTCCCGTCTAGCCTCAGGAGAATCCTAGACGGAGGGGTGTATTACCTGGATGGTGGGCTGGAGATTGACGGCCGAGAGATTGCGCCACTAGATCACGAGCAAATCAGGAATGCTGCGAGAGAGATTGTTGCTGCTGGTGTGCAAGCGGTTGCGCTCGTCGGTGTTTTCGCGCCTCTGGATCATGCTGGCGTGCACGAGGAGGCCTGCAAGAAGATGTTCCTTGAGGAGGCACCGGGGCTTGATGTCGTCTGCTCTCACGACATCGGTCCGCCTGGCCTGCTCGAGCGAGAGAATGCCACAATTCTGAACGCAGCTATCCTCAGAACAGCGCAGAAGGTTACGCGTGGGTTCAAACGAGCAATGACTCGTCTGAGGCTGGCTTGCCCACTGTACCTCTCGCAGAACGACGGCACGCTCATCGATGCGGACACTGCAGCGGAGTATCCCATCAAGACGTTCGCCAGCGGTCCGACGAATAGTATGACTGGTGCAGCCTTTCTTGCAGGCCTTGACAAGGTCAAGACAATGACCACAGATCCTTCTGATGCCTCAGTTGCCGATTTCGTTGAGCCGCAAGTTTTGGTGGTCGACATCGGTGGCACAACAACAGATGTCTGCGCCCTACTCCCATCAGGTTTCCCGAGGCAGGCCCCTGGGTTTGTCGAGGTCGGCGGGGTGAGGACGGCTTTTTCCATGCCAGAGGTTGTCTCCATTGGTCTCGGCGGTGGTAGCAAGGTGGGCGGGCACCCTACATCAGGAGACGTTACTGTTGGTCCTGGGTCGGTTGGTCACTTCCTCACGCAGCAGTCAAGAGTATTTGGCGGCTCTACGCTGACTGCAACCGACGTCATCGTGGCCTCTGGCAAGGCCCAACTCGGAGACGCCGGTCTGATCAAAGACGTACCCGCCGAAACGATTGAGAAGGCGCGTCGAAGGATCAAAACCATGCTCGAGGGTGTCATTGAGCAGATGAAAGTATCTGCCGCCCCGGTGCACGTTCTTTTGGTAGGCGGGGGAGCGCTCCTCGTCACGGAGGACTTGGACGGCGTAGAAAAGTGCATTCAGCCGATACACCAGGGCGCGGCCAATGCCGTTGGAGCCGCGATTGGTAAAATTTCTGGAGAGGTTGACGTCATCGAAATTTTGGAGGGCAGAGATGAGAAAGCTGTTGTCACAGCGACTTGCCAGAAGGCAATCGACATCGCTGTCCAGAAGGGAGCGGCAGCGGATGATGTCCGCATTGTGGAGGTGAACAAGATGCCATTGCAGTACGTCGACAACGGGGCTATGAGAATCCAGGTCAGAGCTGTAGGCAAGCTTTGCGTGCCGGGGAATCCTGTTTTTCCTCCAGAAAGCGGCGACACTGCTCTAGAGGAGGAACAGGACGACGAGGCGGTGAAGGAAAGCGTCTCCGATGCTCTAAGTCCCACAACAAAGCCATCACTCCATGTAGACCTCGAGACGTACCGACCAAATGTGGAAGATGGTGTTTGGTACGTTTCTGAGGTAGATCTTGAGCTGATTTCGACTGGATGCGGTGTTCTGGGCACCGGAGGTGGAGGACCGACGCACCATGAATTCCTCAAGAGTCTTCAGGCATTGAGAACGAGTGAGAAGGGCAAAATGCGGATCATCTCGCCGAAGGCATTGAAAGACGAGGACATGGTCTGCTTTGGATCGTGGTATGGCACGCCAAGCGTCATCAATGAGAGAATTGCTGGTGGCACGGAGATCCCGAGCGGTATTGACGCAGTCACTAAGATTCTGGGAATTAAGTCTCTCGACGGCATTTTTATCGACGAGATGTAAGTTTCCAATGCATGCTTACATGTTCGGAGCCTGACCAGTGTTAGCGGCGGCGGAAACGGCCTGAGTATCTTTCCTACGAGTGTCCACTACGACATCCCCGTTGTCGATGGCGATGCCATGGGAAGAGCGTACCCAACGATGTACCAAGGTGAGTGACTCCTCTTCTGGTGACTAGTGTCGTTTAAAGAAGACTGAACTGACTCCTTTGTTTAAACAGCCACCCTGAGTGTGTATGGTCACCCCTTGACTCCCTGTGCTCTCTCAGACGCAAGGGGCAACGTCTCTGTTGTGATGGCAAGACTCTCTCCCAAGACGCCTTTTATCCTTTGCTAAATTTAGATGCAGAATACCGATACCCCCATACGTCTAGAGCGCTTCTTGAGGACCGCAGCGATTGAACTCGGTCTTGGATGTGCCGTTTGCGCCAGACCCCTTCCTGGGTCGGCCATCAAGTCTCATGGCGTCCCTAACACAGTATCGCAGGCATGGTACCTTGGACGCGCGGTCCATATGGCTCGGAAAAGGAAGTCTAGCTACATCGATGCCATCGTAAGCCTCATCTCAAGAACGCTCGCTCTATCACTGCATGTCTAACACGTTGATGCCCAGTTTGATGTTTGTGCCGGCAAACTCCTCTTCACCGGCAAAATCATTGATGTCAGACGTTACGTCGGTGGAGGCTACACGATGGGCAGCGTCCTTCTCGCCCCCCTCGCAGACGAAGAGCGCGAGTCCGATGCTCGCGGACCATCGAACGCCGATCGCCATATGCTCATTCCTTTCCAGAACGAGTATCTCTACGCTGCTCTAACGGACTCTGAGGGATCCGAAAAAGACCAGGAAGTTATCTGCACCGTGCCAGATCTCATCTCCATCCTCGGCCAGGATGGGGAAGCGATTGGCTCACAAGATCTGCGGTATGGCTTGCGTGTGAACGTCATTGGGCTACCTGCGCATCCCTTGTGGAAGACAGACAAGGGAATGCCGGTGGGAGGGCCAAAGGCCTTTGGACTGGAGATGCCCTTTGTTGGGGTCGGAGAGTACACGGAGCCGAGGAGCGTCATTGAGGAATTTGCGGCGTAAATGTAGACAAAACACCATCTCCATGGAACAGGAAAGGCAGACTTATCCATCGGAAAGGAAACATCATGCAGACTCAATCGTGTCTATTGCTATTGTGTTTCCTGGGCCAGGACGTGATGGCAGCCCAACGGGGGGCCCTATCTAAGATCCAGACCAAGCAAAGCTATCCTTGATGCAGTAGGCCTGCCACCTCTCGCAGAATTGAATGCGACTCTCACCAAGATTCGTCCTCTCCAAACTGTGAAATCGTTCGTATCCCGGTAAAGTAAGCCGTTCATCAAGCGGTGTAGTAGCACCAGATCTCCCTAGCGAGTCTCTCCTAGAACCAAACAGTCAGTCATGTGAACGAACTCCAAACATCAAGAGCTGCAAACTTACCTTTCCGTCATCCTTCAGAAACACGGTCTCGCACCACGGCGCATCCTCGTCCGCCTCGTTCTTGGTCCAGTGGTTGTCCCACTCGACAACCCTGCCCGCCATCTCCGAGCGGAAGTCAATCGTGAAGAAGCCCATGCGGAATGTCATCTTGAGCGAGCCCCGCTTGTTGCCGTTCTGGTCGTCGAGCACCAGCACAGCGGGCAGATCAGTCCTCTCGGGGGCCGTGTAGACGGTGACGACATGGTTGTCCTCGTATGTGGCTATGACCATGATCTGGTGCTTGTTCTCGGTGTACCATATTCGCTGGCTGAAGCGGACGATGCGCTTTGTTGGGCCGGGGAGGTTCGAGTCTGTGGGAAGTCGGGGATGGACATCAGGTGAGGCAGGAGCGGGGGAGGGGGAGACGATGACTGTCTGGGTGCTGTCGTGGAATTGGGTTATTGTAGCTTGCGCGGAGGCTGTCACGACGACGACGGCGGGACCATCCGGGGTGGTAGAGGTGGAGTATGAGGAAGGTGCGACGGCCGGCGGGTCGAACCATTCTGTGACTGTCGCTTTAGCGGTCTTCGTGACCCAGGCGGTTCGAGCGGAGTTTGAAGATGAGGATGACAAGGAGGAGGAAGAGGTTGATGACGAGGAGGATGAGGACAACGAAGGTTGAATCCATTCCGTGACTGTCTCTTGGGAGGTCTGGGTCACCCAGGCAGTGTGCTTGGTCTTGGAGGGGGCAGACGTGGTTGAGTCGTCGACGCTGGATGTGCTTTCCGTTCCTGGCCAGAGGACCACGATCGTGCTTGAAACCACGACGGTCGTGATGTTGCGAGTCGAGGATGATGATGGCAAGGCCACGGAGGACTCGGTCGTTCCTGATGAGATAGACTGCGTCGAGATTCGAATATTCGTGATCGAGGTCGCGGTCGAGGTCGAGGTGGCAGGCTTCGAGGGCTCGGTGGTGCTTCTAGAGGCAGCTATGGATGTGTCAGGAACGGCAGGTGCGGATGAGGAGTCGGCGGTCGAGGTGTGGTCGATCGTAGAGCTCTGGGTGCCGGTGGTGGAGATGGAGGAAGTCTGGCTTGAGGAGAGAGAGTTGGAAGAAGAAGACTTGGGCTCCCTGACGGCTGAAGTAGAGCTGAGGGTGCTGGTCTGAGAAGGAGCGGGAGAGCTGCCATCGGGCGCCGTGAGACTGAATACACCTGTCGCGATGGTGCCCAGGGAGGTCGGGATGGACAAAGGCGGAGGGCGAGTAAGCAGGGAGCTCATGGATTGGGGAATCTCAGTAGCGTCGCAGGGGATTCCGAGTTCAATGTAGGTTGAGATGGTGGTCGTGAGCACGATGGTTTGCATCTCGCGACGGTCGAGGCCCGGCGCGGGAATGCTGGAGACTTGGTCGAAGAGGGCTGGATGGGCAGCCTGGAAGGACGATCTTTCCACGCGCTTGTGGTGACCACCTGAAAAGAGGACAAAGTCAGTATTTTGGGAAGGATGCGCGAGCAAGGGAGATCTTCACCTTGAACATGAGCCTGGGAGGTGCTAATAAGCATCATGACAGAAAGCATGTAGAGCAGGCCATGGCACCAGGCCTTCCAGGAAGGCTTGCGTGCGTCCATTGTTGTATTGCAATGTGCAAGATTGGTGTGATGCTGGGGAAGTGTTGTTTCACTTTGGCGGATGTGAAAGTTTGTGAAGGTGAGAGAATCAGGGAAGAGTGACAGGTTGTAGGTGGTGAGGAAGTTGCAAGGTGAGGACAAAGATGGGTGAATCTTTGTTTTGTTACCTAGCCTGAGGAAAGAACAAACCGTGATGCACTATGGGAAAGGTGTCAAAAAAAGGAAAAGAAAGAGAGACTGTTTTTGTGGTTGATATTCTACGTTCCATAGCAGTGAATATGAGAGGCTAATAGGTATAGTTCTAGGATGAATGGTGAAGCGAAGGTCAGTTGTCTGAGATGGAGGAAGGAGGTAGGTCGTATTGAAGAGCGTTCCTTCCCTGGGTAATTTTAGACGATGACAACTTGTTTCTTCCTGCTATGTAAAGAAGCTGATTGGAACATTAGTGCAACATCCTCGTCCATACTGGTAATGAGGCCTATTCGCCGGTATTCATTCGCGTCCACTGCGTCTATGTCGACAGGCTTGAGCAACATTCCAGTTGTTTCTGTCACAACGTCGAAGCCGTCACGCGCTACATTACGCTTCCTAGACCTCTCCCTCTTCAAGGGCAAGATATGGACTTGTCCTGACTGAGCCAACTGATCATCCAACGTGTCAACCCATACTGATACCGGAGGCTTCATGGCGGTAGGAAACTCGTCTGCTGACATGGTTATCTCGAAATCTCCAGCCCTCTTGTATCGACAGCTGATGATGTTTCCGCTCAGCATAAGCGAACCTCCGATTACACTGACCGTAGCATCTTTCCCGATGCTCTCGACGCTGGCATCAATAAGGTTAACCCAATATTCTACCTGATGAAGTGGCTTCGGGGATCTCATATCGATTGGCCCGTCCACCGAAGCCCAAGACCACGATGGGGCTCTGTAGCCACATGCAGGTCTGGCTCGGGGTGGGACGACAACCCAAGTGAGCTCGTGCAGAATTCTCGACTTCCACATTCCCGCAAGATAGGTGTCTCCTGATGCGCGGAGGAACAACTTGGCTACTCCAGCAAATGCAGCTAATTTGTCGCTGGGGCGGCTGAGGTCGCATCGTGAGTACCTGCCTACCAGTCTGACCCACGTATTGGCCTCCTCGGCAGTGAGCAGTCCGCATTCCTCGTCGATATCTCGCTGAACCGTCTTGAGGTCGTATCGAGATCTCTTTAGGGTGTACTCGTAAGGAATACCACTTCTGAACGTTTCGCATTTGGCTATCGGTTGGCGACATTCCCAAAGAACTTGTCGTGATGCAAAGTAAAGCATTCTTGGCGCCAGGAACCATTCTTGAAGAACCCAGCCTCGTTCCATCAAGGTACCGGGGTTCAGCTGTCGCTGGAAGTATCCCATGCGGGTTACATAGTAGTCCGTTGGCTTTGATGAGCCTATGCTGCTAGGCATTATTCTGTGTCGCAGTTGTTCCGGATCCCGATTTCTAAACAGGCCATCTCGAGGGCCTTGCCCATCCACTGCAGCAATGTTACAAGCTGAGTGACTGTAAACCTCTGCCATTAGTGCCGCCTCCGTCTCCCAGTCTTCCGCTGAATCTTGCATGATGCACAGGCAGTCTATCCAGATGTATCGAATGCCGAAATAATGCGCTACCGTAATCAGGTCTTGAAATGTCTGTGGCATGTCCCTGATAGCCTGCCCCGAGCGAAACAGCATGATGGTATCGGAAAGAAGGAGAAAGTCAGAGTTTGGTCCCCATCGGTAACTCAAAGTCATGTAGGGAGGATGCTCCACATGCTGTGGCAGATCTTCAGCGGGTATAATAAGCTTCCATTCCGGACTACCGTGTCCTCCAACATCCAGGAGTCGGGTTGGGAGCCACTGGTTTTGCGTAGACGCACATTCCTTGTGACCTTCCGAGCAGTGTCGATACCAAGATTTGGCAAGGCTGAGTGTCGATTCCGAAGCGGTACTTCTTTCCAAATTCCTTAGAGAAAAGAGTATATCGTTGCCGCATGCTTTTTCTTCTCCTTCTCCAGGTTGGTCATCTTATCGTTGTTAGCGGCGGACAGTATAAGACTTCAGCCAAAAATGGAAGGCGGAACACAAACCATCACTTTTGATGCGGTACATTTCGACCCGAACATTGTCGAGGATACCAGTCAAGGGACTGTGGTAGAAGACGCTGATTTGAATCTCCGTTGGGGCCGTATCAAATTCTTCTTGATCGACATCGTCAATATGATACTCCAGGCCTTTCCAATGGTCGAATCGTGCTGTTTCCCATGCGGCGGGGTGTTGCTCGCTAGCATTCCAAACCAGGTTACATATGAAGCACGTCTGGGCGGTTTGCTTGAAAGCGTCCAATGATTGGCCAACAGGCGTTATTTTCGTGCCCTTACAATCCCGGATTTCTGGTGGTGGTAGGAGAACCTGCGCACATACTGCGCAAGGCTTACTTTTTACAGCCATTCCTGTTGAAATGCTTAATTGCCGAGGAAGAAAATAGGTGAGGGGAAAATGAGGTATGAAGGGAAGGACTACCTTCTTTCATAACGACAAGCTTTGATAAGCCAATGAAAACCTCCAGACGTGCATACATGTATTTAGGCTGCAAGATAGCTGTGCCGGGGATTACGAACCCCCACAAATCCCCTCACCATCTCCAGAAGCAGGCAGCTGCTGCCTATCAGTACCGCAAGTTGAGCCTGCTCAATCAAGAGAATGAAGCAATATTTAGCTGCAGATCTAAGCTGACTCTGTAGCAGCCTACTCATGGTGGGTATGCTAGCTGGCGTGCATACGACGAAGCATTTGTTGCTGCGATTCGATGTCAAATAGAGATGTCAGCAGCCATCTTTGAACATATGCGTGAACCCGTAGGATAGAAACACGCAGGCATCCATGAGAGGGGTTCAAATGTTTCCTCACTACCTGATACAACAGGCAGCCGTATATCCCTGTCCTTAACTGAAGCTGGCTTCCTGCGCAACGCGCCACAAGACGTTCGTTGTTCCACTCGGTAGAAACCAAACTAACGATGGCAGTGCCCCGTGAGACTGCGGAGAATCTTCGCTCCAGACTATGCGCGTGGATGAACAAAACAGTATTCAAGCCGGTCTCGCTCAATCCGTTGACCGGAGGTCAATCCAACTTCACCTACCATGCGCACTTGGAACAACGAGTAACAGCTCGAGATGATTCTGGCAGAGGCATCAGCGAAGTCATTGTCAAACATGGAGAACCATACATGGCTAGGCATCCGAGCAATGCTATAACCATCGACCGTTGTGTATGTCAACGAACCCGTCTGAATCTCTTTGCTAACCTGCCATAGTCCGTCGAAGCAGCCTGCCTGAAGCATCTGCATGCACTCAAGCCCCTTCACCAGACATCTCAGAGCGCTCGCTACCACGTGAGCACTCCCGAATGTTATCTCTACGATGACAAAACCAAAACACAGATTCAAGAGTATATGCCAGGGACTCTGGATCTGAAAAGCATTGTACTTAAGAGCTGCGAGGAACCTCTTGCCGTGCTATTGAAGCAACACTACCATCACATCGGTAGGGCGTTGGCAGAGTACATAAGCCAATTTCACCAGAACACAAGCCCGGTAGCTCGGGTCCACGCAGAGGAGGGAACCAGTCCTCACCTGTCGACTCTTCACGAGGCAATCAGCCGCAGCAGTGAAATGCAGGATCTGAAGCTCATGGTCAACTATGACTGGCTGCTGGAACGTGTTGAGCAGTTTCCAGAAATCTTGAAAGACGCGAAAGATGTTTTCGTGCGTCTAAGAGAGCAAGGTATCGACGAGCTGAAGAACGGGTCCGCGGCGCCGACGGTCATCCATGGAGACTTTTGCCCACAGAAGTAAGTCGGCGCCTCACAAACATCTGGAATCGGACATTGACCAAGGACCAGCATACTGATTCGTGACGAGTCAACTCAGGATGGAAAAGAGACTGGCCTGTTTGTTGTGGACTGGGAAAATGCCCAAATCGGTGTGCCCGCTATGGATCACGGCGAAATGATCGGAGAACTCTACTCAACCTGGCTTTACGATGGCTCCGATGCAGGCATCCACGTCATTGAAGGGTATGCTGCAGGTTTGGGATCTCTACCGGTAGACGTTGCCCTTCGCATTGCTGCTCAGGTGGGCGTGCATCTCCTCAGTTTTGGCACACTTGCACAAGACAAGTCCGAGTTACAGATCGACCACGTCGCACGGGAGGGGAGAGACATCATCGTCAACTCTTGCAAAAAGAACCAGGCATGGTTCAAAGACCATGTTCTCCGGTGTCTATTCACGCGCTAAAGCACTCGTCGGACAGACAGTATCAAATCTGCTGGGACTTTCCTATCCGCCTCAAACCTTTATTGCTCTTGGCTTGAAATATCATAAGCTCGTAGCAGATGAATTTTAATACTCTTTCGCAATGATTTCGGCAGCCTGCTCAGCAAGAGCAAATGTAGCCACTTGAAGATGAGCAGAGATAACCACCGGGAAGACTGACGCATCCACAACACGCAGGCCTTGCACCCCTTTGACCTTGAGATCGCCACCAACTACCTTGCCCATCGCTACTGAGCCCATCGGATGATGAACGGAACTAGCCTCAGTTAGTTACTGCTCCTGTACAACGGAACAAGTCACATTACCGAGCAGCAGCACGAATCCTTGCATCGATGTACTCATCAGTCGAGTTCACAGTGTACGGTTCGTCAAACCCTGCCGGAACTGCTTCACCGTTCAGAATCTCACGGCCAAGAACTGTTTTGTCGCTGCCAGCAAAAGTAATTTCCTGACGAATACCCTCACGTACGATGTAGCGATCGACGGCAGTCGCGAGATAATTGGGGTCGATCAGGGGCGAATCGGTAATGTTTCCGGACGCAAGCTTGATAGAGCCCCGCGAAGTCGGCAAGATGAAAATGCCGGAGATTGCGACTTTTGAACCGTCGGTAGACCCAGAGTAGAGGAAGAAATGTTCGAAGAAAGTACGTTCTTGCTTCAAGAGAGGATGATCGGGGCCGGGTGCGGCACCCTCATCTTCTTCTATAGCTTTGGCGAGGCCCTCTTTTGGTACACTGGAGCAGACGATGAAGTCTGTGGCGGTCCCCCAGCCGTACTGTTCCGCTGTCGGAAATGCGGCAGATCCTACCGCCCAGCCTTCCTCAGGGTTCTTGACATTCCAGGACGACGGCGACAGGAAGTGATCGGCATAGTTCTTGCCAACTTCAGGAGCATCAAGCTTCACGTCAACGCCCACCGCCTCAAGCTCATCACGGGGCCCGATGCCTAAGGTTCCTTGTCAACAATTGCCAACGCATTGCCTGAAGCACTTAACGTACCTGAGAGCATCAAAAGATGCGGAGTATGAACTGCACCGGCTGAGAGAATAGTCTGCCGACCTAAAATATGGGTTCCGTTCGCTAGCTCAATACCTGTGGCTATCAGCCCCTCTGTTGAGTTAGAAAGGAGGACCTTGGCGACTTGGGTATCCGTTAGCACTGTCACATTTTCAAGGGAGTACACTACGGCGGCAATCTCCCGTCGACCATTGCTCTTGTTCTCAGTGTACTCGGCAACACCAAGAGGGTTCCCGGCATTGCCATCAAACAACGGAATGGGTTCGACGCCAATTTCGTGCCACGACTGCAGCACCTTCTCACGAAGAGGGAATGGTCGCTTTGTTGATGTGACGGACTGTATTCCCACTGGCCCGTCATAACCATGCTGAGCCGAGTTGATCGTAGAATTCCAGAAGGTCTCCGCTTTCTTCATGTATGGTAAGAGTCCATCGTAGGTCCAACGGTCATCATCAACAGCTTCACCCCAGAGGTCGTAGTCAACTTTGTCACCCCGGGTCCACAGGCCTTGGTTTGAGGTCAGTGTGGTTCGAAAATACCCTGCAAAAGGAGGGTCGTACCCATATTGATGACAGTTCCGCCGCCTAGAGCCTTTCCTTGGGCGAGGGTGATGGACCGGTTGTCCACGTGCACCTGAGGAACGGAAGCGAGCTTCCAGTCAAAATCTCCGCCAATAGTGTTTGTGGAGTTAGGCCAGACGATATCTTGCCGATCGTTTGCGTTGGGCCCAGCTTCCACAACGAGGATCTTGAGCTCTGGACGATACCCCGCAAGGCGGTTGGAAATGACCGACCCGGCGAGGCCGCCTCCTACGACGATCACATCCCAAATCATATCGGCTGGAAAAGGAACCGGTAGCCTGTTATCCCGTCGGATCGGCTCATACGTGCCAATGAAGACTTCGCTTGAATTGAGATCGCACGGAGGAAGCCATCAGCCTTATGTGTTCTGATTTATGAATAGACATCACAGCAGGCTGAGATCGCATCCCAGAAGCGTGATATCTCCGCATTCTGCGCCGCACTTGGAAATTGGAGAAGCATCGGAGCAGATTCCGCTTGTACAACAAGACCCACAAATTGCCAACCGTAAGCTCTGCACGTTTCTTACCCAATTGGCTACGCAGCCTGGATCGTGAGACGATGTTCCTCGGAGTTGGTGCATGCCCAGGCGGAGAAGAGAACCAGCGTTGCAATTTCGCCGGAAACCCGTCGTATCCCCGAAATGAGTGTCCGGGATGACAATCCGCTGGCCGGACCGTCCCGCTGGATTGAGTTGATCCGTGGTTGATCTATGCTATGTTCGGGAACATATTTTTGCGAACCAAGGTCAGAAGCATTTCAACCTCATGGAACTGGAATCCTGGAGTTGAAAGCCTCCGGGGAACGGGACACCGCTTGTGCCGAACCAAGGTCGCATCGTTCGCTTCCCTCGTAGCGGTCAGTCGACACGTTGACGATCCAACAGGAATGTTGCATGATCATGGGTCAACCGACCAGGCCCCTTGTCGAAAGGCAGGGGAAGATTTCGGCCCCCACCAAAAACCTCCAATACTGGCATATTAATTGGTCCGCGTAATCAGAGCTGTCGTTCTGGAGATGCTGTTGGCTCTAATTTGCAAAGACTCTTCTAGACGAGACGCGAGCCCCTGGCTAAGAAAGCCGATTTTCCGTCCTCGATTTTTTTTTTCTTTGCATATTCCGCCCTCAGTTGATTTTTGTGGATAGCAGCATGCCGAAGGAGCAACCGGGCCAAGTATCGTAGGCTTCAAGTTGTGACCACGATGCCTGATCACTTCCTGCCAGAATGCTGGCTATCCCCAGCCGATGACGTCTCAACTTCATAAGTCATATCCTTTCGGATCCCCCGAATAGGCACAGTGCTGTCCTTGTCCGACCCATTGTCCTCCTCTAGACGCGTCCAATCGCCTTGGTCGGCTTCATCGATCTCAAAGTTAGACTTCATGCCCTTCCGACCCCTGATCTTTGATGTCCCTCCAGAGCCACCGATGGTCACAAGCCCGGCTGATGGTGGCTGCAGTCCAATGGAGCCCTCAGTGCCTCTGGTTGTAGCTCGTGGTGCTCGGTGTCGCATAATGAACTGGCGCAGGGCGGGAAGAGATCCTGCAATCAAGCCGATGGCAGTCTCGACGTTGGACCATAGAGGAATGTTGCCAATGTGATCTACGGAGCGAATGAACTTAGTAACACGATTGTTAACCAAGCATTGCAATAGACTTACAAGCAAGATCGTCGAGCGGACGATTGTAATGGTCGATATAAGGGGTTCTGATCATTGTCGACACTGAAGCACTTGAGGGAGATCAGAGTTAGTCGATTGGCGAAGAACCTCTAAGGGATGACTTACAAAGAACCGAAAGAGAGGAAAGTTGCAACCATGATCTTCGTCGACAGCCTCATCTGCGTTTGCATCAGAATGATGGCTGGAAGAACCGCGCAAGCCAGATCCGTCGCAATGGTGCTGGCTGTTGAGGTATATGACAAGCCCAACATAGAGGTGACAGGAGAACATTCCCCGCGACCATCTGCAATAAGGCTTGCGTCCCAGTTTGCCTCCACTGGTCGACAGAGTAGCAATATGCCGATGAAAGTCGTGAGAAATGTGGCGATGATGAGCCCAAGCAGAACATAGACGGCAACGCGCAACTTGGGCATCGTGGTGGCAATCCGCAGAGTGGTGATGCAGATGGAGGACTTGACAAGACATAATGCTATGACGTATAGCAACATCCATATCATCAAGTACTTGATGGACTCAACCATCATCGTCGCGCTAAGGTCGGCATTGCGTCTACCCAACCCGCTGAGGGCACCCACGCATGCAAGAGCAACATCTGCAAGATAGACAACCTAGCGATAAATACTAGTCAGTTTCGAGCAAGCGCGTGTTGTAAAACTCCAGCATCTAACTTACCAATCCACTCAGCATCAAGCCATCGTCAAAGCTGAAGTTTCTCTCCTTAAGTCGGAAATATGTGCGTGCCCCCACCACCACTAGCGAGACTATGCCGCCAACAATGGATACAACAAAAAGGCTGAGGCCTGTGCCCTCGAGGTGGTCGACAAAACGCTGCGTTGGATCCAAGGTCGTCATCTTGTTGTTGTCAGTCGCATGGCCTGTCCTTTCGGCTCAGAGATATATCAAGGATTTAGCTTGGAGACGTTCAAGAAAGTGGCCAAACAGCCGTATGTATGTTGGTGAGCGCACGTGGGAAATTCCGCTCAAAAAACAAGAAATGGTAAGAGCAATATAATAACCTAGTCACTTAACCGAGAAGGAATTGATGCCGACTGCCAATGGATGCATGAGCTTTCTCAAACAATATGCAACACGTGATATCCCAGCCGCCTGGTGAGCTGAGCTCGCCGTAACGAGCTGCCATCCCAAAGCTGCGCACTCGTGTCGATCGACAGCAGACAAATCCGAGATGATCATTTCCGAACCTAGTAGGACCCTCTCGAACCCCTGACGGACCCCTGAAGAAAACGTTGAAGAAACCCCACCTGTGGGGTATCATGCTCCAGGGCAGTGCCAGGGCTGGTTGGCAAGTTCCTCATCCCCATCACTGTGAGAGGACGCTCAGGGTGAAGTGAAAACGGAGCCGTGAGGCAATTCTTTGCGGGATGGGCAGGTAACGTACGTTTGCCCCCTTTTCAACGGATGCTCGGCGGTGGGAAGAATGCTACGCTGGACGCCGCGTTCATACCTCTTCTTCAAGGCCCTCGAATCGAAAGAGAAGACTGAGCCATTCACGTCTCTAACGTTGCTAGAAAGGACCCTCATTAGGCAGAATATCCTGCGGCTTTCTCATGATCTAGCCCCCACGAACCAGTTCATTAGCGAGGAAAAAGTGATGATCCTGCCAATTTGATCACATCCCCGCACCCTTCGTACCATGGTCCACCCACAGACAATGGGGAACCACTTGACAGTTCCTCTTTTAGGAACCCTTCGACATGGGAACGAGCTTCAGGTCGGAGGCATATGCCACAACTGGTTTAGAGCATCCGCTCTGGACCCGGAAATGGGGACGCAGCAGACAGGGTCGTGGGTAAAACGTTCCGGCTGTCATATCTCCCTCCTGCTTTCCTTAATTACCATGGTCCCGGATTCCTTGTTACGAAGTGGCAGTTGAACTCTGCATGCCGTTGTGAGCAGACTCTTGTTGGAAACCACAGCATACTATCCACCGCACGAATCGCTCCTTGCGCGTAACATCAGACACCATGACTGCCACAGAAATCACCGTTCCAATCACCCAAGCCCCTCCGTACAGGGTACACGAGGGAAAGACCGCTGTCATCACGGGTGGTGCGAGAAGTGAGTTCATCCTTTGTTGATACTGCCCGGAGGACGTTGCTGACAGAATACGCAAGGCATCGGTGCCTCCATCGCCCAGAACCTTGCCTCCAAGGGTGCCAACTTGGTCATCATCTACCTGAACGAATCTTCCGACGAGCCTGCCGCCAACCTCGCAGCCCAGCTCTCAAAAGCACACAATGTCAAGGCCGTTCCTGTCCGCGCCGACTTCAGCACGCCTGAGGGCTGCACCAAGATTATTGAGGCCGTGAAGAGCGACCTGCCGCACAATGCCAAGACAGGGAAGCCCCAGGTTGACATCCTCGTCAACTGCGCCGCCCTCTTCCACGCCATGCCCCTCGAGGCCGTCAACATCGAGGACTTCCACAAGGTCTACTCCATCAACGTCCTGGGCCCCATCCTCCTCACCCAGGCCGTCAAGCCACTCCTCCCCAACGACCGCTCGGGCCGCATCGTCAACGTTTCGAGTATCGGCTCCAAGGTGGGCCTCGAGTACCTGACGCTGTACGGAGGCAGCAAGGGTGCTCTCGAGGCGATGACGCGCACCTGGGCCCGCGAGCTGAAGGAGCACTGCACTGTCAACTCTTGCAACCCCAGCTCCACCATGACGGACATGCTCCGTGGTGCCTCTGATGATGCCAAGAAGGCCATTTCAATGTGGTACCCCCTCACGCCGCTGTGCGGGATCCGGGAGTGGGATACCGAAGAGCAGAAGGAGATGGCCGAGAAGTACGGCGGTCGCGCGGGATATGCCGAGGAGATTGCTGGCATTGTTGGTATGATCTGCTCACCTGAGAGCGGATGGATGACAGGATGCCTGGTCAGTGCCAATGGAGGCCAGTGGATGGCCAGCTAAGCGCGTTATGCGACAGAAGAAATAGTCACTTCAATACTACTTTGATCACAGCATTAATCGGCCGCCACGCCCACAAAAGTACTGTCAGACTGCATCATACCCGTACCGAAACCTACTTTTGTCATTTTTATTGGGATCACAGCCGTGCAGGGCAGGCATGTGCATAAGTATGCCTTGGGCAACTGCGGGTAATGTGTTTGATCGCTGCAGTGATTAATTTGGGTTTCAAATACACTCCATTTGCAGTAACATTATGCTTGCAACACTTTTTTCCAAAGTCCTGCATCATGGGATTGTGTCTGTGTATCAATCCATTTATTTCTGAGGGTGCTGTGAAAACATGTAACTCCACTTGCAGTCTACTTTCATCTCAGTTGTCTTCAATAGCCCGTTACTTATATCTATGCCTGAGTCTGTTTCCAGCCATCTTAACTACAATATAAAAACTTATTAACTATGTGCCGATATTTTCCTTTATTGGGAAGGAACTACTAATCTTTATTACGGCTCTAACATAAGAGTCTATAGTCCCCGGCCACTTCGCTAAAACGCTTAAACAAGCACCAGTATGTTGAATAGACATATTGAAAGCTTAAGTTCAACAGGCAAGGTCTTTCAGATGCGTCATATTAATGCGCCACCTAGACGTCGCGGAGCCTCACTTACATGTGCACACCCTTTGTGTAGAAAATACTTTTCAAGGAATCTAGCCAAGATTCACGACGCTCAAAAGACCTGCGTGGTTTGATTTTAATATCTCACGCTTCTGATTTACACGCACGGCTCCATGGCAGCCGGTCCGGGGCCGGAGACTCAACAGACTCTCTGGCTGATGGTCGCTCGACAGTCCGTTAGCTGACTTGACTTGAACAGCCTGGGGCTCATGTCGATATGCACCGCATGGAGGAGAACACTAACCTAACCAATCCTATGCCAAGGTCCAACTAGCTTTTGGTAAACGTCGGATCTCCTACCAAAGTGAAATTGTTAGCCCACGAAATCATATCTTGAGCCCTTTTGTCCACATCAGGCTGCCTTCTCGCAGCTCCCTCACAATCAAAGGCTTTGGCGTCTGACATGATCATGGAGGCGCAGTTTCTCGATATGTCGAAGCTAGGCCCTGTTCTTCAGGGGTCGTCTTGGTCTAGAGCGGAAACACACGGCCGGAATGCACCCCAAGGTCTGTCTCTGAAATGCATAAGTCTGCATTGTCACTTTCCCGCGAATTGAACTAAATTAGCGACAAAGATGTTACTATTGGAGGCAATCATCGCATCCGCGTTGTCTGATTGCCTAATGAGCTCGGGCTTTGAAAATGGCTCACTGGTCAGAAATTCAGAATTATCCGTGTTTGTATGAGCAAGCGGGATTGCGGGTCTAGCAAACGTGCATAATGCATGCTTCCTTTCTCGGTTGGTACTACAGCAGGACTGCGCAGCTCATTCGGCAATGGGCTTGATATTTGTGGTTTCTATCATTATCGCACCCTCTGCAACGGTACATGTACTATCACTGATGTGATGAGCGCCCTGGAGCATCTTACATCCCTTGACCAAAAGATTAAAAGAAGTGGTAGTAAGCACAGGATCTCAGCAGTGCCAAACGTCTTGTCAAACGACGATGCGGTGAGGTCAAAAAGTTCAAGGGTGTCACCAACACTAGCGTGTTCTGGGGAATAGGGAGGAAATTTGCAGCAAGATTCGATTCAGGGGCTCAGGTTGCATCACGCCCAGATGTCAGAATAGGTTGGCCCAAAAGATCAGGTTAAAGGAGTATGTCTACGTGACGGTACTTACGACAGAACGAGGCTCGGCACGTTGCTGTGTTCCCCCAATCCAACGCATTTCACGTCTACCAAGCCAAAGGTGTCGATCTGCGCCGCATACTGACACCGCTTCTTTTCTCTTCTGCGTTTGCGATCTTTTTGTTTATCTTGAAAACAGCTCCGTGTAATTTGTAATTAAGTCTTCACTGGGATCTACACAACTTAATAAGAAAACCCAAGCCAGCCTGCTACCTCAGCTCCAAGCTAAGCCTGAATAAAGCTGCTGGTAGCCAGCACGCCAGTCCTCTCAGTCCTCCATACGCAAGGTAGAATCGACTGTCATTAATACACGGAAATTCAGTTTGAATATTGGCTTTCATCATGTCCCAGAATCCTGCCCAATAGTTGTGCCTATAGAACGCAGTCGCTTTCTCCCCAAGCCGAAGCCATGAGATCCACTTGGAAGCAAAGGGCAAGAGTGTCATCAATACCACCAACAACTTCAAATAGTGCACCGATAAACTTCTCCTTATTGCAACGCGTTGAATGAAGGTAAGAAGGAGCGACATGTCGGTCGCCGACACTAGCGTGTTCCGGGGAATAAGGAACTCATTGACCAACGCATCGGACATCCAGAGAGGTAAACGTTGAGGCTCATCGATTACCACGATGTCGGCGTATCAAGGGACGATCCGAGAGTGGGGGGCATTCTTAGCGCGCCATGCTGTAAACGAGATCCTGGATGATGGCTGTCCTTAGACGCTCGGTTTGACACCTTGCAGCATTCCTCAACGATTGGTGCAATTCTTATTCCTGTCGTTTGCTTCATTCCGCGTTTAGAAGTCCCTCGTGGCTGCGCAAAACACGTCTGGCGGAAAAAGCAAATGTTTTCCCTCAAGTGAGGCAAGGTAAGCCTGCGGCTGGTCAGGCGGCGGGCGTGGATCCGCCGCGCATTGCGCGCCCTATGATAACAAACTGAACAGGGATATGTGCAAATTCACCACCTAGCACGCTGTCGGTGGACAAATTCCGCTTGGGGCAAACCCTCCGTGACGAAGCCCGCAGGCCTCGAAGTCTCAATTTCTCGACCGTCACTTTTGCAGGGTGCATTGGTGCGTGTAAGTGGCGTGGCCAGGAGAACAGACACTTTCCAGACATCTCTGAGGAAATAGAGAAAAGAGTATGCAGTAACTAATCGAGGGTGCGAGTAACATCAGTTGCACAGAGATGTATAGGTCACACAGCGTAGGAATAGCCCTTGGGCCGCCCATCTCCGCCGGTTTCGGAGTACGAGTCCGGCGCCGCTGGCACCATGTTTGTTTCCATGCCATGGTATAAAATCATGCATAAACAATCCATTGACACCGCTTCTCTCGTCAAACGAGTATTTACGTGTATCTGTGGTCCAATACTCATGCACTCTGCATAACAGGCATATCGGACAAAAATACGACAATAATCAGGCCCAATGAGTACATTAACTACATCGTCACAACGAGGAAACCTAGTATCAGAGGGGGCTGCAGATCGGCCACCATATTGGCATAAATTACTTGAGAATTATATCGCCAGGATCAAGCGCAGTCCCCAGCAAATCCTCATGGTAGCTTGGCCGCCCAGCCACGGTTAAAGTTGACATGGGACACATGTCAGCTCAGCAATACTTACACATTCATCCCGTTCATAGGCTATTCCGACGTCAGCAACCTGCTATGTTGTCCTCAAGATACAAGATACAGCTTGTCTCACACTTTCCCTGGCCTCCTCGTATGACGGTGTATCGTTCGTACCCGAGCTTGTCGCGACTGGCTTGGCTCTCTTGGTTGGAGTGAAGGGGAGGCGTGCCATAGGAGCCATTTGCTGGGTTCGCTTCATCATGCGCTTCGCCTGCGGTGTTCCTTCGGGCACTGGTGCCGCCTCTTCCACTTGCGGTGAGGTTAAGGCACTAGAACAAGCGACCAACTGATCGTCGTCTGTCAGAGCCAAACCACGGTGAGCATCGTCGATCTTCCCATTCCCGTCGTAGATCAAGTAGCAGTTTGCCGTTCGGTCGAAGTAGAGTTCGAGGTGTAAGACGGGGACCTCTGTTGAGACATCTCCGAGCCGACGTCTCGACAGCTGTAGGAACATGCGCTCTCCATCGTGACCTTGCCGGACGCTGTCGACAGTGAATCGCCATGTTCCTTTCTTGGGTATGGGAAGTTCCACAACGTCATAACATCTGTCGTGGGCCAATAGTAAGCCCGCCCTGTTTCCACGGCCATGGAACGGGTCGCAGATGATCTTGAGTCTGTCTGTGCCCGACGTCGTGATGTCTGCAGAACGGTGCTTCTGAAGTGACGTAATGTTAGTTCTAAACAACTACAAGTTGCATGGGGGTTCTCGTACCTGATTGAAAAGGATAGCAGCAGTGTCATCCCAGACCTCGTTGTTACTAGCGACTCTGCCGCCAGAAACCTGTTTAGGCACATGCAAGTCGCGTTGCAGCATCTGAATGCCGAATGCCGCCCCGTTGCTCAAGTACTCATTAACCGTTATTGACTTGGAAGTGGCCAATGCGGCACCTCGGGCGACATTGAAGGCTCTGTTCGAAAGCACCCAGGGGAGTGTCGGTCAGCAATTCTATGGTAGAGTGATGCCGTGGAATGGGGCTTGACTTACGGGCTGCCATTTGCTGTATCATAAGCGAAGATGGGCTTGAACTTTAGCCCTGCGTCTTTGCAGTACTGTCGGAGCCGTCTCTGAACCTCGAAGTGCCTTGCACTGCCCCCAGTCACCACCACTCTGCACTGATGAGACGCGCCATATAGCCCCCCAAGTTCATTGATGTGTTTCTGAGCCATGTCTAGAGGAGCTTTCATAGCTGCCTCAAAAGTGGCTTTGACAACCGACTCAGGAATTAAGACCGGTATAGAGTCTGAGATGTTAGCATGTAGTCTCATCTCCCGAAACGTTTCGACGCCAGATTCGGCAATCTGCTAATGAAAACTTTCCAGCAGTTGGGCACGTAAGCTTTCATCGAGAAAGGACTTCTTCCTGTCTGGTCCGTCGGGTTTCAGCGTTTCTTCGGTGCAAAACTCGCTGACGTAGGATTCCCAGTGCTCGGTGCCACCGCCAGCCCCTGAATGTTGTCGTTGGTCAGCCACGTCAAGCCCATTTGCCAGCCCGCGTGTCAGAGTTTCTGAGTACTATACGAAAAGTCTAAACTTTCAGCTTACCGAATGGATTCCCGAGTCTGAAGAATGCTGCCGCGTCTACACATGGAGATGCTCTGGCTCTGAAGGGGCAACCGCTCTGTTGAATTGATCAGCATTGTTTCGCATTAGACTAGACGTGAACTAACCATGCTAAATCCTCCAAAGTCCAGGCCGAGTACTGTAGTGTCTGCGGTCTTAGGGAAGATAGCTCGATACTTCTGTGCGTTATGCATCAAATAGTGCGCAAATGCTTCGACCTCGGTATGGAAATAGAGATTGCGGTCAAGAACCTGCTGTATCGCTTTGGAGGTGAAGGCGCCCTTCAGAAGAGCCTTGTACTCATCCTGCTCATCATATGTCCAGGTAGCTGGAACAGACACGCCAAGCCCAGTGACTTGCCAACCTTCCGACTTACACTTTTCTTCGACACCCTTGGCCACAATCTTGACGATAGACTTCAATCCGTCTTTGCAGCGTTTCTTGAAATCGTCTCTCCGAAAGCAACCGTCCAGTCCGGCTCCAAGAGGGTGATTGGAGTCCAACCCTTTGCCGTCCCCGAAGACCCACTTGACCGAAACCTGTCGTCGCCCACGACACTGGGCGTCTGGACTGTATACGGGTCCGCCATCGAAAGGTGTTATTGTTGACTTGATCTGACCTCCACCGTAGCGCTTGGTTTCCCAAGCTGGGCTATTCTTGCACCAAAGCTGGTCGAAAATGTGGTCATCTCCGATCCGACGGTAGAATATCACCCGCACGCCGGTGCTACCCAAATCGATTCCCACAATACTCCAACAACAACTGTGAGCTAACTGCGATGAGGTTTGATGGGTTCGATGTATACTCACACCTCCTTCGACTGGGCAACCATGATGTGCTTGTCCCGGTTAGACGCGGATGGTGTGAAGTGGGTTTGACACAGACCGATGGAAGGATGCCGGCGTATTGACGATGGCGCGGAATGGAATGTGCGAAAATAATGAAAAAGGGGCATAAACCAGCTCTTTGATGCTGCAGGAAGTTATGCAATGGAATGTGCAAGTCGGAGCAAACGCATATATCATTCGGCTTGCATGTGGAACTCTCAAAACAATGATCAACCGTTCAGCCACAGGGCAGGGCCTTGGAGAAGACTACAGCCAGAAACCAGATAATCGCCGGCAAGGGAGGGGTATGGGGCTATTGTACTGCCAGCAGATCGACTCTGATTGCTCTGAAGTCACTGAGATGGGTGATACTGTCCTACTTGATAGTTACGAGTCGAGGAAGGTGTGATTCTACTTAAGATGATTGGTACCAGTCATGCCGCCTTAACATCGGAAGGCGTTTGTAACCTGTCCCGCGACCTACTAGAACCGGGCTGACACTTGACTGGCTGTGTTCGAGACCGATGGGTAATTACTTCATGACAAAGACTGGTATCTACGGATTAGGGTCAGTGCATGATGCATTGACTAGGGTTAGGAAGCAAACATCCGCATGGCAGCCGAAAGTGGTTACATGCAGGCCCAACATGGCCCACGCGCATGCTCCACCAACAATCACCCAGCCGCCTAGCTTCACTGGCTCAGCTCAATTTTGTGAAATTGACTAGGCTCATACACAATGTTTACAAGAAGTTCATCATTGTCATTTGGCCGAAGAAAACATCTGACGTTGAAGTAACCACGTGGACAGGTTTCTCATGACTGCTCTAGCAGAATCTCTATACCTTAGGCAGATTATTATCGGGAGCTGGAATTATCACGATAGGAACAATCTCATGTTCCGTCCTCCCGAATGACAAGTCATTCTCGCTAGCAACATCCCCCCCGTGCCACCATATTTCACTCGACTCGGTGTGCTTGTCTTCTTCTCTGCCCTCTCCGTGGCTTAGGTTGTTTCTTGATACATTAAGTTGGGTTGAAGCTTGACGTATCATCATTTCTCTGGTTTCTTCTTCATTAAAGTCGCTATTTCTTAGCCGCTCACGACAGGCATGCCCGACACCAACCTAAGATAGAACCTACAACAAATGCCGTTCTTCAAGAGGATCTTGATTAAATACCTTTGTCAACGGCCTACTGACATAAGAGTTTCACATTCAGCTGCAGCAATACAAGTTTATCCTAGAGCAACACAGATACGTTGCCGAGCAAATGGAGAAGTAGATTTGCCTTCTAAGTATGACCTGGACCTGTTCAAAGGCTTTGGTGCACACGACATACCTTAGTCATCACTGCTTTTCGTAGATCCAAAGATTTTAAGATAAGAAGAGAGGAAACTTTTGTACAATTTGGCCCTTCAATGGCAAAGAGTCACATTAAGATGAAAAGATATTCATTTTGAGAGCTCGAATAAAATATGACGCGGCGCACGTAGCTGTTTATCAAAGGTCACTTTGCCTCCCAGTCCAAGCGATGAGCTGCCCCCAAGATCGTATTGAACCTGTCAGCACACCTATTCACACCTACTGAGCATCGTCTTGACTCATCCCGTATCGTTTGCCCAGCTCCTTGAGAGTTTCGTATGGCGCGAAACGAAACCCATCTGTCCTTGAAGACGACGTAGCGAAAGCCTGTCCCACATCACCCGACTCTGTGCTGGCCCCCCGAAGAAAACCATCGTGACCAACTACTATATCGGAGTCACTGCTAGTCGTACAGTCTGAACTTTCGACAAGAGCTTGTAATTGTGCAGAATGAGGCGTAGCCCTTCTCTTGAAGGGCGGCAAGTGGCCGGATGGCTTTACCCCGGGTACTCGGGATTGGGGTCTTTTCCTTTTGACACCAGCACGACTCTTAGCCCTGCGCATCTGTTGAAGCTGCTCTTGTATGACCTCAGGGGGGCAGGCCTTCAGCTGGCCCTTCTCTGAGAGCATGAAGCCGCGACCCTCATCATTTACATCTACGTCCAGGAGACAGGCATTTGATGTGCCGTCGACATAGAGTGGAAATGAATGCTGAATGGGAGAACCTATGACTCGTGTTCCGGCCTTGCCCATGTTCTCAATTCGAATGACAAGCTTCGTGGTATTGGCTTCCCTGCGGAGGCTAAGGCGATATTTCCAATATCCTTGAGAAGGCTGCGGAAGTTCGAGAAGATCGTACGAGCGGTCGATGTCCAACATGCTGTTTTTCTTCTCTGCGCCCGCTTGCGAGTAAGGGTCGCAGATGATCTTCATCCTGGTGCTTCCTGTGCACCATGGCCGGTAAGGTTTCGAAGATCGCTTGTGATGATAAAAAGAGTCAGCAATGCAATGTTCTGGAGTGGGAATAAAAGTCTCTCACAGAATCGAGAGCAACAGCTACATCTGACTTCCAGTCGACGGCAGGAGACTTATCACTGATTCGTGCACCGGGCTTGAGGACACTTTTTCGGATCCCAAAAGCTGCGCCTTTCCTCATAAAGTCTTCGACAGATGCTGTTCGCGCCGTCGCGTAAGCGGCCCCATTCACGACATTCCATGTTCTTGAGAGAATGAGTCAGCCAATGGCGTCAAGGTAAGGTAAGGTAGGGTGAGATGTCAACTTACTCCTTCGCACGTGAACCATTTTGAGCGAAGTAAGGGGGTTTGACCCCGGCATTCTCGCATGCTGCCTTGATCCTTGACTGAACGACTGAATTCTGGCCGCTGCCACCGTAGACCACCACTCGCACATCGTCGCTCAAAGAGGCGGCTTCGAAGATCTCTGTGGTTGCGAGTTGAAGGGGCTCCCTCATGGCTTTCCAAAAGCACAGCTTGGCCTTTTCAGCGGGGACAACAAGAATATGCCCCCCGTACTCGTCTTCGTATAAAAGACGCATGTCCCCTATCTCATCTGCCCTCAAGTCCTTGATATCTTGATGGAAGTGACGCAGGATGCCTTTCAGCGCACTTGGGGGAAGAGCCGCGTTTCGTTTTCTTTCCAAGGTTTGAACCGCAAATGCGGCAATTTCCTGTTCCCAAACTTGGGTGCCACCTCTTGCAACTAAAACCGGGGACAAAGTCAGCTGATTGCGACTTATTAATACGAAGGGCTCATGGCCTACCTAGGGGGCTGCCCATAACAGAGTAACTCAGATCATCAAGATCTCGTCTGGCGACAATGTGCTTGCATTCATTCTGAACTACATTAGGAAGTGAACAGGATAAAGGTCGTGACAATACTTGCCAGTGTGTGGCCACCAAAATCAATCGTAACCAGCAGGGGTGATTCCGTGATGGGGCCCATGACAGCTTCGCTCTGTGTGATGCTGGTGAAGAGATTGTGGGCGGCGGCTAAACATTCTTGGTGAAACACAATGACAGGTCGGACATGGCTCAGGCACACGTCGTCAAAAGTCGACGACACTTCTCTGACCAGCCTCTCGTACTTGCTCCGCTCAACTTCCGTCCAATACAAGGGGTATGCCAGGGCAATCTCATCAATATAGAATGGGCCGCCTTGCTCGATACTGTCGCAGTCCCGAACGACCTGCCTGAAAACTGTCTCAAGAATTTTCTTCAATCCTGTGTCTATACGCTCCCACATCTTCTTGGCCTCAGGGCCCTTGAGTGCTGCTTTCACAAATTCGTTGCTTGTTACAGGTTCAATGGCGAAGAAGGCCTTGGAGGGTGTTGCCACACGATCATAATCAATGATTTCGCCAAGATACACCCCAATCCCGTCGTCATTGAGGTAGAGATTGGGACAGAAAGCACCTTCTTGGTATCGCTCGTCAGCCCAAGGGTTAAGATGTTGGTTCCAAACCTCTCGTAGGAGTGCCCCCGGGTGACGAGGGAGAATTGATCCACGAATTGCGCTGCTGCCCCAGTCCTGTGAGTATATCCTGTGATAGAACTGTCAGTCTTCTCTCCTTCGAACTACAAAGGCCAGGTATGACTTACGCCGGCTTGCGCTGTTGCTGGTGGTGGGTTGCCATTGCCGCTCAGACAGACAGGATTTCGCTGTTGGAGCAGCACTTGAATGTAGGAGAATGTTGCTCAGGGAAAGTAGCAGCTAGCGAGTAGAGGCCAACTGCTGACACAAAAGAGACAAGGAGGTTCGAGGTTCTAGCTCTTCAGCGAAGAGAAGGTGAGCGATGGCTTTAACCGACGCCATTATTTCCGCCTGGAAATGATAGGGGTACAGAAAAGTCGCTATATATAAGCATGAATGGCATTCGTGAATGGACGGGCCTGATGCAACCATCGTGGCCGCCTAAGTCTCCGTCCACTCCATGGTCTGAGACCCTGGTATCTTGTTTGGCAACGTAACTATAGCCCAGAAATAATCCGAAGCAAACGCCAAGGCGGTTAAATTCACCACCGGCGCAAACAATCAGAGTATTGTGATGCCCCCTTACTCTACCCCCTGTGAAGAGTCCATCCTCGTCCTTGTGCATAAAGTCCACGTGTTTCTCTTCTCCACTGCCAGAAATACAGAGCAGAAAACCTTTTTTCCAAATTGCCAACACTTCCAACTCTTATTTCCGTTCTATGCATCAGCCAGGCGAGCTCATATTGTCGAAAATGGCAATGATGCGAATCACTTCAGCCTCTGGAGCCTCTGCCAGCCAGCCAAGCTTAGCTCAAATGTCTCCTAAGACTATCATGAGAGTTGGCTCCCGAATCAAACGGGCTGACGAAGGAATCACCCAGGGCATGACACATCGGCTCGACAAAGTTATCCGTGATACCGAAGACATCAGGCGCAGAACACTGGAGTCCGCTCTGGTAGATATGCCTCTTGATTTCGAGGAGCATGAGAGACCATGGATCGTTGAACGCATCAAAAACAGCTTTCGGGTTCATTTTTTCCGACGTTCACTACAACGTCGTCGATGGTTGTCCTCTGGTTTCTTATAACTTAGGGGAGGACAAGGCGTTCACGTTCAAAGAGCCGGCGTATTACCTCCAAGGTCAGGTTGGCCCCGATGATATCGTAAGTCCATGATTCCTGCACGTGGTATCGTAGCTTCTCTTGAAGTATCTTTGCTGACGATGCTTAGCCTGCTGCATCCCTAGTCGATCCAACGAGACAGCAAGTGGCAGTAACCGACTCCGTGTCTGAATCCTCAGCGCATCTGTTGCCAGCACAAAAGGCTCCTGACCCTGAAAAGCCTAGACGACAATCTGTGGCTACAACTCCAGCATTGCCATCACAAAGCAACGCTGGCCGCGGAAGGCCCAAACGTCAAGTACGGCGCTCAGAGGTGTCGGATGAGAGGGAACACAAAAGAGCACGACTCCCATCGAAAGGAGGTGTCACGAAGTCGTACGCAGAGAACCGAGACGTGAATCGTCCCGTGCGCCGTCACATAGTCCAGTCTCGTTACCCCGAGAGCTGGATTTTCTCGTTTGTGACGAATGGCATCCAGGAGCACTTCATCTTGCGTTGCCCGGTTTCCAGTTGTCGCGATCGCAGCTTCAGTCGAGACCCAATTGAGAGCGGTTGCGGGATCACACACTTGCGAAACCATGGTATCAAGATCACCGACGAGGACGATCTGGTGCAGAATTATGCGCGCAGGAGTAAGTCTGGCATTGTCAATGCGGGTTCTGGTTGCGACTTGAGTCTCGCGCTGACAACTTCTATAGTGATCTTACGCGATGAGAGTGAGACTGGACCTATTGCACTCTCCTTCGTGGAGAGACATAACCAAGACGTTAGTCAGCTCTACGGTATCGCAAGTGGTGGGGACACTGACTCTAAGTCTGATGTCGACGAGGACATTGATGAGCTTGGTCAGGATGCGAGCCCCTTGCCCCAGACTCTCGACTCAGCGAGGTCGGAGTTTGAGTTGAGTGGTGCTTCGGAAGTCTCTGTAGCTAAATGCGGAGGCCTAGATAATTGATGTCGTCTGTGGTGATTACCCCGGCGGATTGGCATCGAAGACTTGTGCGGTCTTAAATCCCACTGACTTTGAATTTGGTGCCCGTCTGTGTCATTTTTCCATTTCTAGTCTATGCGGTGGGTAAATCATGAACATCTGACTCTCATCTGTTTTATCTGTCACGTCAATCTTTCTACCTTGCATGATCCCCCGCAATGGTATGCTTAGCGCCCCGTTCCGAATGAACTTGACGCAGGGGGGCCGCAGACAAGCTTGGGCTGAGATCGCACTCACTATCTGGTCTGGTCTCGTGGTGAGCAGTGAAAAGCGGCAGAGTGTTACTGAGACTTCTGCGAATCATGCATCGTAGTTAAAGTCTGTCAAGCCTTGTGATGAACGATGTTGTGATCGAGGACCTGGGTTCACACAGTAACCTAAGCTGGAGCCGGAGGTTCTCAGGAACCAGTAACCGGGAAACCCGCGCGATAGCCCTGGCAAGCGACTCACGTCGCCCGCTGCAATTGAAACCCCATGTAGTCATTAGGATTTTCATTTAGCTGGAATGGAAGTCTTTACATATGAGGATTCAGAATTATTTATTGCGTCAGTCGATTTGATTTATATCGCGCTTTGTGAATGCTACAAGCTGGGCTGGCTGGACTGGTTACGCTGTCAAAGGTTTGGGGGTGCGCGGCCGGCCCTCGGCTCCGTACAGACAAGGGAGGGATACGTAGGCTGGACAGAACCAAGGATTTGACAATAGAATACTTCAATAACATTACCCAAAAGCGCAAAAGACAGACCATTTTATTCGTGCCACTACAATTGCAACTTCTTCAAGTTTACAGTTACTCAACATACCCGAGACTAAGAGAAGACCTTCTTGTTCGCAGATCCTCCTCGTCATCGTCGATTAGCTCGGAATCATCCACCACACTATTCACACTATGCTCCTGTTGCCCCAGGCTTTCGCGGAAAGTGCATACGGAGGTCGGAAAAGCCTCCGAGGCATGTCGTGTCTGCACCCAGCTCTGGTTGGTGCACCGCTTTTGTTCTCGGTCAAATGGACTCATTTCCTCTGACAAAGAGCGCCGTCGGCGATTGCTATCCACAAGACCCGGGTACACGTATTGCACCTGACGCCTCCAGAACCTTTCTCGCAGTGTGTTCTCGACGTCGAAGGTCAGGGCAACAAAGGTCCCGTCAGATTCGAGCCCAACACCACAATGAAGATTATGGATTTCTTCGTCGACTTTGACAAGGAAGACGTATGAAGCGTTGACAAAGTATAGTGTAAGAACAACTGGAGGCAAATGTCGAGAAATCAGGCTTCCTGGTGAGACCACCGATCGTTCTAAGAGTAGCTGGTTGCGGGACCTTTCGCCGGATGGAGAGAGTCGAATTCTCCAGATGCCGGCCTCAAAGATCAACAGATCGAGAACATCATAGCTGTGGCGAGCCAATAGATATAGAGTGTCGTCTTCGTCAAACCCCTCCTCCTCTTCCTCGAGACATTGATCCCAGAGGGGGTCACATATTATCTTGAATCTGCTCATCCCAGCAGTCTCAATGATGATTTCTTTGCCCGCGGTCCAACCGTTTGCCTGTTATTGGGTACATCTTTAGTCAAGGTCACAATCTTGAATGGGAAGTCTGATAGCCGTACCTCTGAGGACAAAAGCATTTCGGCTCTGTTATCCCAGTCCATCGTCTCGTAGTTCTCTGCTTGAAGCTCTTGCAGACCAAACGCAGCTCCGCGCTCCATGAACTGATGCAGGTTGATGTTTTGAGCGGTGGCCAGGGCCGCACCTCTTGCAATGTTACAAGATCTTGTTGGGCAAAGCGGTCAGTCATCCACTGGTAATTGTGATGTGCATGAACTCACGGAAGTCTTCCATCGTTGTGATACAGGAACTTGGGGTTCGGAACGCTATACTTCTTACAAAGCCTTCTCAAAGTTGACTGCACAGTTGCGTACTGACCACTACCCCCAGTCACAATGACTAGGGACTCAGCATTCTGCTCATTGCTCATTCTCTGTAACCTGTAGATGGCTTCTTCTGATGCGATGAGGGTCTCACCGAAGGCTTCTCGAAAGAACTGTGCATTAGACTCGGCCGAAATCGTGACGTGGATATCTTCGTTGGTGTCAGGGTCATTGACTCGTAGACTCATACGGGGGAAGTCGTCGGCTTTGTGAAGTCGAATGTGTTCACGGAATCTGCTAACCAGAAGATTTCGGACTTCTGGCCTCAACGTGGCATCCCCGATGACCTGGCCGTCTACGACAGCGTTGCTGCAGCAAAACTTGGCCACGCGTGCTACCCAATGTTCTGTGCCACTAACAACGGCTATCGAAGGGGTCAGCAAATCGATATGTGTGACATGAGACGGTGACCCTGAGACCTTCACTTACCAAACGGCTCTTCTGCCCTGAAGAACGAGACTCCGTTTGCATTCCTCTTCCTGATGTAGAATATACACCCATTCTAAGCCGGTCTGGGGTCAGTGATGTTGTACAAGATTGTTAACATTGCTGGAGGCTTACCAGGCAGTGTCCGCCAAAGTCGAGAAAGAGCACAAACTTATCCGTGGATTCGTCACTGAGCTCGTCGATACAGTATCTCTTGTGGCAAATGAAATGGGCTATTGCCTCAGCCTCAGTGTGGACTACAAAGTCAATGGAATTGTCATGCCACCGTCCCAGCCTTGAAGAGGGTGATGGAATGAAGTTATCTCTGACAAGGTTGACCAAGCGTTCTTCTTCATCCGCGCCCCAATGCGCAGGCATGGTGAGACCGATTTTCACAATCCTGCAAGGCCGGTGCTGATTTTGGCAATAAGCCCCAATCGCCCTGGAAACAGCGCGGAAAAGGTCTCTGGGTCCGTCTTCACACCTCTGTCTGGACACCGGGTCTGCCAGAGCACAACGCAAGTCTTCATAGAGCTGGTGGTCAGAGTCAAGACCTTTGCCCTGACTTATGATGAGCTTTGCTGGAACTCGGGTGCTGGTTGGAATATGGTTATCGCCGGTCCAGGCAGGGCCATGGGGGGATATGTTGATTGTTGCGTCCCAAGTGCCTTGATCATAACGGAACGGGTCGTGTTCGGGATTCGTGTCGGAGTTCCAAATCAGCCTCAACTTCGCGCGATCTAGGAAGTAGACTGCCACGCGGACTGAGGTGCTGCCAGCATCGATACCAATGACACTGCATTCGATGATCATGTCAGTGACTCTGGCAAAAGTAGATTGTGTCGTTTGGGTGAACAACTCACACATCTCGACGTTCAATCCTTCGCTGCGTCTGCATTTTGGGCGGGAGTCGGTACTTTTCCGGCTCATTAACTCGGGCGCTTCTTGGGATGTTTCGTCGATGCCGGAAAGGGGGACTGCGGGACGAAAAGTCATGAACTCAGGGATAACGCGGGCAAGTTAACAAGAGTCCCTACGGCGCAGAAACCCCCAGATAATTAACAGCCAACAGACTGAACTTTGCACCACGATCATACAGTGGCTGGCAGATGCCGCAATGCTTTCTCAACGTCAACCCGCCAATCTCCTCGTGTTTTTCGGCTCCACCACATCCCTACCTACCTAGAAACAAGAAATGGAAATTGTAGCGTGTGCGCGAGGTACTTCAATTGTACTTGTTTCAGCCCGCATTTCGCCGGTGTGTCTCCATCTTGCGATGAACATTCCCCGTCTACGTTGTATCTCCTTCACACGTATGATTCTAATCTCCGCAACCATTGTATTGCGAGTCGCCGTACAGCATGGATTCAGCAACATTCCAAATAATTCACTAGTGTCATCGGACTGAACATTTTCTTTCTACAGGGCGGCCAGCCGAAAAGATGCATAGAATTATACCCTGTCCTATTGAAAAGGTCCTGGTACCGTCGTCGGCCTCCCACGAGCCATTCCCAAAGTCGAGACGTTAAAAGCTGGAGTTGTTCGGGACTGATTTTGCACCCTCGTTTTATATGGTACTATTTCTTCTACCCAACATAATTTGCAAAACAAGTGTTCACTGGTTCATGGTGAATCTCAATGGAAGGCGTCAACATTGAAACTGCTATACGGCAAACGCAGGCCGAGACAAGTCTTCTCCGCCAAGACCTGGACTCCCAGTTCATGGAAAGTCTTTATCGTCTTGTGCTTGATCACGAAAACGACAGGAAAGATAATCTCACGCGGTACCTTCGTCGAGTTGCCTCCAGTCACGATCCTGCGGTTTTTGAACAGCTCCGAGACCTCGTCCAATCTGGATTGCCTTGTCACGTCTCTTGGCTCAAGTACTCCCAGGGCAACTCTTCTAGCATACTTTACACTCATTCGCCTCCTCCACGTCTTTGGAACCCTGCGATAGACCTGGAAAGACTCTCAGAAAGGGCACGAGGCATCGAAAGCAACGTATGTAGTTTCTCATCACCCTTCACCTGCGGTGCTTTGCAATTGACTGGTCTCCGAGAAAGCAGGGTACCCTCCATGGCGGCTTCAAAGACGGCAGAACGAACCCTGACCCCCCCTTAAGTTCCAGCACAGTCACTCCCTCAACTGCTGCTATCTTTCGACAATCCCACGCCAACGTCCAGCTTACGTCCCGGGGCCCCCCTACGTCCGAGATTGCCAATAAAACATTCGAAAAGACGAGAAATCCATTCGTCACAACAACAGTGGTGACGAAAATGCTAAGGCATAACAAACAGCCGACGTGGGTGTTTTCCTACGACCTCGGAGAGGGAAACAGGTATTTCATTTTACAATGCCCGCGACGTGGATGTGCATTTAGCTTTTCTCGCCATCCCTTCCGGGAGGAGGTGGCGGCAAAACACTTCGGACAGTGTGGAGTGCCATTTCCTGGAGAGTTTGAGACTGTTCGTCGATTCGCTCGTCAAGGTACGTCTCCGCCATCGTCTTTGTCCCCTTGACGACAGAGAAATACTACGCCCCTGCATTGACTAAACATCGCCGAACTCCAGTGCAACGTCAGCGAGAAGACCAAGGAAGCGTGTTTATCAAAGATGTTTGGGTTCGAAACCACAACAGAGAGGTTTTGAATATGATAGGCCAGGGATCTGTGCGGTTTGCGAGTGGTGCCGGTGACGAGTTGAGGACGGAGAGTCCGTCTCCAGGAGTCATGACAGCTTAGTCCGGCGAATCATTTATTCATATTCAAGCTGCGGGCTTTCAATGTAACTGTGTGTGTCAGTGGTTATCGAATCATAATCAAAACTGAGAACTCGTGTGTGCGTATGTGCATGGGTGTGCAGCGTCCTTCTCGCTCCAGGGCAAAAGCCCGTGTTTTATCAACCCGGTGGAATTCCTACGAGCTGGAATATCTGATAGCCGAACACATTTGCCCCTCGGCCTTCAGGACACGAAATCTTCATTTTCCTTCAGCTTGTGAATATAACAGCGCTAACTAATACTTTTAAGCCGCTTAAGTTTAAACCGCAACCTTTCTTCCCTTTTAACTTTTATTCTTCGCAGTGTGCCGCCTAGAGGCGCACCTTATTGATTATAAGGTTCGTTTTAATATCTTATTAATTAGATAAAAGCAAATTTATAAGATTAAATAGAGGGAAGGCTGCCCCTATGAGGTAACTTATATTCTTTTTTTAAAGTTTATATATATACCCCTTAGGCTGCTAATAATTTAGCTTATAAGTAGTAGTAGTTTAAGTATTATTAAAAATAAGAGGCTTATTATAAAGGCTATTAGAACTAGGATAAGGTTAGATAGTAGATAAAAAAGAAATAGGTTTAAAAAGATAAAGTATGAAAGGTTATCTTATTTAGAGGTTTATAAAAACTATCCTTTATAAGGATAAGCTTAACGTCTATTAAAGTTGCCTTAATATTATAGCTTACTTAGTAGATATAGAGGTTTACTTATATTACCTAGGTAGTCTACTACTTCTATACACCTTTAGGCTTTTAGAGATCGCATCGTCTTCTTTTAATATACTGAGACCACTAGCATTTCCCCAGCTAGTGGGCAACTTGCCACCGCTGTGTGGGTACAGCCACGGCTGGTATCGGGATAGTGACGTCCGGGGGTGCGGCTGCCCAGCGAACTCCTGATTTCCTTCCAATACAAGAATTCTAGGATAATCTTCTTCCTGAAACGAAGATTAGCTGCGGAGACGGCTTCGTGATTCTTCCTAGCTGGAGCGACCGCTCAGGACCCTCCCATCATGAGTCCACGGCACGTTCGGACCTTCACCACGGTAATCAGCCCTCAACATGAGGAACGCCTCAAACAGTCTGCAATCTCGTGGTTCAGCGATACCAGACAATCAAGTCCCCCTAGCTAGCTGCATCTGATCTGCGACCGAAAACAGTCAGGATGATGCTGAACCTATGATGCGGGGCGGGACACGAGTATCCAACCCTCCCTGGGCCAAAGTGGCTGGCACTGCGGCCTAATTTACGCCCGCACACTCGTTCGTGGTTGGGTAGGGACCTCAAGTTCGGGCTTGAAGCCTTTTCGGGGATCACGCTCCGCAGCTGATCCCTTTCTTTTCTGGCTTGACCCTAAGGTAGGCGGCGAATGGTGATCATATTCTGATGAGCTCACCCTGTCCCTGCTGTGCTGAAATACTGTACTGTATCCTTGTATGTGCCCTGCCTTCCGGCTTGCCTTTGGCTGGACCTCTGATGAGTGAGGCCTTTTAGTAAGAGGGAAAGGGAAGACAAGTAAGCGTAAGCTAGTCAGCCATTGATAGGCCGAACAACCGAGGGGTAGAGTTCTGCGCGAGAAGATGGAACGGGCAAATCTTTTCGGCCTTCAGCGGTGTCAAGGCTTTCACGGACGCAAAGCTCCCTTCGTCCCACCGCCAAGCTACGCTATGGCTTCCAATAGAAAAGGTAGGTAGGTAGGTAGGTGCATGACGCGGTTTACTGTAACCGATCATGATTGACTTTTGCCTTTGAGATTACGGTTTCTGGCGAAGCAATGATGTCTGATACTCAAGAAGCCACAGAGCAAGGATTCTTCGTCGCATGAGAGATTTGTTGAGCTAACTCCTGCATGGATGGTTACATGACAGTCGGATATGAACTTGCTCACCCATGGAAAGCTCCATCCTTTCACTCCACATACATTCTACGATTCAGGAGAATCGGTCTCTTCATGTTTCGGTGGACTTCCCGGTTGAGACGTTTAAAAGACTACATCAGACTATCTCAACGTGTACTCCGTAGCGTGTACGTATCTGGACAAAACCGAAGAATGCTCGGTCAGTACAAGCTCGGGCTTCGGCATCCTGGAAGATGTTCAAGAGCAATCCCTTGAAAGTGAGCATGGCTGGCAGGGTTTCCAGAGATAGTTAGAATGAAAGCTGATGTGGCAGAAACGCAGAGGACTAGTCCTGGATCCAACGAGCTTGGATCCACTGGAGGGTTGCCGAGTGGCGTGATGGCGGTACAGATACGTACATACCTACGTCGTCATCCTCTGGCGCCTTCTCAACAGACCGCTACGGCCCTGGATAACTTAAATTGAATGGGTCATTCCATCAAGGCCTACTTTTCTCATTGGTGAGACATGGTTCCCAACCGATGGACGCCGATGGACGCGCAGTGCTCCACATACTACCATCAAAGGCATCACAGACATGAAGGAGAAACCCTGCCGTGGTGTTGGACCACGAAGTTACTGAGCAGCCAGTCCAATTCTCATTGCGCAAAACTTCAATGCGTTGATCTCATTTGGATAGGTCAACCCTCTGGACTGGGGTCAAAGGACGGCCGCGGGAGCGGTATGTTCACCGCCCGAAAAGTACGCTCCGTTTGTTCAACCATGCTGTCCGAGGGCCCTGAAGCCACCCTCTGTGCATTAGCCGGAGTCGCCCCATCCTTCAGCTTGAATCTTGCCGGGTCGAACACCATCGCCCTGTGAGGTTTCTCTCTAGGCCTTCTTTTCTTGACCATCGTCTTCCGAGACTCAGGCAGTTGGCACTTTGGAGGGTGCTTGCTCCTGGCTTGCTGCAAAGCCACAACTTGGTCCCGGATTGTTGTCTCAGGACAAGGCTCCAAGGATCCAGAATCCAGCATCATTAATCCACGGCCTTTGTCGTCCACATCAGTTTCGATCAAGCAACAGTTACTCGACTGGTCAAAATACAGGCGAAGGCTTGGAAAGGTTTTTGAGCTCCCAGTGCGCTTGCCGTTCTTCCCACAATTATGCCTTTGGACAATCAGCGAGACGCATTCTGATTTTTCCAGCCTCAAGCAATATTCCCAGTATCCTTTCGAGGGTGTAGGAAGCTCGACCAGGTCGTATGTATTCTCCATGTCCAGAGGCGTGCCTCTCGAGGCTAATGGCTGCGATGAATTACACACAATCTTCAAACGGCTTCTCCCCGAGAACCATGCTTTGAACGGCCGGGAGAAATTCTACAACATGCACACTGTCAGCTTCGGAACCACTGAACTTTCCTCTGGAAGATGATCTCACCGAGTCAAGCGCTGACATCACATCGCCACTCCAGTCGTCGTAGGCTTTGTCTCTTTTACCGCTGCGGAAGCTCTTTTGGAAACCAAAGGCAGCCCCATTGCTCAAGAAATCTTCGACGCTGGGATCGTTCGCAGTACAGATTGCAGCACCTTTTGCAATATTCCAGGAGCTGTGTCTTTCTATTAGTGAGTGTCTCTCACCACCATGTGACAACCCATCTCTTACTCATGTTCCCCTGCCGTCTCGTAGAAGAAGTACGGCTTGTGAATACTCAACTTACTGCAAGTGTCCTGAATGCAAGCTTGTAGAACGGAATTCTTGCCACTTCCCCCAGAGATGACAACTTGGACGTTCTCGCTTAATGTGTATGCCTCATTAACCTTCTCGTTCGCGAGACTGATAGGCCCGCTCAAGGCCCTCCAAAAGCATGTGGCAACATCTTCTGCCGGGATGTTCACGAAATGGGTGCTCAACATGTCCAGTGAGGTGTACGGTAGCCCAAGCCGACTTACTGTGTTGCATTTCCACTTCTTTATCTGTGAATGAAAGGATTCAAGGAGCTCTGCGCATTGTTTCGTCGGTAGCGGTTTATTCCAGTCTTCTCGAAAGGCTTTGGCGGCCATCTTTCCAATTTCTTGCTCCCATGCTTGTGTGCCACCCTTGATGGCTAGATAAGTTAGAATTCAACTTCGAACCAGCGAGGGTCTGCTGCAGAGCTGAGGGAATTGCTTGCCAAAAGTGTCGCCAACGCGGAGATAACACAGATTCTTGTCGTTTCTTCGTGCGACGCTAAACATACAACCGTTCTGACAATCGGTCAACTGACGCTCTGAGCAGCAATCTAAATCCTTAGCCCAAACTGACTTACCAGTGTGTGCCCCCCAAAATCCAAGAACACGAGAAGCGTCGATTTAGAAGAGCTTCCAAGGACCTGGTCGATGTGGCTTTCGTTGGAAAACAAGTTGTGCGCAGATGAAAGACTTTCAGCGACGAAATTTATTCGTGGACTGCGGTTCTTTAACACGTCAAACTCAGCAAGTACCTGAGAGAAAAGGTCGTAGTATTTGTTCCGCTCGTAGTCCGTCCAATGCGCGGAGTAAGACAGGCCAATTGCGTCAACAAAGAAGGGACCGCCTTCAGTTTTCTGCTCGCAGGCCTTAACAGTCTGCGCGAGGACGGTTCTCAAGATGGCCCTCATTCCAGCGTCGACCAGAAACATCGTCAAGTAGGCGTTTGGCCCTCTGAGTGCGTTGTCCACGGATTCAACTCCTGTCTCAGGGTGCTCGAGGAAGAAGAGTTTGGATGGCACAGCAATCCTGTCGTAGTCTGTATGCTCTCCGAGATAGGAGTCTCCGTTGCCATCGACGTATATGCTTGATTTGAAAGCTCCCTTTTGGTAGGTTTGATCGTGCCCAGGAATTGCGCCGTGATTCCATACAAGCTTCGCGGGTAGGTCTCCTCGAGGAACCAAAATTCCACGAATGGCGGTGCTACCCCAATCTATGCCGAGTACGCTGTTTTTCATCACTATATCAGTCAAGATGGCCACTTTAGAAGAAACAAAGATAACCCACGCTGGCTTTGGAGAGATTATCGACATGGCGGAAATAGTTGGTTCAACGAGATAGCTTGTTCGATGTTCTTCGGACTTCCAAGAAGCTAGGTCGGGCGTTCGGGAAGTCGGGCACAACTTTGGTGGAATGGTCCCCAAGAAGGATATTTTGATGGGAAACACTCGAGCCGTGACTGGGGATTCCCTTGCCCAGCAAGCCCAAGTCATCAGAGTTCAGGCCATGGGCACAGGCAATGTCATATTACAAGCGGGCAATATGTGGATCCGACTAGTGTGACAGGGAAGGTAGGAAGGGTGTGCGGATAGGAGTGATCCGACCTCCCACAGGCGCACCTCATTTCATCCTGCCGGAGCGCCATAGCCTCCACTACCTAGTCACCCATGTACGACGGAGGTACCGAACACGAGACACTGCAGCTGTTCATTCTACTGCCATTCAGATTTCCAACATCACTTGCTCCAACAATTACCTCTGTCATCCTGACCGTCTTCCCGTCCCTCTACCACGAGAACCGAGCTCGATAGCATCACCATTCGTTATGAATTCCGGAGCCGCGAAGAACACACGCGATATTCATGAAGAGGTACAGCACGAAGTTCGACGACTCGTCAAGGAGTCTCAGGACCAAATGCACGAAGTCCTCGTCGAAGTTGCAGTTGAGTTCGAGAACACGCTGACGAATGTCCTCAACACATTGTTGTCCGAGCTGCCTCGAAGATACTCTAAAACGGAGAAAGAAAATGTCGAGCGACAGATCAGGGACCTCGTCCCGCGAAAGATTGGTGGCTTTTACCTGAGTACAGAGAAAGCACCCTCCCTCCCTCAAATCGACCGTATTTGGTTTCAGAAGAAGAGAGACCCTGAATCCAAGTTCAACTCTACCATAGATCTTCTTTCTCACAAAGTGACTACAATTTGTCCCTGGCTAAATCTCAACACATGCTAACAACGTGTTGGCAGCCTCTATTCCCTACTCTCGACTCGCAGCCACCCGCAGCAGCTGTGACCAGAAGTGCGCTACACCTCGCTCCTGCTCCTGCTCCCGATGCCAAGAATACAGATATGCTTAACAAACATGGTTCAACATCGTTACCTACAAAGACACGGTTAATTTCAAAAAACCCCAAGCCCCGGGCAGCACCGCGCATAAAACGCCCCCTCGCATCGGGAGACCCTATGCGGAGAGGCCGAAGTAGCAGCCTCGGCGTGCAGCAATCACAACAAACCAGCTCTGTGTTGACAAAGACGCCATCGATATCAAAGTACAGGGTCACTAGAATATATCTGAAGAGTTTTGTGTTCAGGTATGAAAGAGACGGACGATTCTACATTCTTTGCTGTCCTAGGGAGGGATGCAACTTTCAATTTAGTCAAAATCCACTGCAAGAGCGCCGGGCGATCCTTCACTTCAAGCGCTGTAAGATCGATGTTGGAGGTGAGGAGGACATGATGCAAACCTTCGCCAGAGCAGGTTGGTAAGTCCTCACCCCATTGCAAGGTTAGATCTCTAATGTGATGCTGCGCATCCAGTCACCCAAAATGGACACGGTGAAGCTCCGGTTGAGGAACGCTGGGTAAAGAAGCACAACGCACCCTTACAAGCTCGAGTCGGTCCAAGAAAACACCTGACTTCGATAGTCAAGGGAGAAAATAGACGAGATCGTCACGAAATACAGGCCGGCGAACATGGAGGGAAGGCGGATTCCAGAGTAAGGCGTGCTAGAAGCACTCCCAAACCATCATCCAATGCTCCTACTGGTCAAGATACATGTAGTGATGACGGATCTCTCTCTGATCTCAGCATGGAGCTTGATGGAGACCTTTCCCAGTTTACAGTACAGTCCATGGATTCATAAGTGCTGGGATGTCATGGCCGTAGTAGAAAGAAGGGGGTTGGCGTGGAGGGCTGAAATGGCAAAGGGCGGTGACAGTCACCTGTGGTAGGAGAGTATTAATACTAGACGCACCAGCATGTGAGTGCCTCACGGCACCCTTGGTAGATGAACAACTAATGAATGTATCCCCAGACACTTTCAAAGGCGACTCTTGGATAATTACCTCTGGATCGCCTGAACGATGATAAGAAATCCCGTGTTGCTACATAATTCTGCATCGACGGTCACGAATTGCGAGCCCTCGCAAGTGGGGCGGGCACATGCTCAACTGGCTATTCCAAATTGACCGTGAAACTAGATGTTAAAGGAACAGACCATCAAAGTAGAATCTAGTCATTAGTGACAGAGCCAGAAACTCAACAGCTGAGTAAGTTTCAGCGTGAAGATGGGAATCCGGGCGATGCAGCTGACCAGCGGGCTGGGGCAGGTCTTTTGGCTATTGCTCTTCCGATCGCCCGCCGTATCTACACAGCTCAATAAGGTCACAATGCTTACTTACTCGCTAGCCATATTGACGACTGGGAGCCCAAGTTAGTCGCTTCACGGAGGGCTATTAATTTGAGATTGTGAGATAAAGCCAACTTATTGTTCTGGTCGCGGTGCATGGGTCCTCCGCCAGACGGGCCAGACGGCGCGGCCCGCAGAAGAAGCTCGGCAAGCTACTATATGCTGGCATGGTACACGCCACGATTGAGGCATCGGCGCGCCCAATCCAAGGCATTCTTGCGTCACGGGTCTTGCGATTGATGGGCTCAGAATTGAATATCTCGTCGCGTTCGTACGGGCTGTTGTTGCACAGTCTGGCCACCCTAGCTGCGCTGGGTTCGTAGTGGAGCTGCGGTATACTACACAGGCAGAACACAGGCTACGCAGGCAACCTATCGCATCCATAACATGCAAAATGAAGGTTTCAAAAGTAACATACCTAGGTCAAGAATAGATTTCACAGTTTCACAGGCCTGATTGTAAGACCTAGCTTAAGCATTAGAGCCTAATTTACTACTTGAAAAGATGACAGCACCCGAGGGGAACGGCACCAACCCTCCACCGGAATTAGAGCTATCATTATGCAAGATCATCATTTCCACCGAGGTCATCTTTTTAGAGGTATCTCTAATTCCCTTATTAGGCTCCTTTTGATATAGCTTTCATTGCAATGTATTGTGTGATAGTTGTGCTGGACTGGTGGCTTTGAAGTGGCAGTAGCGGCCGGGACTCAGCCCTTGGCCAGCAGCGTCCGCTTACAGGCAGGATATGAAGAGTCCATGAGCGTTCGACCAGTCTTAAAACCTTACCCCTGTATTCTGCAGAGGTTTAGGCTTCTGGGTAAGTAAACGTATGGAGCACCTGTGGACTTATAAACGGCGTGCTGCAGCCGGAAGTGGTGGTATGACTACGTGCTCACACCAGCGCCAACGGGTCATCACCAACTAGTAGCTGTTGATACCTATATTGGTAGTCTCTCTACACGCGTACTGATGACTTTGCAACCTGGGGCTTCCAATTGAATTGAATTCGGAAACTTGTCGCGGTCGGAAGATGTGGTTCTCACCGGGGGCGTCATTGTGTCGCTGTGAGCGCACCAGGGCCGGCCGATCGGCCCCACATCGAAACGCCGGCTGGTAGGGAAGTGAGGCTCGCTCCAGCTCCCCGAGAACGCGCGGCCCGAGTGATAGACAGATCAACTTGACGCGGTCATATCTCTTCCTTCTATATGGAATTGGTAAGCTCGGCGACAAAAGCCCCAGGCTTGCGAATTGCTGTTCACTGTAAGCGGCATGGTGTTAGGTCAACGACCAAACACCATCCTGCACGAGATCACGGGGCCAGTCAGCAAAGTCAAGAATGAACTCGTACATCAAGGATAGACTTATAGGTACGAAGCAAACGTACTCCGGGTACGAAGAGCGCAACTACTCATCCCTGTAGTAAAAAGGGCGCAACCCCCCTTCTCCCCCTTCTCCCACCGCGCCCACGAATTCGACGGCTCAGAAGGCCAAGCAGGCACGATCTTCCAACATATATAATAGCTTAATATTTAAGTAGTCTATGTAATTTTCTAAATCTCAATTTTACTGCTAGACGATCTTATGGGACGAGTACACCCACCTGTCAGATGTTGGAGCTCTGCTGACGACTGTGAGTCAGTATGAATTCCGCGAGACTTTATGCAGCTACCTTAAGCAAGATAAAGCATTCCGAGCCCTAGATCTGCATGTCAGGTATAGGCACCGAAGGGTATGACACTCATAAACCAGTGCCACAAGGTGGAGGTTACAGCCTCTTCATACCTACCTTAAAATACAAGGGTCTATTCTGCAAAGGGATGCGGCAACAGCCAGGGCAGCCAGGGTTTGCATTAAAACCTATGGAACAGTGTTTCTAATTACAATACCAATCTGGGGACAGTCTCAAAAATGTTGTGAGTTGATAACCTCCAGACATACTACACTCTCGCTTGGGTTGGCGAACACAGAATACCGCTAATGTTACACTACCGCAGATCGGAAAGCACAATTCCAACAGCAATCTAAACCAATCAACTTACTAATCACGTCATAGCATGCTCTTAGATCTTTTAAGGTAATATCACCCTGGTTGTCAGGTCGAGTAGGCTTGACCCAATGATGATATAGGTAAGTATAAGAGTCATGAAATTCTATTGGCTTTGTGTACTGGGTGTATTTATAACCTCTAAGAACCCCTGGAAAGACTTTTTGCAAACGCCTCCCCTGCTTTACCTTTCAATAGAAGTACGCGCCATGTACCACACCCATTCATAGTATCCGACACCTTATCATGAACACAACAACCAGCGCTTGCATAACCATGTGCATGCAGATAGCAACACGCATTCGGCTTATTAAATAATAAAGATCATAATAAGTCTAAGCCGTACTCAGCTGGGGGAGGTTGGGGCGTCGCAACCTACTTACTGCTAAATAATCTTTCAGCCCCACTAGTTGAGGACGCAAAAGCTCGCCTATACCCCTAAAGATTTTCTATATAGAGTGATTAGAGCTTAAATTAATCTTAGTCTACTTAGATTCTTAGAATTCTGCTCTAAAATAATAAAATAGACGTCTTCTTAATTAGATGTTTAGCTATCTAGAATATATAGTAAAATATAGGCTGCCTAGGTAATTTATTAAATCCCTTAAGGTTGTTATTATATAATTTAATCTTTAAACTACGTAGTCTGCTGAATGCCTTAAGCTAGCTGTAGTAACTAGGGGAAGGGGGAAGGGGGGGCTGCAGTCCTCGCACCAGCCGGGCCTCCGCCGCGTTATTATTATCAACACCTGAAAGCTATTAATGCCTAAGTCTATCGTCTCCATAGACGTGCAACTTGTCTGTTCATTTGCTAGACTTTCCATTTTTTCCGTCACCTTTCATAAAAAAGAATCGTAAAGTTCTTACGGGGGGAGGCGCGCCATCGAGATGCGACCTGAAGGCGGCCGGGCGGTCGGCCCCACATCGGACCGCGAGCCCGGAGCTCATCCAAGTGGGTGAGGCTCGCCCATTACCGTCGAAACTTCATTGCGACGACGGGCAAGTTGAGGAAATGCCCCAGTCATTATGAATTTTCTTGAATTCGACGAGTGGGCAAGGACAGCCGCTAATACTCCTGACCGGAGGCGTGCTGTTGATAGGCAGCGCTACTGTCTGCGGCCAAATACCACACATTTCAAGAGAGGTTGCGGCAACCGCCCGGGCAGTGCCGACTTGCCTAATATTAATCATAACACGTTTTTTAATTATGCTGTTAGTCTGTAGGCGTTTTTAAAAAAGTTGTAAGATAACGCTTTTGTGGATAAATTACACCCTCAAGGAAGAATCGCAGGCCGCTATCAGCGTCCCGCGCTATCATCCCACGTATAAGTAACCACCAAACTAAACAGCCACATTCACAGGCACTCTTCAGACTTTGACCGCTATGTAATTCGCATGGGGGATATAGGAGTGGCTTGTCTTAAGGTAGTTTAAATCCTTAAGTCTCACAGTTTTAAGGGCTACCTTTTATATATATTAGCCCTCTGGGAGTAATCATCACTTTTAAGAACCCTTGAAACCCTTCCTGGCAAACGTCTCCCTTCTGCTTTCAACATCGTCGTACCTCTATCCGTAGGATGGGGGTTCGCATCATGCCGTTCCGCCATCCGCCATCCGCCATCCGCCCTCGCTGCCCACCTTCGTTGCGTATCCTCCTCCATGCTCATTACTCCTGCTCGTGATCCTCCATAGCAGTCAGGATTCATGGCTGACCTTCCACCATTACCATCGTATCTCTCCATCAAACTTACATCGATTCCTCTGGGGTCTTCCTCACCATGTATTCATTCTGCAACCCACGAAACACAACGACGGATGGATCCAACGCCAGCCGGCTAGCCTATCCCTTGGCTCCTTACAATCACCAATCGCTAAAGTGGTCCTGGTTAAATGCCCCTCTCAATCACCTCAAAAGCCTCTGCAAAGCCAGGCTCCCTCTTAGTCTCCTTCCAAAGTCTCTCCTTCAAGCCAGCACCCTCCGAGGTGTACATGATCGCCGGCCAACTATACTGAGTCAGTCACGTGTTCTACACGATCTAGGCATCCCCTGGGCAGTACTTACGGCTTGATCACTCCATCAGAGGTAAAGCTTCCATGGCTCTCAGGCCCCTTCACCAGCGCCGCATCGAGGTAGCTCCGGGCCCCGATCTCTACACTGCGGCCTAGGGTCTTCTTGAACAGTCCCGTAAAGAAGGTTTCCGTCGCCGGCTTGATGATGTTGGTGCCGGCCGTGAGCCCTGAGTTGGCCAGGTTCACAATGACCTGATCCGGGCTAACATACGTCGCCAGCTTGTCCATAAACAACTGCCCAAGGAATTTCGAGTTCTGGTAGTTCTTCGCCGAGCCCCACCGCCTCTCCTTGTCGGCAGGCTTGAAGAGGGAGCCCGTCACCATGTCCTCCTCCGGTGTGTGCCAGTACGTCGTGTCGGAACTGACGATGACCAGCCTGCCCGGCTCGCCAGGCGGCTTGTTCTCCTTCATAATCGGCAGCAGCAACATCGCCTGCAACGCTGTGGAGAGGTAGTTGACCTGGAGCATCAGCTCATGACCCTCCCGGGAGCGGGTGAAGGTCTGTGCGACAACGCCCGCGTTAAGGATCACGATGTCGATCCGCGATAACTCTTTCTTGCATCGCGTCGCAAAAGCCCTCACACTGTCATACGACTCCATTTCGAGATGCCACACCTCAATCTGCGCCATGGGGAACTCCCTCCGCAGGCCCTCGGCGAGCGCATCGCCCTTGGTCGTGTTCCGCACTCCCATGATAAGCCGCCCCAGCTGCCGCTCCAGAAACTGGCGGCTTGCCTCCAGGCCGAGGCCGCTGCTGGCGCCGGTCATGATGAGGGTCGCGTCGGACAGGTCGAACTCCAATGGGATCTCGGCTGGCGTGATCATGGTCTGCCGGTAGACGAAGGCCAGCGGGTTGGCCTCCCAACCGGCCTGCTCGGCCAAGGTGTTGGACATGCTGGGCTGCTGTAATTCGTGTCTCTACTGCGACCGTCGGTATGCGGGGGCGATTGGATTTTCTGTCAGGATGGCGAAATTGTCAGATTGGCGAGAAAGCTTGTCAGCTTGTCGAGGTCGGAAAAAGTGGCGGCTACGAGGTGACGTTTGGCAGATGAAGTACCCTCCCGGAGGACCCGTTAATTATGGGGATGAGAAACATAAAACGAGATTGCGCGCCCGCCCTTAGCTCGATTTTCCCGACAGGAGTGTTTGTATAGGACCAGGGCTTGTTAATAATATTTGATGTCATGCTCTCTCTCACTCATCCAACCCGCCCCTTCGATGTCAGGGTCGGGGGGTTTGAGGGTGGGAGCACCGCATTGCTTTGCCTTTGACCGGGTTTTCCCCACGGGGCGCGAGGTGTCCCGAGGACCTGGCGGACGACCAAAGTTGAGACGCGCCAATGCCTACGATCGGACTGAGGGGCGTCGCCTATTCGCGTGCGCTTGAGGGTTGGGCGCTTAGGTATCAGACTTGGTTATGCGTGCGACGTTGGACAACCACCATCACGGTGCCCCTTTGCCAAGAGGTTTCTCAAGAATGTGTGTAAGAAGGAGGCACGGAGGGGGAGAGCTTTGTTTGACGCAGGATCGGCAGCGGGCTCGGCGACGGGGTCAGGGTCCACGACGCTCGGTGTTGCATGTCTGTGCTAAGAAAAGAACGCCGTTGGGGTCCGCAAATAGCGTGGTCGACGGCCGATGGACGCCAAGTCTGGGGAGTGACATCGTGGAGGGTCGAGAGGTCTCAAGAGGCAAAAGACAATGTTTGGAGATGTGAATGTGACCGTCGTCTATGAATAAACCTTCCAGTTAGCCGCGAAGCTCTAGACCAGTGTCTTGGGACGCATGAAGAAACAGACATCAGGAGAAGTCTAAGGGGGTAAAACATGTGGTGTGCCGGGATGGCGGTACAATCATCGGTGAGTCTCGGTGAGCGGTCCGGGCTTTCTCGGTGTGCTCGAACCGATTCCGAAGGCTCCACTGTGGCGTGTGTCTTCCGTGTGGCTCAACACGCCGACTGTGGCTCGGCATGAACCCGGCTGCCCTCCCTCTTCCGACTGAAGCCCCTCCAAGGCCCCCTCCCCCTCCTCTTGATTCGTTAGGATTCATGCGAGGCTGGAAGGGAAATGCAACCTTGGCCTTTCTCAGGGTCGTTTCGCCTTTCCCGACATCACCGCCAATCCTGCCCTTCACCGAGTTCCACGACCAAACCCCCCCTAACCCCCTTTCTTTTTCCGCTCCGGGATCCCAGAGACGAACCGCTCTCTCTCCCGTCCACATCCTTCCGTCTAATTTGCGTGTCCTTACGCAATTCCTCCCGCCGACCTAGCCGTCCTCCCCCGACCGAACTTCTCCACCTACCGACATATCTCCCGCCGCCCCCTTCTTCCTCCCACCACCCTCCCTCCACAAAAACCGCCCGTCATGTCCGGCCTCGACGCCCCCGAGATCGCGACGGCCTACGAGGCCGTCCGCTCCGACAAGGACGAGACCAACTGGCTGCTCATCTCGTACGCCAGCGCCGTCGGCAACAAGATGAGCCTGACCAAGACGGGCACGGGCGGCCTCACCGAGCTGGCCTCGGAGCTGGACAACTCGCAGGTGCAGTACGCCTACGTGCGCGTCGAGTACGCCAACGACGCCGAGAGCAAGCGCGTCAAGTTCGCCTTCGTCATCTGGATCGGAGAGAACACAAAGATCATGCGCAAGGCCCGCGTGAGCATCGAGAGCAGCGAGGTCAAGAGGGTGCTGCCCCACCACAGCATAACGGTCAACGCGAGCGACAAGGGCGATCTGGACGAGGACGACATCGTCAAGAGATTACGCAAGGCTGGCGGTGCCGATTACAACGGCGGCCGCGGCTGAGCAAACCTCCAATTGACACCAATTGGATGGGGAAAGAAATACAAAAGCACATAAGGGGGGAGAGCGGTGAACGGCGGCGGCGGCACGCTGATTTGGCGGTGTTTGAGCTACGAGTACACGGTATCTGGCCAGGCGGAGGCGCTTAGGAGCGATATGCATACTTTTTGAATACAGCATACCTTGGATAAATATATTAGTCTCCTGTTTTGGGGCCGGCGCGAGCCGATCGAATCTAGGAGTCATCCCTTGTTACTACTAGTGTCACTGTCCAACAGATCTTGCAAACTGCATTGACCCAGGTAGCCCCCGTAATACGTCAATGGGGCTCATATCAGCAGCATTGATGGAACCCCTCTAGAAGCAGCGTTCGGTTCCGGTCCCTGGCGTCGAAGGGGATTAGCATCTTGCCATCCAATCTCGGGGTATATCCTGCGTCTTAGGCATTCCCGCAGACGAACTCTCCCACCTTGGGACCGAAACGGCCACGTCAGTAGCCTCAACCTCCTAAGCTTGTTTCTCCCCCGGGCCGATCCCTGCAACGTCGGCGCCTCCGCTTCCGAGGAGGAAGCAAACATGGGACAGGCCAGTCCACGCGGGGGCTAGTTAGATCTACTAAATGTCCTTAAGATTAACCCGATAAAAATCTGCATCGACATCTATTCTTTGAGCCCCTTTCCAGCAGTCCGCAGATTCCAGCAGCCAGCATTTCGCAGCCCAGCATGCCAGCAGTGCGTCTTTGCTTTGGGCTGTAAGGTCAACGGTTAGGGTGAGGAGTCCTCTCGTTTCGGTAGCGACGTGAACCCCCTTCGCGTCTTTCCAGTTGGTGTCCCTCGATAGGAGAGACACCGACTCGGCAGTGAATATCAAGTCGCGTGCGATTTCGTTATTGGCGTGCCACCCATATGTCTCCAGCTTACGCCGGTTCTCTGGCCTTAGAGTGTCGTTGGCTACGTTCTTCGTAACATGCCAGAACTGATGTGCCGTCGGGGTCCTCTTCAGCTGTAAGAAGCCTCTTAACGTGTGGGCCTTACATCCTCTTATCTCGATCTCAGGTAACGAACATGGGTATGGAGCATATGTGTTGGCCATGGAATACATGGTGAGGCCATTGTCAAACTTGATCGAGGCGGGTTCCCACCTTGACATGGCTACCTGCCGACACTCTTTGGTCAAAAGCCGCCTTAAGCGGAGCTCGTGGGGCTTATTTTTTCTGGTGCGCTGCTGTGCCAATTGGAAACGGGGTGTCATCGGGCTCTCACCGATCGGCGCAGACGATATGAAGGGAGGATGCAGGCGGTATACCTGGTCGTGGGGGTCTTGGCGCATACACTCCGGTGAGAGCTCTAGTAGCCCGGGCTTGAGGGGTGGCGTATCGAGAGCTGTCGATACCTCGCTTCTGTCATTCCCTCCCCTTATCGGCGCCAAAATGACCCGGTGAAGGTCCTTACTCGAGCCCGGGCGGCTGAGGTTGGCGGACGCCGCCCGGGGTCTCCATGAGTCTGGGGGATCGGCGGATGATGACGCCAGCGGGGGTGACTCCGTGAGGTGCCGGTCGTATGACGGGTGCTTCTCATCTATATCTCCTATCGAATCTGAGAGATTAATTATTCTTGAAAGCCTTCCAAATAAGCGCCTACAATCATTACTTAGGATACTAGCCTAACCGGACGAATTGGGGGACCCCTTACCTTACACGACGGCATCTCAAAGGTGCTATGGCAGAGGGATTATATACAGCGGAGATATCTCGGGTCGCGACCCTAAGATCTGCGGTTCTCGGCAAGGGAAAGGATTTAGTGAAGGTGGTCGCCTCATGTCGGGCGGAGGCACAGCCGCTGGCAACATTGCCTTGTTTGCTAGCGTCTGTCCCGGAAGCATCTATTATCTAGAGACCACCTCCCATCATCCAACTCGGCCCTGGAGAGCCTGAGCTCTGTCGGCTAACAAGTGTCATTTACCTTAGGTTATGAAAAGCGTGGTGTTGCAGGTCTAGAAACACATGTGACTGCCAGAGTTTTATATACAATGGCAGTTAATAAGGGGTGCCTGCAGGCGCTTACCTGCTATATAAAACCCTACCCGTCATTGGGCCGCATACTATCCGGGTCTCTTTTTTGACTTCCCTTACTTGCGATATCTAGATCCAAGACATAGGGGATGGGGCTTAACCATACAGAGCCTCTTGTATAGTGTTGCTGTGTCCCTCAAGTGACAGCAATAGCGATCTCGCTGTTAATAGGAAAGTGAGGGTTAGCGCCTTGAGGAAACTAGTCGCGGCCTGTTCAAACAATTCGCCGTTTACTTCTGCGCGCAGCCTAGGCATCAAAAGTCGCATTACTCTTCGTTCGCAAGGCTTACTCTGTGAAACCCCAGACGCAATTCTAGGCGCACCGGATAACTCCAAGCCAATCACTCGCAGCCACGCAGACGAGCTTCCTGCGATTGATGCCTACAGCCTGATTTCCATGCCGATCATTGTGTGACATTTTCTAAAAAGTAACAACACTATCAGTGACGCTCCCCATCTCATCATCTTACACTTCATTCTCATCAAGGAAAAATCAAGTCCCACCTGTGCGCAACTATGGACGGCCTCAGTGTAGCCGCGAGCATTGTTGGGGTGATTTCCCTGGCAATGCAGCTCAGCCAGACAACTCGCAAGCTCATCGCCTTCCTTGACACTATTAAAAAGGCACCAAGCGAGATATCCCGGCTTCATGACCTGCTAAAGCTCATTTTCGCCATGGCTGCAGGAGTCGTTAATGCATTAGAGCATCAACGAAGTCGACGGGGAGACATGTTTCCAGGGCATGGTCACCTCCGTGATGTTCTGGTTGTGTGTCTGGAGAGAGTAACCTTCATCCATGATCTCGTCGATAAGATAGAGACACCGAAAAGCGGACGAAACTTCGCATCGAAGGGTTGGGCGAAGTTCACGCTGGCCATGAAGAAGGATGAAATTCTTGAGCTTGAGAGACAGCTAGGACAGGCTCTGAGCGTCTTGAATATTATGCTCACTACAAGTCTTCTGTGAGACCTGAATTTCAAGAATGTTGCGCCCAGAGTTTAATAACCTTCTCCAGTTACGAGCAAGCCTCCAGCCTGGCATCTCCAGCTGCGAGTACCCTGCCGATATTTGGAACCCCATTTATCTCCTCAGATGCAGATGGTAAAACAATCAGCAAAGAGCGTCGAGAAATGGCGGCGACTCCATGTCGTGACCCAGATAGCTTTGCTAGCCTTGGGAGTGGGAGCGTCATGGTATCAACGTCCTCGAAGTCTTGCGATTTAGGAGATTTCATCACTCTGTCCTCTGAGTCAAGACGCAGAAGGAGACGTTACCGCGGTGGCAATTCCACGCAACCACAGACAGAAACAATCAGTCAGGTGTTCAAAGTGATACCTTGGTTTCTTTCCAAGTCCATTGAGCTTGTGTATAACAGACTTGAGGATCATTCTCCATCAATTGCTCTTCGCATTCGCCAAGTACTCCCGGACAAGGATTGGGACGAAGTTAGCAGGGTCATATACAGAGACGATGTGTGTGGCCTTCAAAATCTTATCAGTGGAGGTGTTTGTACAATCAACAGTTTCGGTTTCTACCGTCCCATAGTTGTGGTGAGTTTTACGTCTCCTTTCCCTTCTCGCCCATTCTATCATTTGATCGGGCTGCGTAATTCTTAGTACTTACAAGCTATCTCACTTTCAGGTTGCGGAAATGCGAGGCTCGGCTAAGGTTGCGACATTTCTACATTCACAAGGTTGTGTTTTCGACACAACTGATGCTCCTTCCACGTAGGACCTGATCCCTGTGGCCATATTACTATGACCATCCTACTTAAAGCTTGGATTAACACTTCTAATACAGACTTCACGCAAAGGTGACTTACGGGTTATGCCACTCCCCGTTCAGGCTCATCGCTCCAAAGTTGGATCTAGTCGAGTATGATCCATTCGACATAATTCCATGCAGGGATAATCTTAGATGGTTCGGTAAAGGTGCAGCGACCCTCGATGCAATCGAATGGCTTATGGTAGACGGATACCAACGTACCGCTCTTTCCCGACGGGAGTACTTCGGCTCATTGCTATGTATTATCGGTGCCTGGTGGGAAAATATTGACGCTCAGGGCTTGAAGGAACATCGCAACGAACTGACCGCAAAAATCATTTTGAGCGGCGCAAACATACACCAGACGGACCGATCCGGTAGAACAGCTCTCATATGTGTCATCCGATACAGCACGCCTGGAAAAAACCCATACGCGGTGGCCGAGTGGCTCGGAATACTGCGAGCTTGTCAAGTAAATGATAAACAGTATATCACGGAGGAATGTCGTCTTTTCCCGGATCCGTTTGATTCTGCGTCACAACTGCGCTTACAAGACACCAAGAGGGTCTATGTCTCACACAAACCGAGGAAACTGAGAATGGACATTCTCGACACAGATCCCCATGACATGAATAGCTCGAGCATATTGTGGATGCACCCAAGCAGCCCGGCCTTGGACGTACTTCAGGAATTCACGTTCCTTCCTGACATTTACATTGGAACAAGCCTCTGCTGGAGGATGGGGTATTGGCTGGATCTGTGGAAACAGAGTGCTTACTGCACGTTGGCGCCTGACATGACCCTTCGTCAATTTCTAGAGCAATGGATGCTTGAAAACCTGACGCAACGTTCCCGCGAGAAGTGGGATGCCCTCAAAAAAGGCGAAATCTCAAGATACGACGAGAAGTCTATTCACTTAGCCCTGGAAGAGGGAGACATGGAATGGGCTGCGATTCTCATGAGTGAGGGTGGCATATGTCGATGCAATTCTAGCGGTGAATACGTGGATCTGTGGCCATTCAGCGGAAAGACACATACGCTATGTGGGACTGGAAATATGAGTGGCCAGGCCTGTTTAGTTGGCGTTGGGCATCTTAAACCGGGTTTTGATCGCAGGTTTTATTGGTGTGAGATGCACTGTTGTAGGTTCAATCACGAAAGATTTGCTAGGAAGCAGGAGAAGAAACGCCTGAGGCAGATGAGGATGATGGGATTGAAGACCAAGTTTTATGTTCCGCCTGTGCCGGGAACGTGGGTTGATTAGTAGACAGCCTACCTACACACTGCAGATACCAGTGCAAACCAGATTTGGTTCCAGCTATCTGTGAACAAGCCAGTGAGGTTACAAAAAGACTGATGTTCCTATTTGGAAAAGTAACGATTTCACGTCTCGAAGTCACTCATGGCTGTCCGCCAACTTACACACGAACGACCTGGGCAGTCTGATCTCAAGGCAACGAAAATTACTCTTGCTCATGTGCTCTTAGTTAGTATTTGCAACAGTACCTTCTCCAGTGGACACCCATTTGCACCTTTATGTATTGGGGTCGCTAACACCCGCAGAGCGTCGGCCAAGGGCGGCTGTTAAAACTTCTGATGGGTGGCGTCAAGCCGCGGTGCCTCAATCACAGGGCCTCCAAATGCCCCTTAAACAACTTAGGTGCAAGACTCTGAGGGCGTCTGAGGGCTTGATGGTTTTGTTAGGGCATCATCGTGTTACCATGAACTTGCACTTCTAGCACATGGATCGGGCCCTATTGGGGCCAAATCACACAAGCGACAACAATAACATCAGCGCCCGCAACTCAGGGGCCTAGACTCGGGGTGAGTTTCTTGGCACCAGCAGATACGACTCAGCGCGGGTACAGTCAGCTTTGGCGGGCGAGAGATCAACAAGCTTCAAGCGATGGTGATCAGAGTCTTGGCATCCTGCGGGATGCTCGGGATGCCACAGGTCTCCATTGAAAATAAACTCGATACCGGCGAAGTATGCACGTGGTATTGCGAGGATCACTAGCCGGAGCGACCTCCGGACAAATTCTTCTTTGGTGTTTACCGATCACCAGCGAGCCTAAAGACTACTGGGTGAAGTCGGGTCGGAAGAAATTGAGGGCATCGCATCATCAAGTCCGCCGGCCAGTGTCCGACTTTGATTGATTTTCAGTCTTGCCCCGCCAAGAAACCCCTTGTTCCAAAGCCGACGAGAGATATATGATAATCAGCAGGTCGGCACCGAGGGTCGGAAAGTTTAGCTCACCGACGCCGAGGCCTGTCGGGGTTGGGGTTGGGGTAGGGCTGAGGCGCCCCGGAGCATCCGGAGCGGAGGCCTGATGTTTTCCGCAACTCAGAGCAGCAGAACTCTACAAAAAACCGCCCTAGCCCGCCTTGCGTTGTTCCGTAATAACGGACCGGGATTGATGATTTCGCCGATAGTCCAAGGCCGCCATTCTTTAGCGGCGATGTCAGCCGACGACGGCGCAAGGTGGAAAAAGTTTTTGGCGCCGTCGACGTTCGGCATCTGCCGTAATTGACGACAAGGGTCTGGCACGCCACTGTTCGAGCTTCCGTTTTGAGCAATACGCGGTATGACCGTGTGGATTGCATAGACCGCGTATATGACGGATGATCTTTGGGATCCAGTCTGTGTACGCGTGTACTCCGGAACAGGACTAGTGGCCGCTGCCTTCAATCTGATAAGCGCCTGTCATCACGCATCAATGATCAGAGAGGCTTTTCACTTGTTTGATATTGTAGGAATTCGGTGTCTCGAACAATTCAAAACATCGATAGGGCTCAGAGACTCAACTCGGTGCTTTGCGGGGAAAGCCAAGCAGCTTGCATTCAGCGCTCGGCGAACACTGTTTGTTGATGGGGAAAAAGACCGAGCATATGTTTCGATGGACCGCCAAGACGCCAAAGTGATGATGTATGCCAAGACATTTTTCTCATCGAGCCAGCGCATTGAATTGGCGGCAGCCCCGGCCCCTCTCTTCCCATCATGCCACCCACCATCAGCCCGTCGGCCAGCAATCGCAAATTAGCAGTCGGTGTCTATCGGCGCAGGGCTTTCTGGTTCCTCTTCCTCCCAAAGGCAGTATGGCGGCGGCGTGTTGAACAAGACCGACGCCCCGTGGGATGAAGCAGCGGCGCGTGTTGTTGTTTCGTCGGCGACCATCACCAAGTGTCACCACCCACCACCACCTCCTGTTCAATCTCACCGACTGGCCCTCCTTATCGACTGGCCGATTCGATGTCGCGTGTGGGCAATACGTGGACCGCACTTGGGCCTGGTAGGTGGTCGCGTGCTCGTCAGACGAGCGCCGGGAATGAAACTGCAGATTCAATAGAGTCTCCAGAGTCCCAACGTGCGCCCCAAGACAATGCCACAAAGAGGCTGGAGTCAGTGGAAAGGGGGTCATGGAGCGGAGCGGAGATTGAGCGAGCGCAGCCGGGGGCGGCAGGCAGCGTTTTTGCTCTTGTCCCAAGTCATGTCTTTCTTGGCTGTTGAATTTTTTTGCTTCTTTTCCTTCTTGTCGGATTCCACCGTCCGCCCGTGTTGGCACCCCATCCAACCCCTCCCACAAATAACTGAAAAAATTCCATGCGGTGGAACGGCGGAGAGTGGACGGCGAACGGACCAAAACGACAAGACGGATTGTCGGATGTCGCGGATGCAGTCCTCCCCACACAGCCCCCCTTCCCATCCCTGCGCGATTGGGTGTCGCTCATCTCATTGCTGTCTCTTCGTCGCCCGCTGCCGTCATCAAGAATCCCTCGTGCCCACTTTCCCTGGCTCGCGCGTCCAGTGACAGAGCCGCGTTTCCTATCCAGACGTCGGAGCTTGTCGTCCTTTGGGGGCAACAGGAGGTTCACCGTTCCTGAGGAATGTCTCTGACATCGCTTGGCTGAAGGCCGCAGAGTCAGAAGAAGAGACAGAAGGCGAAACGGAAGCTTGTAGCCCCTCGGCCTTTTCGAAGCATGAAAGAAGAAGAAGTCTCTCTTGAATGAACGTGCTTTCAATTCGCCGCTTTGCACCGGGTATTCAAGCTCTGTCCATACGTCACGTCAGAGCGGTAAACGGCGACCTGCCAACGCAAGCTTACCCGTCCCGTCCGCTGCTGGCTGCTGTTGACTGAGCACGCGACATTTCGTCCCTTCTTTTGTTTGGTTTGCGTGGTGTTCCTGCTGTCTTGCTCCCGCAGATCCCAGACCGTTGGCCACCACAAAAGCACATGCACCAACCACCACCGCTAGGAGCCGTTCTTTCGGGGTACAAACAGAACAGACTCCTGCGGTAAGTACCCGTCAAAGAACGCGCAAAGTTTCCCTACCAGCACTACCGGAAGACGGGTGAGCAAGAGAGCAGCGCAAGGTGTGACCCTCGTCTTGGCGCTCGCGGCACTTGGCGGGCGATTCGTCCACGTCAGGGATGTCGCAGGAGCACAGTCCGCCGGCCCCAGATGAGAAGGGAAAAGAAGCCCACAACGTGCTCGCCCATTGGCTGCAGCGCGGAATTCCGTGGTCATGGACAGGGTCTCGGGCAGACCTTGCAGAGCTTTTCTGCCCAGCCCACGCGACAGCCCTTGTGCGAGTGTGCGCGGCTTTCCAGACGATCTGCCTTTGCCTGCTTCCTCCCCCAAAGATAATCGGCCAGGGACGGAAGCCTTGCGGAGCCCGCTGATGTGGACAGTGGCTGGTGTTGTCTATTCCCCCCCAGGGCCATGACGGGTGGGTGGGAGGAGGGGAGGGAAGGGCTCAGTCAGGTAAGGATAGGTAAAGTAATCATGGGCAAAAAGAGAGAGACAGAGACATAGTGGAGGCAATGCGAAATGCGAGGTGCGAGGTGCGAACGACCGCTCAGGAGGATTTGTGCGGGATTCGCAGCGCTGCGCAATGGCAGAGGGAACCCCTGGTCGCCAACCTTGTCTGCGACTGTTGTGTGTTCTTGGCCTTCTTTGGCACTCTGCAAAGTACAATCCATCCCATCCATACGCGGTCGGGTCGGGCAAAAGACGACAAGGTCCAGCTTGGTGGGTTGTGCCGAGCCTGGGCTGAGGGCCGTTCTGCGCAAAACTGTGCCGATGTCCAATGTTTTCTGTTCTATTATGGTCGCTATTACCTACGACCATGCTCCATCTCATCACCCATGCTTCCCGTTACCTATCTGAATTCTGCCCTTCTGCCTGCTGCTGCTGTGTGATGCATGTTGGCTTACCGTACCTTATGTACCGTCTCATTCAATATTCCCCCATCGCCAGCTCTTCCTTCTGTTCCTCTTACTTCATCAACAACTCATCCACCTACAACCTTGCCTCATCCACCCCATCACCCGCATAAGGCATACAAGGCAGCACCACGTCGCATAGCTTATTAGCACCGTTCGCCCCCTTTGGAGTTCGGGACCAATCTTAATCTCACGTAACCGACAAGCACCCCCTTCCGATCGCTCGTGTCTGTCATTGGACCTCAACGAACCACTCCCCGGTGGGCTTCGTCCGTCAGATTCCCATCCCATCCGCTACCGCCTCGGGAGAACCAACGCACCCCCTTCCCGAGCCTCCCGCTCTTCATATAGGAAGCGGCGCCGGCGGACCTGGACGCAGCCAAGTCTCCAGTTTCCCTCACTCCTCACTCAGTCATCGCCAACTTCCCCATCAGGTCGGCTGTTTCTTCCGTCATCAGCTTTCACCTCTTTCCCATCTGCCACACTTGACCTCACCACCACCACCAACCCACACACCCGCGCAGGAGACAGAAAATATGGGTATCGGTGCCGTGGCAGAGCCCTTGGTGGTAATCACCCTCCTATTCGGCGGGACCTACTTCAACCGCAACACCGGAAACAGCAACGCCTACGACAACCTGGGGTGGAGGGGATCCGACTTTGACGATGTCGAACACAAGCGCTCCGACGAGCGCCGCTCCGGTAACTCGACACCCGACTCGGAGGAGTCGCTGCTCTCGGTCGGCGCGTGGAGCTCATCATCGACGTTGACACCGCAGGAGGAGCCGCCCCGACGCATGCGACGGATCAAGTTCTTTGGCTACCAGCGCATGGTATCATCACCAAACACCAGAGTATTCAAGGACCGCCTCCTCTCCCGCGTGCTCCGCAAGTTCCCGTTCTTGGTGGAGGCATGGTACTGGGCCCTGATCTACTGGGTAAGCAAAGGCCTTCTTCTGTTGGCAGTCTTCAGCCTCACCTAACATTGTTTGATACTAGGTCTATCAAGTCGGCCGAGCCTTCACGGCTCTGACCCTCAACGAGGGCACCGTCGACGTCGCCCGCAAGCACGCCCTGCAGCTCATCCACCTCGAGCAGCGCCTGCACGTCTTCATCGAGGTGCCCGTCCAGCAGTACTTCCTCCAGCTGCCCACCGTCATGCACTGGATCAACCGCATCTACTCCTTCATCCACATCCCCGGCACCATCCTCTTCCTCGTCATCCTGTACTACGTCACGACCACCCGCAGACGCCGCGCCATCTCCACCAAGCTCGGCGGCAATGAGAACGTCAGGTGGAACTCGGCCGGCCCTGCGCTGTACGAGGCCCGCCGTCGCACCATGGCCACTTGTAACCTGCTCGCCTTCGTCGTCTTCACCCTGTGGCCCTGCATGCCGCCTCGCCTGCTGAGCGACCCCACCTACAACGGCCCCGATGCCGGCGAGGCCAAGAACTTCGGATTCGTGGATACGGTGCACAGCGCCGACGGCGAGAGCAGTGTCTGGACCACTAACAAGTTCTGCAACCAATACGGTAAGTCGAGCTCACGATATGGCTCTGTTCTATCACGGTGTGCTAACATGATTATAGCCGCCATGCCCTCGCTGCACTTCGGCTACTCCCTCCTCATCGGCCTGACCGTCGCCACCCTCCCGCTCCCCTCGATCCGCTCGCGCCCCTGGAAGCGCTTCGCCATCGTCGCCGCCGGCATGTCCTACCCCGCCCTCATCCTCACCGCCATCGTCGCGACCGCGAACCACTTCGTCCTTGACGCCGTCGCCGGCGCCATCGTCTGCGGCATTGCGTGGAACTGCAACGGCGTCCTCCTCAACCTGCTGGTCATCGAGGACTACTTCCTGCGCCTCCTGCGCATCCACAAGCCCGTCAACTGGACCGACCCCGAGGCTTCCATGGCCGAGGAGCGGTTCGCCGCGGTGGAGGATGCTGCATAAATGTTTTCACGAAAGCGGACTTTTGGTTTAACGGGCGCATGAAATAGGGGTTGTAATATCCATTGCGAATAGAAGTTTATCAAGCATTGATTTTTGGGGATTATCATGTGTTGCATCGGAAAACAGTCACACCAAGGAGGCAACATTGAAATGGGTTTAGGTGTCCTCGCATAATTGGGGCGAGGAGCCAAGATTCTTTCGGGGAGTTCCGAGCCTTGGGAGACTTTGGGCTTGATTGGGACTGACATGAGCACGTCGCCGTCGTTTGAATATTTGGGATGAATTTTGAGCCATGGCTAGAAGGAAGCTATGGGGCTTGAGGGAGGCGAACAAATTAACACAGCCCGAGCTTAAATAATGAGATACTCCCTATGAATAACAGAAATCGCCTCCAAGAAGGGGGGCGAGCATTGTTCAGCAACTGCTTTTAAAATTTCCGAGCGCTTGTTCTTGGCGAAGTTGACTTTATCATAAACTTTTCTCTCTGCTTGGATCCATTAAGTCGGAAATGCTACGCATTTTTCCATGTGCATGGAAGACAGACACGCTTGGGCCCGAGGGTGAGGAACCTCGAGTCGAAGAGCACGGCTGAAATGCATCGAGCGCCGTGTTCCGAGAGAACGGCTAAGCTTCGATCCATGGCGCGCGGCTGTCATGCGGATGCGGAGGGTCGCGGGCGAGGTTTCAGCATCGCAAAAGCTCCGTGGGATGGGAAAGGTGAGATGGCAAAGTAGAATGCGAATCCGCAGAGGGGGAAACAAGAAAGCGAGCCTGGACCACCAACCTCCCAGCCCATTGGAAGGAATACTGGGGGCTGGGGAGGTGATGCAGGGTAGTAAGGTAGATGGCAGGTGAAAAGCAGGGAAAGACACATGTGAGATTGATTAGGCGCCGATCGGTGGGTGTGCAGGCGGGATAAACAAGGCCTGGAGCGGGACGCTTTCCAGATCTCCGGGACGTGCCAAGGCGGAGTGGATCATGGCACCGAGACCCATCCTTCCCCGGACGCCGATCGGCGATTTCCTCGGAGGATCCACTTGGAGCCGGGGCCGTTTCGCGGCCCGCCAAGCCTGATGACCCTCATGAGGGACCAGGAATCTCAACGATGCGATCTCAGGAAGGGCTGTTCTATCGCGATGATAGAAAAACCAGGCTCATGCGCCCAGTAAGGGAGTTATAAAAGTGTTTGTTCGTTTGGCCGTCCGCGATATGGTAGGAGGGGCCAGGGCTGCGGCGGGCGAGATTGCACTCGGGTCCAGCCCGCGGAGTCGGCGTGGGCATCGGCGGCTGAACGGTACACTCCTAACGACACCGCCCGGCATGAAACTTTGGTCTAATCGCCATGGCTGCCCAGCCGGGGTCGGCGATTCGGTGAGGAGACCGGCGAAACCTGCAAAGAGGCGTGATGCTCTTTCAGCCCTTGCCGCCGACAATGGCGCTTCCTTTGAGGTCTCGATCAAGATGCTGAAAATTCAACTTCCGGAAATGACCTGGGATAAGCTGTGGCATTTTCCTCTTTGGGTATGTAGACGCCGCATTGAGTGTAGAGCTCTCGCCTCGCTCGGCTGGGCTAGTCTCTATCCGGTGATGTCCCCTGGCAGCCCCGACGCCTGCCGCTACCACTTACCCAGCTTGCCAGTATCACACGAAGGAGAGGCTCTGTCTGGCTGGAAGGCGCAAGCCACGCGACGAGGGGACCTTTCGACAGAAGTCCGCCACATGCGAGGAGGCTCTAGGAATGCCGATAGCGGGCTGGCGGAGCTGCACGTGTGGGGGTCCCGTGTCTTGCTCGAAGTTGGTCCTAGATAGGATTTATCGGCAGTCAACATCACGTTTTGGAAACTTCCATCTTCATGCCACGACAAACCCGCGTTGCCTTTCGTCAAAAAACCACGTTCAAAGAGCCACAACTGCCGATTTTCCACGTCGACCGGCAGTGAGGAACCTGCCGTGAGGTTTCGCTCACTCTTGGGCCGCAGCCATGTACACGATTCGGCTGCTGCTTCTCGTTCTATCACTCGCCCTGGCGACCTTCGCGCAAATCGATCGTCTCTACGATAACCCAAACTGCACAGTAAGACATCCATGGTATGGCGGTCGTTCACTTTAGGGATGATGCTGAGACGTATACCCCTAGTTACCATGCCTGATAGAAGGCCTCACCAATTCAGACTGCAGCACAACGGACCAGGCATGTCTGTGTCAAGATACCGACTTTCTCCATTTTGTCGAGAGCTGTGCTGCGGCAAGCTGCTCCGTGAAGGAAGCTCTGGGTAAGAACGACAGGATCCGTACCCCTTGGATAGTAACCGGCTGACTTCCTCCCTTCTATGCGCAGTGACGCAAAAGATTACCCAGGACGCATGCGATTTCTCACTACACGACGAATTCGGCGCAACCGTAGTGCCCCGTATTATCTTATTTGCCCTGCTTCCCACGCTGGCCGTCGTACTTCGCGTGTCGGTCAAGATCGCCCGACTTGCTACATGGGGGGCGGACGACACCACTATCGTGTTGGCATACGTGAGCTTATCCCATGTCGCAATGTACCCATGCCGCCTCATGGGACTATATGGCGGCCTTTTGAGCTGACTAAAGTTTTAGTGCGTACTACTAGGCCTATTCTCGGCGGACATGCTTTGTAAGTGACGAGAGCAAAGGCCAAACGCCAACTGAAGATATAGCTTCGCTGACGCGTGCACACAGGGGGCAAGTTTGGAGCTGGAAGAGATCTCTGGAGTCTTACTCCGTACGAGATTACGCACTTTTTCTTAGTACGCGAACCTCTAGAATCTCCTTTTTGAGAGATCCCTTCTCCATGGAGCAGTAGTTTTGACACTCGCACAGAACTTCTACGTACTGCAAGTACTCTATCACTGCACCATCACTCTAGCGAAAGCCTCGATTCTCTTTATGTACCTCAGAATTTTCCCTGACGAAAAGTTTCGACGGGTCGTTTGGGGCACGCATGCCTTCAATTTCTCCGTCGGCATCATCTACCTGCTCATCACCCTTTTTCAGTGCCAACCCATCAATCTGGCCTGGACCTTCTGGACGGGAGAAACGGAGGGGCATTGCATCAGCATAGAGCACACTGGCATGGGGCAGGGCACTATAAACGTCGCCCTAGACCTGTGGATGCTGGGTCTGCCGGCCACCCAAATTTGGGGGTTGAACATGAAGCGACGCAAGAAGATTGCCGTAATGTCCATGTTCAGCCTAGGACTTTTGTAAGCTTGCCCTTGCCCTGAGTCGTGAGTAGCTGCTAACAACTCAAAGCCTCACAGTAGTAAGCATCATTCGGATATTGACGATCAAGGAGCTGGCTAAGTATCCGCTCAACCCAACTGGTGAGCACTCATCGACCACAGGACCCTCATGATAGGTGCTAACAGGGCGTCTTCAGCGTTCATTATGCCAGCCGCTATGTGGACTGACATCGAGGTCTACGTTGCGGTGTTTGTGGCGTGCATACCGAACACGCGCCAGTTCATCTGGGGGGTGATCCTGCGACGGCACAACAAGGGCCAGAAGCTGGGCTCGGACCAGATACGAGAGAGAAGCCCTGGCATGATCTTCCACCCGAAGACGCCAATACGGGAGATGTGTGACACAGTAGACATAAGCCCATAAATACCCAATGTCAGGTAAAGGCAGATGGAGCGATGTTGTTGAAGCAAATACAAGATGAAACGTGTCTAAATTCCAGCAGAATACCCCCACAGGCTGCCCTTCACATGACGTTTATGACCGCTGAAGAAAATATTGCGTAAAAGCCAAGAGCGTTTGATTGGTCGGAGGGTTCCTAACCTAACAAGACGTCCCGCTCACTTGCATATGCGTGGCCCCAATGAAGCCCGCCTCGGGATCGGCGACAAGGAAAAACCGTGGTTCCACTGATTTTTACCTACCCAACGACGCCTGATTCTCACCGTCAGCATTAAAGCTCAGAAGTTTCGCGTCTGGGTGGCTACGAAAAGCTCTTGTTTCTTTACACAATCTCCCGGCTGGGTCACGAGGTCGGCCGCCTTTTCCAGATTTGAGACCGGCGACTTATGGCAAGCCTCATTAATCACAATGCGCCTCATCGACGTAAATTCGTTCAAGCTCCAGGAGTTCTCAGGGTCGGATATACCACCATACGCCATACTGTCCCATACCTGGGGAGATGCAGAGGTGTCGTTCCAGGAATGGCAAGACCTACAACAGGCGTCCAGGAAAGCCGGCTATTCGAAGATCTACGGAGCCTGTCAGCAGGCGAAGGCCGATGGACTTGAATGGCTGTGGGTTGACACGAACTGCATTGACAAGACGAGCTCAGCAGAGTTATCTGAGGCTATCAACTCCATGTTCCAATGGTACGCCCAGTCCCAGATATGCTACGCATATTTGGTGGATGTTCCTACGGGCACGACAAATAACGAAAGCGACCAGGATGCTCTGATGGAGCGGTTCAGAGAAAGTCGCTGGTTCACTCGAGGATGGACCTTACAGGAACTCTTAGCCCCAACCAGCGTTGTGTTCTATGCATACGACTGGACCAGCATCGGAAGCCGAGAAACGTCACTGTGTGATGAAATATACCGTGCCACTGGCATTGATCGTGGCTATCTCATCAACGATGGTACCATGTCGCCTTTATCTGCCGATGCATCAACGAAGATGTTCTGGCTCTCGAAACGGGAAGTCACTCGTGAGGAAGATCTTGCCTATTGCATGCTGGGCCTCTTCGACATCAATATGTCTTTGCTATACGGAGAGGGCATGAAGGCATTTACAAGACTCCAGGATGAGATTGTAAAGTCGGATAACGACCACACAATCTTTTGCTGGGAATGGATCTACTCGATTACACCAATGAACTGGTCCAGTTTTCTCGCACCCTCGTCTCTGGCGTTCAGAAACTCCCACAGGTTTCGCCGAAGAGATCCAAATCTCGACGAAACTGGAGGCCTTTCTATTTATCAAATGACGAACGCAGGCTTGTCGATAAAGCTCCCTATGCTATACACAGGTATGGCAGGCCACATTGTCGCCTTGGATGTCGAAAACAGCGAGGGAGCGCAGGCATGGATTCAGGTCTCCGGTCACGACAATGGGAAAACTCTATACGTCTCAAGGCAACCATTTCCACCTAATCCGCTCATGATTCGACGTGGACTATTTGAACCTTTGAGATCTTCAAAACGAAAACCACTCGTTGTCCGACACAAACCCAGGGAAAGGCCGTTGCCAATTCCGGCCTGGGTGAAACTGGAAACGTCACCTTCGATAGACTCGGCCTGGGCTGGAAGGTATGGTATACTACCAGTCTTTGGGTCAACCAAGCTACAGTCTGCATGGGCCCGATTTCATCAGCTGGCAACCGATTCCCACGACAGAATTATGTGGCTGGACATGGTGAACAAAGGCGGAGCCGTTAATATCAACGATATTTACGTCCCCAATATCCTTACGAACTTGGACGAAAACCAAGAAGAAGTACGAATTTCTCTTTATCTCGGATTCGTAACCGCAAAAATGGACCAAAGCTTGAGTGGTTGGATTTGCCGACTCCATGTTGCAACAGACCAGGCTTCGGCAGCTCCATCCGAGGAGTCGGAAACAATGAAAGAGGATTTTATGCGCGAAATAAAACAGAACGGCGATGTGGCCTATGATCGAATGGGAGGTTTTGTAAAGGGCATGTTGCGCGTCCAGTTTTGGGGAGATGAGCTTCCGTACTTTAATGGCGCAAGAGTCAGATTGTTATTGATAACGCCCCATGATGACCCGAAGAAGGCGGTAACGAATTTCGTCGAGAATGACTGCGTCACGAATGGCAGTGAAGGGTCATCGCAGAGCTCAACAGGTGCCGTATGGAGCCCGTAATGTTGAGGAAGTTTCGAGCTCACCCAGTAGGGGGTTTCACAATATGGAGCCCGTAAATAAAGGAAGAGAGCTGCCCGCTTCGGTTGCGGGCTATGTCCCTATCAGGAAGAAAACACATGATGAAAAAGAAGTGAGCCTTATTGAGATCATCAGAACGTCTATTGCAGCCCCAGTGACTAGGTATCAACCTATGAAGATGTTTTGTTTCTATTCCTTGGGACAATTTGACACTCGAAATGTTTTGGATGGCTGGTAAGCCCATTAGTCAACTCAACTCGGGGGACGATCTTTCTTCCGCCGGGCCCCGTTGCTTTCTCAATACTGATTGTTGCCAGTATAGATGCAACCACGATCCACACACTCGCTTCCGCCAGGTGCTTTCCAACGCATATCCTTCGACCGAAACCAAATTGTCCCGTAGGAAAGGGCTCACCAAGGCCTCCTTCCTCAACGGGAATATAACGATTAGGATTGAACGATTCAGGGTCAGAATACGTGTGTTCATCGTGAGTCATTGCACGCGCATTGGCATAGACAAGCGATCCCTTGGGAATGAACATTCCCTCGTAAACATCATCTTGTAACGACCGGTGCGGCACCCCGATTGGTGACACAGGGCACCATCGTAATGTCTCCTGAACGATGCAGTCGATATACGGCAGTTTTGGTCGATCCTCAAATGTTGGCAGCCTTTTATCCCCAACGACTTCGTCAATCATTCTTTGGGCCTTCTCCTGGATTTCAGGGTGGAGAACCATGTTGAGTACGAACACCACTAACGTGGACCAAGTCGTATCCTGACCTGCAGCATAAACAGCCCCGGCAGCCCCTTTGATGTCGTCCTCTGATAAATCCGAGAAACCGCTTTTTAACTGCGTATTTCTCTGGTCGAGCAATATCTTAATGAGGCTGTGCTCGGGGGACTTTTGGGCCGTGACGGCAGCGTATGGTGCGTCGTGAATCCGTCGGATGGCCCACCTCCAGTCCCGGGCAAACTTGAGAGAGCGATCTCTGACAAGCCAGTCTGGGAGGTGCTTTATGAATGGGAAGAAATCAACCAAAGTGCCAGCTGGCGCCCCTCCATGGCCGAGAGCGTAGGATGCGTCGATAGCCATTTGGATATATGGGTCGTTGTCGCTTCTAACCTCGACCCCAAAACCGATGTTCATGACAATGGCAGTAGCGAATCTCCTCAAAGCCGTTTCCCAGGCCTCAGGCTGCTTCAGGATCCCCTCAACCAGAGTCTTGGCCTCTCTCTCCTGCAGGTCTTGGTAGACCTGGATGTTCGACTTTTGAAAGCTCTTCTGGAGAATCTTCCTGTGCATACGGAATTCGGGACCCCATCGGAGGAATGTCAGCGTTTTCTTCCATCCCATCTCCTCGAACAACACAAAGCGGGGGCGGTCGCAGTAGTTCGCGCCGCGCTTGTCAAGCAGGTCGACCGCTGCCTTGACCGAGTTGAGCACAACAACATCCTGTCCCAACACGTTGAAGTACAACACATCAGAGTTATACTCCTTCGACCAAGCGGCGTAGGCGTACTCCGGATTGTCGGTCGGTATGACGCGGAGGTGGCCTAGGATCGGTTCGCCGGGTGGGCCCGGTGGTAGCCGGAGGTTCCGGCGTTTTGCGGAGCCGCGCCGGGCAATAAGCTTATGCAGAGCTAGAGCCGCAGCCGCGATGAGGAGGATCGCAAAGAGGCGCGTGCTGTGCACGGTGACGAATTGGATCAGAGCCATTGCGTGTGGCAAATATGTCAAGGGAGGGGTTCGGAAGTTATCGTAGACATGTGTCTCAAAACTTGTAGCCGAACTGAGGGTTCTGGAGCTATAACGGATAGAAATTCTGCCTCCGAGGAGAAGAGATCTTCGGATCCAGGCTCTTGGCGATATACCCTGCGTCCAGGGTCCGGAGAAGACATGACGAGGGTCGCTCAGTATGTAAATGAAGACACGCTGATATTAGTTTATCAGCAGAAGCTCTAGCGAGCATCGCGCTGACTGAATGCCGTCATTCGTCTCGGGGTTAGTGGGCTACGGTAACCTCGAGACGAAGGATGAGAGGGGAAGGGGAAGGACAAAGAGCTTGCCGGATTATTTGCCCGCGCTTTGCCGGTTACCGGCAATTTGCAAGCCTACCCCCGATAAGCTTCAGTGATTGCCGGAAAAGGATGAGACAAGGAATGCAGAATGTCTTACACTGAGATGGCGGAATGCAGCTCAGACCTCTGGCCCAGGCCGCTCTATTTCTCGCCCTTGAGCTCACCGAAGCTTTCATCATCACCTGTTCTTCAGAGTCTAATATTCAGCTTCCTGAAACACATTACTTCCCATCGACTTTCGTAAAATCCCACCGGCTCTCGCCTCCGTCTCCATTTCAACGTCTCCTTCAATACCTCCCAACGACCGCCGGACAAAAAGACGACTCACGTAACGGACGTCTAGTCAGTGACCTGCAGCTGAACACATTACATCATCGAGTCACAATCAGCCGCGTGGATTCCTTTATACCCTACCCCTCACGCACCAGCGCACAAAAAAATAGCAATTGCGCCATGGTCGGGGCCACTGCCGCCTCGGCGTTCTCCACGGAGCCGACTGACTCGGATCCTCACCGGTACCAAACCGGGTTCGGAAATCGGTTCTGCTCAGAGGCGGTGCCCGGAACGCTGCCTCCCGGGCAGAATGCGCCTCAAAAATGCAGATTCGATCTGTACTCGGAGCAATTGAACGGTTCATCGTTCATCAGCTCGCGTGCGACGCTGCAGCATGTGTGGATGTACCGCATATGGCCGTCCGTTGCTCACCGACAGGTCGTGCCCTCGCCAGAGCTCAATCCCCTGCTGCAAGCCTGCTTCTCGCCTCTGAATGACAAGGTGAAATACGTGGCGGGACAGCAGGCGTGGGACCCATTCCAGTTACCAGGGGAAGACGAGCTGGGCAGAAAAGGGCGTGACTTTGTTGAAGGTATCCGAACAGTGGGTGGACAAGGTGACCCAACATTGAGGGAGGGGATCGCCGTACACATTTACACCGCGTCAACGTCCATGAGTAACAGGGCGTTTTGTAACAACGATGGCGACTTTCTTATCCTCCCACAGAAGGGGAGGCTCAACATCCAAACCGAGCTAGGCTGGCTTATGGTTCGGCCCGGGGAGCTAGCGGTGATCCAAGCCGGGCTTCGCTTCCGGGTCCTCCTGCCCGACGGCCCGAGTCGCGGTTACATCCAGGAGATCTTCGGTACACACTACGAGCTCCCGGAGCTCGGTCCCATTGGCTCAAACGGCATGGCGCTTCCCCAGGACTTTGAAAGTCCCGTCGCGTCCTTTGACGTGGATTCGTCCGACTGGGAGATCGTGTACAAGCTGGCGGGGTCGTTGCACGCCTGCCGGCAGGGTCACACCCCCTTCGATGTTGTGGCCTGGCGAGGGAACCTGGTGCCGTACAAGTACGCGACGGAGAAGTTCATCAATGTGGCCAACGTCAATCACGATCAGGCCGATCCGACGGTGTACTGTGTGCTCACTGCCAAGTCCAAGGTTCCGGGGGTTTCACTGACGGACTTTCTTGTCTTTACGCCCAAGTGGATCCCCACATCGAATACCTTTCGGCCGCCGTACTACCATCGTAACATGTCCACAGAGATGATGGGGTTGCTGTATGGCACGTACGGCGGGAGCAGTCACGTCCTGGAGCCGGGAGGTCTGAGCTATGAGGCGAGCTACATGCCGCATGGTGAGACGTATGAGACATGGCAGAACGCGACGACAAGGGAGTTGAAGCCAGATAGGATATGTGAAGGGACGGTGGCTTTCATGTTCCACATCAGTGTGCCGGTCATGCTGACCCAGTGGGCGATTGAGGGCGAGGGCTCAAAGGGTTTGCACCTCGCCGAAGACCAGTGGGACGGAGCCAAGGCTCACTTCCTTGAGCATCTAGACGAGGTGGAAGAGGTTTTGGCCAAGGCAGGGCTGCCAAACCTGGGAAGGAAAAGCGTTAACGGGAAAGTGAATGGGGCCGTCAATGGAAATGGCGTCCATGGTATTGTCAATGGGTACAGCAGTTGAGAGACATCCTTGGGCAGGTTTGCGACTACAGAACATAGATACGACCGCAGAATGACATCACGCAGAATGAACAGGTAGATTTATGAGGCTCTAGGCCATCTAGGCGGCAAAAATACACTGGGTGAAGTTTGTAGAGGCGGGAAAGAACCCGGGGCAACAGCCGGCAATGCATGAGACCCAACACAGATAAGACCGAGGGGGTGTGGCTGAGGTTTTCATGCCTATCAGCTCGCTAATCTCCCTAGACGAATCCTTCAAGATAGCGCCTACTGATATCAGCCCGTCAAGGCCGACCCTCTGCCGGCCTATTTGTCTCCTGTTTTACTTCAACTGCCTTTTCTGCGGCAATTTTTGTGGAAATCTGCCCCTCGGGCTGCCTTTAACCTCTAGCCGGATACAGTGGAGCTCAGTCATGTCTTCAAACACTGAAGAGAGCTCGCCGGCCACCACCCGAGGTCCCACCGAGTCCGGAGATCCACATTCGGCCGATACGGCAACGAAGCCGGTGAAACGGCGCGGAGGCACTGCCTGCCGGCGGTGCCGACGGCTCCGGTCAAAATGCGTCAAGCAAAACCGGCAGCCTCCGTGTGAAGCATGTTTGCTGGCTGGCACACAAGCGGCACGAGCCTGTACTTTTCCTCGCCGAGGAGAAAGAGACACAGACCGGGAGTTTCGACGCCGTGTGCCAATGCCGACTCACTTTGCTCATGACGATATGGCTGAAGGAGCCGTTGAAGATCTTGCCATCATTTGCGCGTCATCAGCCACTCGAGACGACGATTGGATAGCCCAAGAGGAGTCCCACATCGGTGAGGCTATTGCAGGAGACTTGGCCTCGTTTCCATTACCAAAAGCCCCAGCCAACACTAGCTACCCAAACGCCTCGCCTCCTTCACTCTCGGGGCCCCAATCATCAAGCAACCCATCACTTCCACCTGGATATGAAGTAATCGAAGGCTGCAAAACCTTCGTGACATCCTACTTCCAGCTGGGCTTCATACCAAAAGCTATGTTCCAGGAGAACCTTGTCCGCAACCCTGCATCCACGAGTCGCTTCCTCCTTTGCTGCATTCTATCAATATCTTCGCGCTTTACTCCCTCTTTGGTGCGTCGATATGGCTCTGCTACCACAGCAACAGACCACTTTCTCAAAGCAGCGCGGGCGCTGGCGTCTGAAGAGATGTATCGCCCCTCTCTCGACAACACCCAAGCCTTCTTCCTACTGGCCATCGCGGAATGGGGTAACGGCGATCGTGATAGAAGCTCCATGGATATGGGCGTAGCAGTCCGCATGGCTACGCTACTCAAGCTACACCGTGAGGAGACCTATGCGCTACTACCCGATACTGAGGCCGAGCAGCTTGTCCGAGCGGAGTCAGCCAGGCGGACCTTCTGGATGATACAGAGCCAGGAGAACCTGCATTCTGGATATAGCACGCCGGCGCCCTTCTCGCTGGACGACATCACAGCATATCTGCCTTGCGATGAGAGCGACTTTGCTTTTGGAGTGGTACCTGCCACAAGGTCTGCTCTTCCCGGCACGCCGCCTGCGCTGGCAAACCCTTTATTGGCAACAGGGCATAGCCGGTGCCTCTTCGCGACCCTTATCCAAGCACATAACCTTTGGGGCCAAGTAGCTCGTCGAGCTGGTCGCCCAGGGCTCGGTCCGGACGACGGATCCCCTTGGGCGGATGGTGGTAGTCACTCGGTGATGATAGCGTCGCTTCGGAGCTGGGAGGAAGAGATGCCTCCTAGGCACAAATGGAGTGTATGGAATCTGCGGGGGTGGAAAGCAGAGTCATTGCACCTTGCCTACCTGTCCGTAGTAATGGTGCTGCGGTTGAGCAACATTGTTATCCGCCGCATCTACATTGATCAAATCATCAGGACGCTATCGTCGACGACCGAAGATGCGTTGCCACAAGAGGGACAAGCCCCAAGCGAGTTTTGGAGAAACATGTCACACGACCTCTTCGCCAACGTAGTCGAATTACACGAGCAGGTGGAAGCCTACTTCAGCGTGAGATCCAGAGACGAAGGGTTCCCCGCCATTTTGGTCTTCTGCGTCTACATATGCGGGTCCTTGGCCTCGTATCTCTGGCGCCATCCCCAGCTTTGCCCGCACATTGCCCCTTCTGAGGCCGAGGGCATGGCGATGGGTTCCCTGAAAGTCCTTGGCGAGCTGCATGAGGCATGGCCCACCAGCACCAGATGGCGAAAGGGCCTCCAGCAGCTTGCGAGCCCTCTATCTAACACAGAATCTCCAGCTGCGGGTAAAGACCCCGGTGGAGCGGGAATGTCTACGAGGCAGGATAATAGCGGCCTGGATGCGGCGTGCAGCATTGCCGCCGACGGCCCAGACGACCAGTTCGAAGCTGAGCTTGCGGCCTTCCTTAACGGGGACTTACACTATGACTTACTGGAGGGTCTCGGCACATCAGTTGGCCAGTTTGATTGAAGCTTTGTCCTAGAAGCCTGTCCTCCGGCGCCGGCAGCTATTGCCGGTAATGTGGGGCGACGTACCGGCATCTATGTCGGGGGCGGGCGGCCACTTTGCCCGTTTCCGGCAATTGCAGTGCCAATGCGGGCCATGAATTGGAACCCCTCACGAAAACATATCAACGTCCCCTCAGTGTTGCAGGCTGCCTTGGGTTCACATTCGCCCACTCAATTCCCGTGCACTCTACCCCCCATACTATACACCAATAGCAATGGCGGCAACAGAAGGTCATCCGGACGCCGCTTCGTATGCCGCCTCCGGGTACGGTAACCGCATGGGCTGGGGCACCCGCCCTGCGCTCCTCCTCATCGATATTTGCAAAGCATACTGGACCCCTGGCTCGCCCCTCGACCTCTCCGGCAACCCCGCGGCAGTTGAGGTCCCGGCCAGTGCAGCACGCCTCGTCGCTGCGGCCAGGAAAGGCGGTGTGCCGGTACTATGGACAGCGGTGGAATACAACGACCCCAACATGGCCGACGCAGGGCTCTTCTGGCTCAAGGCAAGGACGTTGGCCGTGTGGCAAATTGGAAGCGACCTTCACTCACAAGGGTTGGCGGACTGGGTGCATGAGAACCTGACGCCGACTAAAGGGGATGCGGTAATTAAGAAGAAGTATGCGAGTGGCTTTTTTGGAACGACGCTTGCGACAGAGTTGAAGTGTCGGAATATCGATACGGTGGTTATATGCGGGGTTAGTACGAGCGGGTGTGTAAGGGCCACTACGTTGGATGCTATGCAAAATGGGTTCCGACCGATGGTGAGTGAGATCAGATCTAACAAGGAGGTTAAGACTAATAAGTCATGTGTAGGTGGTGGGGTCCGCATGCGGCGACCGCAGCGAGGGTATCCAAAATGCTAACCTCTTCGACTTGGATTCTAAGTACGCCGACGTGGTGACGGAGGCTGAAGCAATAGAGCATTTACAGACAGGGTGGTTAGGGGCATAGTTTTCAGGTTCATTAGTAGTTGGGTGATGATGGCGGCTCTATGTCTATGTCTATCAAACCTCTAGTCTTCAATCGACTTCAAGTCCCGGGTCAGCCTCCACTTTGGGCCGAACTTCATCTCGATGTACATGAGAGGTAGCATTAAGGCGCATACACCACCTAGAAGGACGTAGCTCCAGCTCACGCGAAGCGCAGCAGTCATTCTATCAATGAGACCCACAAGCAAAGCGGCGAGTAGACATCGCACGAGGTTAGTCTGTGAAAGCAGTCAGCAAAGATGTAGGATGTTGATTGGGAGCGTATTCTCACGCAGGCGGTTGCCGCTGAGCTCCTGGTCTGGAGGATGTCAATCATCAGCGTCATGGTGGTGTTAAGGATCGAGATCGAGGTGTATCCCACTACAGCAGATTAGCATGAAAAATGGACTCCCTTGCTGCGAGATTACTCACAAACGACCTGCAAGGCGAGTGGTACAGCGATGTGTACGCCTTTGTCTACGCAGAAGCCCCAGGCAATCACCGCCCCCGAGAAGAGCACAAGGAGTACAGGCATAGTCCTCAGTCGGGGGTACTCCTTCGGGAACTCGAGTGCCCCATCAGACTCCTCCACACGCTTCTTAATTCGGGCGTAGTCCCAGTCGAGGAATTTGCCGGTCAAGGTGCTCCCAACAATCATTCCGAAGCCTGTGGGAAGGTAGCACAGCCCAAGGGCTGTCTCAGATAGCCACGGGTAGACCCTAGCAAAAGACGAGGCAACAGTCGTGACGACGGTGTTATTGACAGCGTAGACAACGCCAGTGAAGGCCAACGTGATAGCAACGTCGGGGTAGACGAGGATGACGAAGGGGTTGATGGAGGGGCGGACTCCGGGCTTCGAGGGCGTTGTCTTTTGCTTCTTGCGGGAGCGACCGACTACAGGGACCAGTGGCGTGTAGACGCCCCCGAGGGTGACACTACCGTTGCCGACGAGGTTACGAAGAGTCTCCGGGAGGAACCTAAGAGAGAAAGAGAGACGTCAGAAGGGTGGTTATGATGGAACATTCGGGTTGTCTTGCAGTAAGATGAAGAGAAGGCAGCAAACCGCCATCACAATCAAAAACCAAAAGATTGATCGCCATCCAAGCTTGTCAGACAGGGCACCACCGATCGCGGGAGCGATGCAGGGTGAAATCTAACTACGATTAGCAAAGAAAGGGCCTCAGAGAAACCAAGCACACAGCACTTACCATGGGCCCAAGGTTGAACATGCCAAAGAAGCCTCCTCTCTCTTCCGGTGTCGATATGTCACCGATCACACCCGCGCCTGTTACACATTAATCCACTTTATCAACATTGAAGTGAGCACGCGAGCACTTACCCAATGCAATAGTACTAGCACAACCCGCCGCTTGTAGGCAGCGGAGGACGATCAAGAGCCAGAACGCGTCTGTGGGGCAGACAGCAATCCCAACACAAGCTCCGATGAGGACTGTAAGGCAGACCAAAAACACTGGGCGGCGTCCATAGCGATCAGATAGCGGACCCCATAGCATCGGGGCTGGTTTTGAGCCCGTTAGTGTTGCGGAAACGCTCGCATTGGTTGGTTGTGCTTACATATGCCCTGCATTGCAAGAAACGCGGTAACAGTCAAGTTAAGCAGCTCGACAGATTTACCAAATGCCTCTGATAGCTTAGGTATCGCAGGAAGGTAGATGTTGGCAGGTAGAGGACTGCGCGCGTCAGTCACGCGACCACTCGCCTCCCCAGAGTTTAGTGACGCACCTGTAGAACCCAGCGACAGCAACCATACCGACGATGAACCATTTCTCCTTCCGGGTGAAGATGCTGTACGGCTCCGCAACCCCAGCATCCCCGAGCGGGATCCTGAGGGGCTCCGGCACGGGGCCGGTCCCGGACTCGTTCTTGGCGTCTTTAGGTTCGGCCATTACGGGGCCGGCGGTCGTCCTCGGGTCTGGGGAAGCTCACAACAACTCAAATGGGTCTCCTCAATTACCCCCAATCTCTCGAATGGCAAAGATGATAAGAAGATCAAGTTTTGGGCAATTATCTTGGGCAGAAGGAGAGCGATTGCCAGCCGGACAACGTCCGTCGGTCAACGAAAAACTTGCCCGAGGATAAAAATTGGTGGAACCCCCTGCAGACCCACGCCCAGTAACTCGGCCAAACCACTCGGTGCCGGTTCGCAATGGGCGAGGGCGGGTCTCCGGTAACGGCTTCCGAGGCCCGTTTCACAGGCGATCCGGATATTAGCGGTGGAGAGTAAGTCCGGTTGCGCTAAGGACAAGGGCGAGCCAAACTTGGCACGAGGGGATTGCCAATGAGGTGGCGGGTGATAAGCAGAGGCTCTTTGGGGGCGGTGGGGTCGTTCCGTCTGGGCCCTGATCGGCCGCGATGATGTCGCTGGAGGCTCATACAAGGGCAGGGGTCGCGATATGGAAATGCGGGCTATCGTGATGGGGATGGGGTTATCTGATGGATGTGCTTGGCGTCCGGCAATCTGCTTTGCCTGATTGCTATCGTGAGCAGAGACAGGAATGCTTCAGTCGGTCCACGTGCGGCAATGAAGACGCCAGCGGCTCTCAAGGTAGATAGACGTCAATGAGCCTGGACATAGATATCAATTTCAGGGAATAGCCGTACAGGTAGTAAGACTGTTATTGCCAAGAAAGCCTCCATTGACTCTACGATGAACTACATAGTACTCCTGATCGTTCTGTTTAGAATATTAAATCCGGATGGATCCACTATGTTAGCTGGGAATGTTTCTGTGAAGACTCCGTGTTGCTTTACCGCGAAGAGGCCCCAAGTATGGCGAGCACCCGACACAACATGCCAACAGGCGTAGAGAAACAAGATTCTGAACATGATGCAAAGAGAGACGTTGAGACCGCCAGCTCCATTCACGAGGCGCAGTCCGAGGAGGCTCGCGGATGGCAGGCCTGGGCCCAGAAACTCGTGTCTCTCGGCCACGTTGAGGTCCGAGGAATCGCTCCCATCCCAGTCGAAGAGCGAACCGTCACAAGAACTGTCAACATTTTCACCCTTTGGTGGTGTATGAATGCCAATGTCTTGCCGTAAGTCAACCTCCTCGAAGCCAGGCAACGCCCATGCTACCCCTGAGGCGAAATGCTAAGTCAATAGCAGTATCACATTCGGCATGCTAGGCGCGACGTACGGCCTTTCTCTCCGCGATGCCTCACTCATCATCGTATTCTTCACCCTCCTGACAACTCCAATACCGGCCTACCTATCGACCCTGGGTCCGAAGACAGGCATGAGGCAAATGATACAGGCGCGCTTCAGCTTCGGGTATATGTCCCCCTATCCGCGGCCCTGCATCTCTCACTAATACATGTCAGCCGATACCTCGTAGCAGTTCCCGTATTGCTCAATCTAGCAACGCTCACAGGCTTTTGTGTGATCATGGCTGTCATCGGCGGCCAGTGTCTCTCAGCTGTGGGAGAGGGCAACGTGAGCCCGGCGGTAGGGATCGTCATCGTTGCTCTGCTTGCCCTCGTCATCTCTTTCTGTGGCTTCACCGTCCTACACTTGTATGAACGGTTCGCTTGGATCCCTGCCGTAATTGCCATCATAATCGCGATAGGCTGCGGCGGCTCTCACCTGAGAGAACAGGCTCCGACTGAGCCAGCCACGCCGCAATCTGTTGTGTCGTTCGGCATGATTGTGGCCTCCTACATGATCCCCTGGGCATGCCTTGCATCGGACTTCACGACGTATCTCGAGCCAACTACATCATCGTCAGTCCCCCAATGCCTCACAGCCGATTTAGTCACTAACACGATAACCAGAAAGAAGATTTTCGCATACACTTACCTCGGCCTCGCCCTCCCCACGATTCTCCTCATGATACTAGGCGCCGCCATTGCCTCCTCCATACCCCTGGTACCTGCTTGGCAACAAGCATATGACGAAAACCTCGTCGGCGGCGTTCTATCCGCGATGCTAACTCCCGCGTCAACTTTCGGCAAAATCGTCACCGTAGTCCTGTCCTTCACCCTCCTCGGTAACATCGCAGCGACGAGCTACTCTATAACCCTCAACTTCCAGCTCCTCGCGCCCGCCCTAAAACGCGTGCCTCGCTCCGTTTTCGCCCTCCTCGTCACAGCAATCATAATCCCAGTCGGAATTCGCGCAGCGACCGACTTCTTCGCAAGCCTAGAGAACTTCATCGCGCTCATCGGTTACTGGACCGCCGCCTTCCTGAGCGTCGTTTTCGTCGAGCATTTCTGGTTCCGCAAGGCAGACTGCGAGCGATATGAGACGGAAGCATGGGATGACGCGAGGAAGCTGCCGGTTGGCGCGGCGGCGTTGGGGTCCTGCGTGCTGTGCTTCGCCCTGGTCATCCCCTGCATGGCGCAGGTGTGGTGGACGGGGCCGATCGCCGAGGTGACTGGCGACATCGGCTTTGAATTGGCCTTTGTTGTTTCTGGACTGCTCTATGTTCCATTTCGGACGCTGGAAAGGAGGGTTTCAGGGAGGTGATGGGTTATTGTTGGTCGGAAAGACGGTGCAGGACAATGGCGGTGAGATGAGCCTGCGCCTCGGAGCTTCGTTTTGGGCAGGAGACGCGAAAGTACACTGGGTTCATCTGAAAGATGTAGCAAGTGGTTATTGATAGTAATTCTTACTGTTTACTTGGAATGGCGACAGAGGACGGGTGGAAGCATACAATAGATTCTATCGGCTGGGTGCCTGCATCGCCGCCCCTCCGTTACGCGCAGGAGGCGACCAGGGTTCGGAACGCGAACCACCAAAGGCGACTGATATCTACCGCATATTGAATGGTGTGTCAGAGAGCATTTTCCCTTTTGAGAATTTGGGAGAGACAGTCTCGAATAAAAAGCAAAATTCAGGCCACTACAGGAGATGAAGCCGTGCGAGACGCACCAACAGCCCAACGTCCGGGGCCCATTGGCGGGAATATCTCTTGGAAATCTCTTGGGCCCATCTCGGAAGAGCATGCCGGTCGCAGTAGTTCAGACGAAGATGCATGCAAAATGGGAGGGCAAGGGAAAACGCAGCAAACACCACGTGTCTCGAGGTAGATCTGGACTGGAAACGTGCGGCGGCGACGTGCTCCTGTTGGGAACAAAGGTCCGGGCGGGACATCATGGCCGGACGGTCGCATCCCGCGATCTTTGCCCATTGTCCGCCTCAGTCCATCTCAACGAGACACCCCTGGAGATGGCCTTATACTCTTCTTTCTTTGTCGGGCAGCCGCAGGAAGCGAGCGGGCAGGGGTTGGTATGGATGTTTGCCCCCCTTCGGAGGCTTCAGCATGCGTCTGTAGAGGAAACGTGCAGCGGACAAGGGGCCCGAGGCCGCGGAAATTGGGAAGCTGCGAGAGGCTGCAAACTTCAGTTGTTGTGTCACCTACTTGACCAGGACAAGGTTGCATTGACAAACGGATGTGAGATAGGGGACTTTGCATTACGTGCGTTAGGAGATGGTTGGTGAAAATGCATGTGAGAGCGACTGGCTTGACCGGCGTGGACATGTCGATCTCTTCTGAGCCCTCTGTCATTATGAGGAATCAACACAGCTCCGTCGTTTAGTCTGGGCTCTTACACAACGTTGTAAATGAAGTCGGGGCTGCCGAGTAGGCATTCGATGTCGTGAGATGCACTCCGCAAGTAAACAGACCACAAACGAAGACCAACCTTTCCAACAGGTGGCATTCGTTGAATTTCGATGGTTCAAGTCGTGCGCCGTGGCTTTGGTCGTGTGATGCTTCCCTTCTTCAGCCATTAGCCCAGATTCTTGGAACTGTAGCAGTAATACGAAACCTAGAAGCTGTTACTAGACGCCATAAAATCTCTGAACCCGTCAAGACCATTGTTTCCGGATAGAAAACGTCCACGGGACTATTCTGGCGCTGCCACACCCGCATGAAGCTGAACTCTCCTCGTGGCGGTTCGAATAAAGTTGACGCTCTCCAGGTCCGCCCGCACCCGGCCCCGGAGTGGCTAGGTTGCGCCAGGTCGATGATTGGTCTCACCGGCACCCGGATGGCGCTCGTCGCGTGGCCGTGTAGGATTGGCATGGTTGGGGGAATGGAATGTGCATCGGATAACGCCCACGCTAGTGAGTTTGTTGGGATTGATTGACATTGTGTTCGATTGCTTTCATGTACGGTTTCTGCAAGTAAGACGGAAGGCAATGGGAAGCAACGCAAAAGAAAAAGAGCATGCGCACAGCATTAGACCAGCCTGTGGCAGGTGTGCTTCGGATGTCGGGACCTGTCATCATCTTGGATTCGAATCTAGCTGATCCGTCCATTTGGTACCAGGCGAGAGAGACAACAAGGCACAGAACGTCGGCTGCAAACTGCTTCCCATTCGCCGCTCCGTGCTCCATTCGGTGCAAGGGAGAACGTGGGATGGATCATGGAGATGGAGGGGAGCCACAATGCCGAGACCAATGTGGTCTGTTTTCAGTCGGAGATGAGCCGACACTGGCATCAAAAGCTGGGGAAAAATGTCCACCAAGATCCAGATTTCCTGCTCTCCGGAAATCTAAGCAAGCCTTGCGCTCTCCAGATTTTCCCCGGACGGAAGCAGCATCGAAAGGCGTCTTGTTTTTGTCCAACATGATGGAGACGTGGTTTATCCTTAGTAATGGAAAACCACGATAGCCACACAGGCAGCGCTAGTGCTGCTTGTGTCCATCAACGTGAATGGCTGCAAAGCTTATCTCATCGACCATTCTTGATGGTCACTGGCCTGGGCTTTGGAATTCAGGTGTACACTTGTGCCAAGTGCACCAAGACTTGACGGCGATGCGGCTGTCCGTCGGTCAAGAGCCTAGCAGCCGTCTATTGGGTTTCCACGGGCTTGGGAGGCTAGGGAAGCTCGTGTTTGCTGATTATGTGCTTTCGAGCCAAAAGGTGACAGGCAGACAGGGCCCCGGTCTTTTACCCGGTATCAGTTTTGTTGGTGGCTGCAACGGACAGAACCCCGTCAGTCTTAATGAAGGGCACCACCGCCAATGGAACGAACGTGATCGCAAAAGACACAGAAAACTTTCTTGGCCTTGCGCTAGGCACCAGGGCACAGCCTGGAGAGAAAGTGTATGCAGCCCCAGGAACTGCCAGCTCCTTCGGAAACAGCTCCCCTAGACTGGCAGTCATCCGTGATCCACTGCCGGATCCTCTTGATGTAATGACCAGTGCCCATCATCGCGCCTCCATCTCTCCGCGCGCCGCTGAGGTCTTTCGTGCGGGGAAGCGCCAGGGAAGGATTGCGGGGGATGGGAGGAGGAGAAGAAGAGAGGGGGGCGTTGGGGCAACCTTGGCCAACTCAGGCGTTGGGCACTTGTTGGCTCTTGGGGATTAGTTTTGCGCGCGGTTCAAGAGGGCTGTGAACCTGGCCAACCCTGCTCGTTCTCTTGGTCTGCCGAGAGCTCGCTCACTGTCCGAACTGTGCCTCCAGTCTCGTTATGCTTATTAGGGTGGATGAGTGGAGAGCTCCGTGAGGGGAAATGGAGACGGCGATAACGGGGCGAGAGCGATGGCTGACAGGTGTTTGCTGCTTGTTGACGGACTCTCGGTTGGAGAGGAAGAGAGAAGATTTGTTGGTCAGGAAATGTGCAGAAATTGTGAATGCGTGGGCCGCTCTCATGCCCCCTGTCTGCGTCCCTGTCACTCTGTTCTCCCACCTTCCCGATTGAAGGGCTAAAAGTCTCATCATCCACATGACGATACGATGCTCCAACTAAAACAACCTGTCGAGTCTTTCGTGAGTGTAAGTGTCCTCGTGGCTGCGGGTGGCTACAACTCAATACCGCCATGCCAAACGGGTACGCATCATCGCATTCTTGTCAAGTCTCTCGGGAACAAGGGAGCTAGCGGGAATTGTCGAATATTCTACGCATTCCAGCTTATCCTCATTTGCCCTAGAGCACCCTAGGGCGCCTTCAGACGAGGCCAACAAACATTCGGACCTTCTGTGCGCTACGCTGTCGTGCAAACATGATGCCTGGGCATGGGACTGGGCGCTGCAGGCTACCTTTTTTCTCAAATCACCCACCCTCAATTCATTAGAACCGGGGCATTTACTGCACTTGCAGCAGTGGCTACTATTGTGTTTGTGTCTTCCAGCATAGCTGAGGGTGAGTTGCCTGCAATTGTGTCTGGACCTCAGGGCTCTGGCAGGCAACCTGCAAGGTTCGAGTCATGGATCTTGTTCACAGTCTCGGCGCCCATGGCTTTTCATGTTTCTTCTGGATTATTCACGGTCGAAACGAGCCATTCACAAGTCTCTCTTCTTGCGCCGTGTAGACAATTCCCCGCCTCCCTCTAGCCTTGGCTCCGTGTCCAGTCGCTTGACCCCCGTCGTCTCCATCTGCTCCCCCATTCCCCCATTCTCCCATTCTCCTCCTCCTCGCCTCCATGCCCTCCCCGGTCTCCCTTAGCTCCATGACCGCCCATCCCCCGGCCGTCACCCCCCTTCACCAGAAACTGCCCCGGACACCCCCGGTCTGCCGGCCAATCACTAGTAACAAACCCGCCTCCGGGGTGGCTCACAGTAAGTGCCAAGAGCTCTGGGCGCGCATTGCAGGTAAAGTAATCCGGTCGTACGGACAAAAGTTGGCCTGCTGAATGCGACTTGACACCGCCCTCGCTCGCCGCTGGAACACGACAGGAAGAAGGCCGGGACCGGCTGCATCGAACACTGGGAGAGAACGCCATACATCCAGCCAGCCTCTCATGTCCCCAGTCCCCAGGACCCCTTGTCTGGGCAGCAGTCTCAAGGTGATGAACGGCGCGGGCAAGCTTCGAGCTGCAGGCTACGTACTACCCAATGCGAAAAGAAGGAAGAAAGAAAAGCCCTACATGCAGCCGCGACTCGACCGGGCCTGGAAGAGAGACATGGTCACCCAGTTCTCTCAGTTCTCACTGGCAGCGGGACAGGGTAAGCAGGGTACCGCGCAGCAATGTACCCTGTTCCCCTCCCATCGGATGCCGCACAGTGATGTCTTTTTTTTTGCGGAGAGCTGCGCAAAGTCCCCCAATCTTTTGGCAGTTCTCCAAATCTGCACATGTTGTCGTCGTCGTTCATACTAGCGCATCTCATTCCCCTTCGCTGATTTCGTCAACTTTTGTATGAGTGTGGGTGGATCGGCAGAGGTAGCACTCGGCGGCGACGGAGGGGACATGAAGCAATGGCAATGAAGAGAGTAGAGTGATAGGTAAAGAAACGAAGGGGGCCCAGACGGACGGCGACATGGTTCGTCCATCCCATCTCGTCACCTTCGTCCGGTCTGCCATTTATAAAGATGCCTCAAGGTTTCATCCCACCCCGGGTCCTCGTCTCTCCAGCTACCTGACCTTACCCCTCATAGCCCATCGAGGTGTTTTGTTTGGACACAGCCATCCCACCCATTGCTCTTCCACTCCGGTTGCCGTGTTCCACCGCATCAAAACCCTCTCACCACCTCTCTCTTCCACCAGATTTCCCTTTGCCTCTCACCTCTCACCTCCTCTTTGAACTCACTCTCTATCCTCCTCCAACCACCTCTCCTCCCGATCCCGTCCGTGCTGTTGCTCTTGAACCACCCGAGCATTTGACCGAACAGTCCAAAGGGGTAGGTAGAGCAAACAAAAACGAGCCCTCGGATCCCGTCGCCCCCTCAGACGGCAACAGACCGCTTTGCGACCGCTCTCTTGCACCCGCTCCAACGGCACCAGCAACCAGCAGCAACCAAACAGCAATCGCGGCCCCTTACCTCGCCTTACCCAACAGAAACCCACAGCCATGGCAGGCTTGACAGAACATTACCAAAAGCGCGATGTGGAGGTGAACGAGAGTTCGGATGAGAAACCCCACGAGTCCCAGGTCGAGAAGGCGCGCGCCCTCGCAGATCTGCCCGATCCCGATGACGGCAAGACGCCGGAAGAGCGGGCCGCCATTGTACGTCGCCTCCCGACTCCGGGCCGGATGAAGCTATCGCCAGCTCCGGTTAACAAGAGAATTATTGCATAACTAACATGCTGTTTTTTTATTGAAATAGGACAAGGCGTTGATGTGGAAAGTCGATCTCTGGCTCGTCCCATGGCTCTCACTTCTGTAAGACTGAACCGCAATGCTGTGCCCGCACTCTCATCAACACCACGGCTAACATGAACATCCAGCTACCTTCTTTCCTTCCTCGACCGAACCAACATCGGAAATGCCCGTCTCGCCGGCATGGAAGCGGATCTAGGAATGGCACCCAGCGACTACAACCTCGCCCTCACAGTCTTCTTCATCAGCTACGCCGTCTTCGAGCCCGCCACCAACGCCCTCCTCAAGCGCCTCACCCCGCGCATCTTCTTCACCGGCATCATCGTCGTCTGGGGCATCATCATGACCCTCATGGGTCTTTGCCACAACACCGCAGGCCTCCTCGCCGCCCGCTGGTTCCTCGGTATTGCTGAAGCTGGTCTTTTCCCTGGTAAGCTTCACCCCTCATGCGCGCCACCACCCCTCCGCCACGAAGTTAATCATCCCCCAAACCTCCCCCGCTAACAATCTTACCCGCAAAGGTGTCAACTACTACCTGTCCTGCTGGTACAAGGGCTCAGAGATCGGCGTCCGCTCCGCCGTCTTCTTCTCCGCCGCCGCCCTGGCCGGCTCCTTCGGCGGCCTCCTCGCCGCCGCCATCGCCAAGATGGACGGCATCGGCAACAAGCCCGGCTGGGCCTGGATCTTCATCATCGAGGGTCTCGCCACCGTCTTCGTAGGCATCTTCTGCTGGTGGATGGTCTTCGACTGGCCTGAGAACGCCCGGTTCCTCACCCCCGATGAGCGCATCCGCGTCCAGCGCCGCTTGCTCGCCGACAAGCAGGGCCGCACCGCCGAGGACTTTGACAAGCGCCACATGTACGCCGGCCTCAAGGACTGGAAGACCTACGGTTACATGGTCATCTACATGGGCTGCCTCGTCCCGCTGTACGCCTTCTCGCTCTTTCTGCCCACGATTCTCACCGGTATGGGCCACGTCGGCACCAAGGCTCAGCTTCTCTCCGTGCCGCCTTACGCTGTTGCTGCCGCTTTGACTGTCACTGTTGGTGTCATCGCCGACAAGACGCGGTACAGAGGATACTGCAACATGGCGACCGTGACCATCGGTATCGTCGGCTTCGTGATGCTCATCTCGACGCAAAACCCGCAAGTCCAATACGCCGGAACGTTCCTGGGCGCAGCAGGAATCTACCCGACCATCTCCAACACCCTGTCTTGGGTCATCAACAACACCGAGGGATCCCTCAAGCGCGCCTTCGTGCTGGGCATGGTCGTCGGCTGGGGTAACCTCAACGGCGTTGTCTCCTCCAACATCTACCTCAAGCGCGAGTCCCCCCGCTTCTACACCGGCCACAGCGTCATTCTCGGATATCAGGTCCTCTTCCTGCTCGGCGGCTCCATCTTCATGCACTTTGCCCTGCGTCGGGAGAACTCCTCTCGCAGAGCCGGCAAGATGGATGCTAAGTGGGCGTCAATGTCGGATGAGGACAAGTGGGTTGCCGGTGACAAGCGACCTGATTTCATTTACACGCTCTGAGCGGAGCGTCAAGGCGCGCCCTGAATGGGGGGGGATGGGGCGATATACATCGAATGTGAGAGGGTGAAAGGTATCTGGGATAACCGCTCTAAGATTGAAGACGGCTGTCTTTGGGTCATGAAGCGTTTAGAGGACGCAATTCCTGTACATTGTTTTGCTTGAAGCTTTGGTGACGTCAATGATACCACAATAATTTCGCTTCAGAATGGGACACCGAGATGTTCTTCAGTGATGCTAGTTGCGCAGCACCCTAATTAGTGCGTTAAATGTTTTCACTAGGTACCTAAGTCTCTCACATATCAGATCTCAAGATTGAAAGAATTTGACGTCAATTCACCTTCTATGGTGTCTCAACGTTAATTAGCTGGGGAAACTAAGAGGGCTCTACCGCACGCGCTCAGGAGACCGGCCATCTTGAAGTTCGTATAGTTCTAGTGATTGATTTGCTCGCGAATTCGCTAGCTGTGGAGTGTCATGCACCAGCCAAGGATCCAACAGCACAAGGCGTTCACTTTCCGGAACTAGCTTTGGATGAACCCACTCTATGCGGATTCGATTGGCTTCAACTTAAGCCACACATTGATGGTGCCATGACTGCCATGAGTTCCGTCGACAACCAGGCTGCCCTGAACCCTCTGAAACCGAGTACACCGATCCATGATGCTGCCGACCGCCCTCGCAATTTCATGACTAGTGGCGCACGTAAGCCTCGACTTCTACGTGCCTGTCAAGTGTGTCAGGAAAAGAAGACAACCTTACCAAGTTGTTGCGACGCCAAGATCCGGATTCGACGACTTGCAAGAGATGGCAGCCTTCCTCTTTCTGGCAAATGTCGTACTCCCACGGCACAAACACTCCTTGTCACCCTTGGCGGCGAGCCAGTTCACAAGTTCTACAGCAGCGGGGACCTGATATCATTTTGTCAATATCATCCAAGAAGAGGCGGTATGTTGGAGGGTGTTGGGGCTGAGGCAACCCAGCATGGACTCACGTAGGCGTCGTCGTTGACATATTGGGAACAGTGAGCTTTATCATGGAACGCGCTACCTTGAGCGGTAGGAATGCTGATATCAGATCGCTTGATACTTTTATTCCAGGCCTCGATAGCCTGCTTCGGAGTCAGGTTGGTGTCATTAGGGTTGGTAATAATGCCGTCCACCCACTTCTCGAAAGAGAATGGCACGGCAACTTCATGCTGCACGGGAGCTGCCGCGGCGAGGGTGAGCGAGGCAAGAGCCAGGAGTAACAAAGCGTTGATAGCGAATCTTTTCATCGTGCTTGATGTTGATGATGAAGTTCAGGTTAAGGGTAGTCTTATTTTGGTTGAAGCTTGAAGACGACGAAGGGGTTTTGACTACTATGTGTTGGTGTGATCTGCGACAGAAAATGCAGATAGCTGGGCACTTATTCCATGATTTATACTCCATCCGTGTATCAAGCCCCATCATGTTCCACAATTCCTGCTTACCATATCCGTCTATAGAAGTCGGCAACTCCCATCGTTCAAGTGCTATAAGACAACGTGCAATAAACATGCCGTGCGCATTACCTTTTGAGGTAATTCGAAGTCATGAAGTAGCCCGACCCAGCAAGATATTGAGACAACTTCAACGAGTGAAACAGACAGAAAACAACAGCTGAACTCTAGTCCTACTGCAATTACTAGTCTTGCTTACCGTGCCTGTCCATGGAAGTCGGCAGCTCCCATCGTTCAAGTGCTACAAAATAATGTATGACAAATATGCTGTGCATTTTTCCTTTTGAGGTAATTCGAGGTCATGAAGTAGCCCGACCTAGCAAGTCAGATCAACCACAAAAGACATGCAACAGGGCCTACATTTCCAGGAAGTCATAAGGTGGCTGACCCCGCCGGATCCATCAACAAATGATAAAAAGGCCTTACAACAACGCCATAAAGGCACATGTCAGTGATTCCTTAACAGCCAAAAATACTCAAAACGGCTTTGCAGTATCCTCAGCTATAGGAAGACAATCTTTAAGTTCTGTCATCGTCAGGGACCTCCGTAGCACTAAGCCTTATACTAAAAAGCCTCCTCTACTTTTGTTTCTACTTCACCGACATTAGCAAGCAGTCGCTTGAAAAGGCAATTCGGCCACTAATCGCTCAACTATACTGCAACAACCAAAATGTTCGAGCGCCTCTGAACGCACTATACTCTTACAAAAGTCCTTCACGGCAGCCAAATATCAACATGCTGAGCACAACCTTTGGAGCCATGGTTCAACAGATCGGCGAAGGATGGATCGTCCTGGATGCACTCGACGAAGCTTGGCCTGCAACACCATCATACCCAGTGCGGATATAGAGGCTACTCGCCGCTTGCTTGCTAGAGGGGGGGATGGGCGCATGGAGTCTGGTTGCTTCTGTGGTGGATGCTCGACACTGTTCGCGTGTCCTTTCACATTAGCGCTGTAAACTTTGATTTGTGTTCTCTTGTCATTCGTCCTCGATGTCGAGTCGTTCCCCTTTCCTATCGCATCTCATCTGATGGTGTGTCGCACAGGTGAAAGACATCTGTGGTATGCAAAGCGATGCATGTCCGGACCAACTTCCGGGCTCTCCCCGTATGCGATGCCATCAGCACTTAATTCGTCGTTGACTGGAGCAGCCCTCGGATCCTGAGATCGCGACCCCGCGCAGTCTAGCATGCCCAAGACCTTCAGAGCCAACAGCAGGCTCTAATGGCCAATCGCATCTTATACCCTATCTCGGTGCTCCGTAATCAGAACTTCCATCACATCATGCCCGCCGCCGAACATGGCGAGAGACCCGGTGATTCTCTCCATCGTTGCAGTGAGTCATGTCAAATGCGAAATATCAAACTCCTTGTAAACCTGCTCATGGCACTTGTGCTTACTTGATCTTTCTCGTCGTCCTCGGCTTCGGCTAGGGAATCAGGCGGCTTGGCGGGGTCGCTAGATGGATTGCATGACTGTCCAAGTATCACCAGTAGCATTTACAAGCTTCGCCGTATTAACCCATCGCCAAAGCATGGCCATCTCCACCGCCAAGGGCCCAAGGGGCAGAGGCCAATTTCGGGCCTCGCGTCCCATATCGGCCTCTACGCGTCAAGGTATCTTTTGTGGTAGCTTCTGTCCGACATGCCCAACTGATGATGTTGCTGTTGCCCATGGCAAAGGTCTTCGATTAGGCACTGGAAACATTCGTGCCGTTGACTTTCTCTGGGCTCCAGGCAACTTTTGCCGTTTGTCCATACGAGAACAGGGCGTCAATGCGACTCGCTGCCGTCATTTCTTTCATTCCATATAACTTATGCGTGGCAACGTCCCGTATTCTCTTTGCCGTGTTATCCAATGGTAAAGTTTTGATAGGACGGTGTGAGGTAGACTCCGGAAGAGCTCGTCGACGGGTGGCGCCGGCAGATACCAGTAGGTCTCACTCGCCTACGACATAACCAGGCAGGTCGTTGCGTCTGGCTAGGAGCACACACTTCGATTTTCCTCCTACTTCTTCATAAATAGGCGGGAGTCGAGGAGTACACAGGCGCAAGATTGTTGGTCTGGCCGGACTGAATATGCGATTTGCATTTTAGGGAAGTACTATTGGGACCGCGCTGGTCCTCACATGTAATTGGACTTTCCCAGATACCTGTCTATTAGCACTTTGAGAGCCGCGTATCCCCATATTCAAAGTCAATACCAAGTTCCTACGCCCGATTCTCGCCCAAGCCCACCTCCCATAGTCTGTATCGCCTGACAAACTTGTGAAAAGCGACATAACCCAGTATGTAGTCGTTGGTAGCCTGCAGGTATGGCTCTCTTCCATCGAGAACGACACGTATGCGACGAACGCCTTCCTTGACTTCACTGATGACGTCTTCAAGCACCTGAGTAGCTTCCCTATTCTCGTACCAGGCACGACCATGTATGTAATTGTCCACTTCGCCGTTTCTTTCCTCTTTATAGAATCTGACCGGTGGCGATTGAATTAGTCAAATGGAGGTGTTGCCAAGAGAGCAATCGGAACTTACGATAGAATGTCATTGGTCAAAGCAAGGTAAGAAGACATATCAGGAATCATTTCTAGGTAGTTCGACATGTCTTGGTACTGATCCTTGGGGAACATGAAAAGGGCATACGCGTCTGAAACGCCGTCCTTATCACGCATAAACCAGGGCTACTTCTTGCCGCCCTTGGTTGGCTTGAGTGTCTTGAATTCATGCCGATTCTCGAGAACGTTTGCGTTGACAAAGTTGAGTGAGGCTGTGACGATGAAATTGGCCACAACCGGGTCCCAGTACTTGAATACCAGACGCATGAGTTCTGCCCATCCCTCAAGAAGGGTTGTCGGCTGCTTCTCTCCTGCCGCAAAACGTTCAATGAATTTCGAGCAGTCCTCTGGCGATTTTGAGGTTTCATCGTCGATTAGTATCCCAAGCCAGGTATACGTGCCGACGTAGACTTGGACCTCTACTGAGTGCTGTGGGAAGCAGGCCTGAAGTACGTTAGTATTTACTAACAATTCTAGATCATTATGAATGGCCAAGATCAAACTAACAGCTGAATAGGTAATCCCCATCTGAAAGCAATCCCAAGAGTGAGTGCCTTTGTCATAGTTTACCCCCAGCTGATCGGCGTAGGCTCGCATGGCAACCCATAGAGCCTCACTTGGTTTTGGCGCAGGGTCAATGCACCCGATGTCGGAGACGAATGAAGTGATGATCGGTCGTAGGATGGCTGCTAGATCTTGTTCGGGCCTGCCACTATCGCTATCGGACCCCGGAGAATCTGCAAGGCTATTGGGCTTGTGCTCAAGAGCCTTTAGATTCCGAGTTCGCCTATCCGAAGCTCGAATACGGCTCTTCAAAATAGAAATGCACTGACCCATTGTCACAAGAATTGGGCTGAAGAGAAAACCACAGAATGGCTGACTTTGATGAGACATCATGTCGAGATAAAGCCAGCCCACGCTCTCGCTTTTGTACTTGATACAAAAGCTGGTGTTATCTTTTCCAACAGGCAGCCCGCCAGCAGTGATTTTAGCTTCAGGAACTAAGATACCAAAGAGCAGCTTTCAAGTGCTTCATTGGCTGTAAAACTTCGCCAACGGGACTTCGGGAGCGGCCGACGCTGACATGGGGGCCATGAAGGATGGAAGGACCATGATGCTCTAGGCCGTGAGATGATCCCACAATGGCGAACAAGACTAAACCGTATTTTTAGATTCTCTGCGAATGCAGACCACGGCATCTCTCGGTTGAGCCCAGGAGCCCCTGCGATCTGCAGCTAGATGAAGAAGGTACCAGGGTGGCCTCGTCTAGCCCGACATAAGCAGCTTAGAGTCACCGAAAGTCCCTCCTTCACGAAGTCCGATAATGGTGTAGTGACTGACATGCAATGACATAAGTTCTTTTCAGGTTGCAACGACTTGCAAGACTGTACCTGCTAGCAAAACATCCAACACGCTAGGTGTCTGTCAAAACTGGCTTTCCAGTTAGATGCGGTCACCCTTCAGACACATTTTATGTCAGAATTTGGCCCAGGCTTTCGAGGGAAGGCTTATATTCTGATGTATGCAGTTGGTCTGATTTATAACATGGAGAAAATCCGACAGTCTTAAAGCGTCACAAATCAATTTGTGTCTAATGTACTTGCGTTATTTCTCCAGGGGGTTCACGACACATGCTGACATTCCGAATAATAATCTCAGTAAGTCGTACATGCGGCTGACGCTTTGATATCTAGCTGCAGCTTTGCCTCTGCCTGGCATCAGCAGCCACGGCAGCCCGACGTGCTCTGAAGGCTCATCACGGATCCATTCATGCAAATCACATCGATAAACTCCTCGCGGCTCTCTCGTCATACGATCGACATCCGCTGGTCTTGGCCTAAGAGATAGCTTGGAGAAGGTTGAAGTATAGTCAGCCCTAGATGTGCCACCCCTCGATCTAGGGCTCCTGGAGCTACGAAGCCGCTATTACCATGTGGAATTCGTCCCTCAGAAAGGCAACGCCGTGCCTCTTCTCGCGGGAGTGAAAAGCCCCCGGTAAGAGCATCGCAAAGGGCTACACCTCGTTGGTGTGAATCTCAACCTTGCCGCTGTCGGTATCCCTCACCTTGACATACACCAAATCAGGCACATCCCCACTATTTAAATCCGCCAAAACCCAATGCCCATCCTCGCCCGGCGCGAAGCTCGAGACGATACCAAGCGGGCGATCCTGCCACCCCGACTCCGCCGTCGCCGCATGCACCTCCACGACCCCCGAGTCCGTCTCCCTCGTCTTGACAAAATACAAATCCGCCAGCCCACCCCCGCCCTCCCCGTCATCCACGGCCCGCGGCGCAAGACACCACGTCCCGTTTTCCTCCGCCTCAAACGCCGTCGGCTCGCCGCGGTCGTGGCTCTGGTACCCGCCCCCGCGGCCGGCCGCATGCACCTCGACCATCCCGGACCCGCAGTCGCGCGTCTTGAGGTACACGAGGTGGTCGCCGCGCGGGTACGTCATGGTCCACGCGCCGCCGTCCTCGCAGTCGAAGGCCGTCTCCGTCTGCAGCGCGTAGGCCTGGTAGTCCGCGTCCGCGGCGGCGACGTGGAGCTCTACCTTGCCGCCGGGGGTGTCGCGCGTCTTGACGAGGATGAGGTCCGCGCGGCCGTCGCCGGTCCAGTCGCGCAGCAGGAAGGTGTGCCCTGAGGCCGCGGGGTCTTCGTCGACGGCGTCGAAGGCCGTGGGCGTGTTGGCGGTGCGGTCCTGGAAGGCGGAGCTGCGGCTGGCGGCGTGGAGCTCGACTTTGCCGCTGTCGGTGGCGCGGGTCTTGATGTAGACGAGGTCGAGGGAGCCGTCGCCTGTGAGGTCGGCGAAGGTCCAGATGCCGTTGTCGTCTTCTGTGTCGAAGACGGTGGCGGTGGCCGAGACTTCCGTGTCGTAGGGCATTTTGAGGGTCGGTATGTGAGCGGCAAAGAGTCGATGGGCGATTGTACGAGGCTTATGATGAAGACTAAAGAGAAGCACGTCTGGAGTGTGGACAAGCCATCTCGACTCCAGATTATTTATACTATTACAGTTGCCTTTTAAGCACTCTGTCCTTCTCGGCATGTCTAGAACACTAGGCCAAGGGACTTCAGCCCCGTGCTGGGCACTAATGCCAAGATATCATTCTCGCGACATGTCGTCCACTCCATGCAGTTCTATTTCACGAGGCTCGGCCCGCTGGATGATGAGCATTAGCACAAGACCCAAAGCCAACTTCATTCCACATTTGAAGAAAAGAGATTCGTCTCTTTACACGCCGTTCATATCATACCTGTTGTGAATTTGCGCTTATTGGCCTCATTGCCGGATCGTTCGGCTCCCTTTGGACTTGGCTGTCTTACTCTTCGCCATTCTGGACCATATCCCAGCCTTCCCTCGCAAAGAGGCCTCCTGAAAACTCACAGCACGTGTAAACCATGTCTCCATTGATCTTTTTAACTTTCATGGGCAGCTTTGGTTGGCCTGCCTCCTATGATGTGACAAGAAACGGCAGAAAACTATCTCCCACGCCAAGGACAAGAAGATGGACTCAGTATATCGAAGGCGTGGGAAACTCTTTAATTGATAGATAAATCTGGAGCTTCACATTTGCCGGGCGAAAATGCCAAGTCTACAATAATCACAGAGAAACCAATGCCTCGAAACGTCTTCAGAACCACTTTCACCCGAACTCACTTGTCTGACGCTCTCAAATTACCTCACAAAGTAAAAGTTATGTTCAATTGCCAATCCCAAGTATGTACCTGAATATCCCCATACGCGATTACACCAGCCACCATTTCCCCACCATCAAACCTCCAGACATCCTCTCACACTTCTTCTTCCTCATACACGTCCCCTCCCTAGCCCTCTAGCACCCCGACCTCCCCAGGGCCCTCACCACATCGATACACGCCGCGCCCGTGTACTTGTTATCCGCCTGGCCCTCAGGGCACGAGCAGTTGGGGTCGATGAAGGCCGGCGTGCCCTGCCCGTTGACGAAGGAGTCGCCGCAGATGTTGGCGCAGCGGCCCTTTTCGTACTGGCACGAGATGGCGCCGCCGACGCAGATGCGCTTGCCGTTCGGGCCCGTCTTCTGCGCCGTCGCCGTTGCGCCGAGGAGGAGGACGGCGAGGAGGCTGAGGGGGAGCTGCATTTTTGGGATAGTGGGTTTGTGATGTTGGTTGGCGGTTTGGTTTTTGGGGGCGCGAGGCGAGGTGAGGTGGTTCTTGGTTTGCGTCTTAGAGAGGGAGAGGAAGAGGTGAGGATGCTGATTGAGGAGCTTGCCTTTGGTCTTGGAGAGAGAGGGAGAGAGGCGCGATGCTTGGCATTCACAATCACCTCACCAGGTCGTAAGCCCAATAGCTTTATACAAACCCATCATCAGCCATCCTCTCCCCCAATTCCAATATTCAACCTTCCTTCCCAATCCGATTCAACATCCTCTCCATCCCCATCCCAAAAAGGGGAAGAAAACCCTGCCCTCACCAGGATCCCAAAACACATCCCAGGGGGAGCAATCGGCATCCCACGAAGGCCCTCTCCCCGCCCATCTCCTCATAGTGTTATCTATCACCCACGTGCCACCACCATATCCCTTCTTCCCCGGCGGCAAATTTCGCTTGTACGGGAACCGGCCGGAGCTATGCTCGCATGCGGTCGCATAGCTGTCTTGGGTCGCACCGGAGCGGGCTGTGACTGAATCATGTAGGGCGTGCCGGGGGGCCGGCCCCGTTGTTTTTTCTGAGCGGGCCGAGATCGATGCGCATGCCTTATTCGGACTGCAGGTCTGCCAATGTAGTGGCCTAATGCGGTAGATGGCGGGGGGAGAGGAGGTCCCCTCTCTCTCCATCGGACTATCGGGCCGCTTGTTCGTGGCCAAGTTGGGTCGTGTGGTCCATGTCAGGAGCCTCGATAAAGGTTACCTACTTCTCGGATGGTTTCCGAGGAGGAAGATCCGCCGCGGGCACGTGGGCTTGTGGAAGCTGGTCAGATGGATGGAACGATCTGTCAGTGTGTGGATTCTCGACAAGACAGGCTGCTGGTGATCCATGGACCGAACAAAAGTCCCTGGGTGCAAATGTGAGGGTCTTGGTCCAAACGTGGACCACGCAGTCCCAAGCGATGTGTAGCGGCAATGATGTGTTGGAAGCTGTGACGGGCCTTCACCAGTCTCGTTAGGTTCACCACTGACAGATGGACAGATAATTGTGAGACTCCCATACAAATGGGAGAGGAAAGTATTATTCACGAAGAGGAGAACCAGACAAGAAACTGCATCTGCTGCGCTGTGGCTGTCGTGCAGATGTGGGGGATCCTACAGATACATATCCAGAACACCATCGCCCCTCCCAAACCTCTCATCGCCGGCGAAATTCGCGAAAAAAGCCCATAAATATCCTGAGCCCACTGTCCGATCCCTGAAGGCCATCGTGAACAAATTTGTACACATCCGCCCCTTCCCTGATTCAAAGACACCTTGTTTTTCTTTTCCCCCGCCCGAGTCGTACTCACGACACAGGATACTGCCACTCCCCCGTCGTCTTGTTCATGTAACCCAGCTGCTCTGCCGCTGCCGTGAAGTCCTATTCCTCGTGCACGCTGCCCATAGCACCGGCCTTGTTGGACTTCTTGCCCAGCTTCAGCATGCTCAATCTCTTGCGAACGCTGCCCCGCTTCACGATGCCAAGGGGCTCCGCAGGTCGCTCTTCTCTATACTCGCGCTCCTTTTCGGTGAGGTTCGTGCCCATGTCCGAGCTTTGACGGCCGCCCGAATCCGTCACCCACTCACTCGTGGCATCATTAACGGTCATGATTCGCGGTTCCGTAGACGGGGCGCGGAAGAAGCTCGTGCGGCGGTTCTGGGTCTCCTGGGTCTTGCTGAAGCTGCGGCTTCGGCTGCTGACAGTGTCGTCGACTTCCCCATTCACGTGGACATCGCCGTTGGTCTGTTGCAACACCGGAGATTCCTTCTTACGGCCCCCAAGGAAGCTGAGGCGCGTTCCGCGGCCTCTGACAGCAATTGGTGCTACTGTCGCCGCTTCTTCAGCGATCACGCCAGTCGTTGTGATGACACCAGCGAGGCTCTGGGGCTTAGGAGACACCTGTTCCGTGGAAGGCTCTGACCGTCTCCAGGTTGGGGAGGCGGTGGATGAATCGCGGGAGGGTTGAGGCGGCGCGAAGAGTGCAATCTCGGGGGCGAACGTGCTTTCGAAGCCTGGTCTGGTCAGTACAAGGGTTTTTGCAGCGGAACAGGACAACCTACATTGCTGAAGTTCCTCATGTCTCTCGTGGAGGATCTCATTTGAACTCCGAGCGAAGGTTGCCAGGCATCTCTTAATCATGATGGCGTGATCGACCAATGCCATCTTGATCGCGTTGTCCTGCGGATCGAGCTCCACCTCTTCTTCCTCTTCCTGCTCTTCTGTCTCGTCGTCCTCGTCATTCTCTTCACGGGGAGCGGGCAGAAGCTGACGGTAGCAGGCAACGCTGTTCTCGGATTCAGGGTTGACCGAAATGCTGATAGCATCCACGAGCAACTGTGCGTTCTCTTCGTCTCCGTCAGCGATCCTCTTCTCGAGGATCGTCATCTCTTGCGTCTTCCTAACGATACGTTCCAGACCGGTTTCGCGGGCGCTGAGCTTGATCTCCTCGGTGTGGACGATCTCGCTTCGGCGGAGAATTGTGGGGAATGGGTCGGCCGTGGTGAAGATGAGCTTCTCAGCGAAGTGCTCCTGAACAGGTCCAGAGGTGCTTCGCTTAGAAGACACGGAGAAGCTCTGAGGGTGGGCGGACAATAGATAGTCGCGGATGACCTGCTGAACGCGAGCGCGCTGGAAGACTTGATGGGTGAGGTCGCGGTGAGGAGTGATCGCGGAAACGACGAGGAACTGTCCTTCTACGTCGTCTACATCGCCTCCGGTGACAATCTGGGCAGAAGGGTATTGCTCCTGCATGCGGTCCGTGAAGGCAGCTGCACGCTCTGTTGGCGAGCCCTCGTAGACAAACTCCTTGTCACGCAGGCTGGGCGGGAAGCCGAGGCCCTTGTAGACAACCTTGAAGTACTTGGGCACCAGCTTGTCGCTCTTTGAGATGGTCTCGTAGATGGTGGCAATGGCACGCTCAGTGCGGGCAAGCTTGGCGAAGTCGAAGATGTTGGTTTCATACTGAACTCGCAACTCTTGGTAAGCTGCAAGTGCACTGCTCCATGCCTCGCCGTCCTCAAAGTACTTGATCATATCGAAGTAGATGCGCTCTTTGCGTTCGAAATGCGTTTGAGCAGGGAACTCGGGGTCGTCTAGGGCGGGAACTTGCTTGGTCGGATCCCATTCGTACAGGTCAGCATGAAGGCGAAGCGCCAAGCCAGCCTCACAGTTATTCCTCGCTTCGCCTTGCAGGATGGCCAGTTGGTGGACATAGCGGATGAAGATCTCCTCCTTTTGCATGTCTCGAAGGAACTCCATCAGTCTGAGACGGTTGATAAGATGTGACGCTTCGCTTGTGACGTCGCCGCTGTGAACAGCCACAAGCAGGTCAAGGAACTCGTCAACGGTCGCCATCAGATCACGCAGACCGGCGTAGAGAGGATCGTCGGGAATTGTCGACAGGGGGGCAAACCTCTCCAGAACCTCGTTGACGAAAAGCTTCTGCAGAATACTTTCGGTCAAGGGCTTTGACTTGAAGTAATGGTCGAGGCAGTCGATCATCTCAGTCTGGATGACGGACAAGTCTTCGCTCAGAGTCCACTCGCTGACGATCATAGTCTGCAGCACCTCCACGGCCATCCGGCGAAGACCTTCGTGCACACTAAGACAAAGCTCGACAATCGGACCGACCAAGGTTGGGACGTATTGAACTTGGTAACCGCCCATCTTGGAAAGACCGTAGCGAGCCCGCTCATCGCTGCTCGTCTCCCAACCGATTGCCTCCCATGTTCGCCTCAGCAGCTCGGCTCCATGCTCCCTTACGTCACCGGCGATCTTCCATACGGCCCTTCGCTTCTGCTCGGGGAAAGTCTCCAGGGCAAGGGACGGGCTGCCAACAAGCTTTAGCATAGTTGTGAAGAACATCTTCCAGAGTTCTGTGTTGAAGTTCTCGGCCTCGTCGGGGTGTGGTAAGAAGGACTCCAGCAAGATGCTGGACAGGTATTGCAGTGTCCTCATGGTGGACTTGTGGTGGTAAATATGTACGCTTAGCCATTCGGGCGGGAAAGCCTCGCCCATTAGTATGCTCATGTGCACGCGAAGGGTATTTTCTAATAATGCAGTCAGGTCGCCTTCTGTCAATTCCAGTTGCATTCCGCTTGGTGAATTCGAGATGGCAGAGAGAATGGCGGAAAGCTCAATCAATGCCTCATCAAAGGTGCATTCTTCCGCAATCGGCTTGGAAGGAAAGGGGTATGATGTCGGGAACAAAAGGGAAAGTCGGTTGCGTGGCTTGATGTTGGTGGAAACTATGGACAAATAAGAATCGATAATCTTCGGGAGGTAGTCGGGGATCTCGGCGCCCAAGTTGTCGATTTGACTGGCGAGAACAGAGCAGCAAAGACGGACTTGGTCCTTCCACAGGTCGGTGACGTCCTCGGAATGGCCCCAGTGAGGCGAGATCCAGCGGACAGTGTTGGCAGTGAGGGCGGACTTTTGATCAGGGTGTGAGAACATGTCGAGCTTGGAGTAATTGATGATTAACACAAGCTTGTAGAGCACCAGCTTGCCCTTGACGTCGGCGCAAGAGTCGAGGAAGTCGATCGCGACGTGAAGGATCTCTTCAGTCGTCAACAGTCCTGTTAGCTCCGGAAGCCATGTGTGGAAATGTTGGACGGCTAGTGTCTGACTGCCAACAAGGACCGGAGCATGGTTGCGCATCATGGCGTCCAGGGCCTTGAAGATGTTTCTCAGCTCGCGAGTGAAGCCCGGAGTAGAGCTGGAAGTCGTGATGCCTATGCCGGCTTCCTTAGCCTTCTGCTGGCCTCGCGCATGAGTGATGAACTTGAGAATGTGACGGACGACCTTGAATGTAGATCGAAGTTTCCGAGAGATCTCAGGCTCAGTGGGCTTCTCTAGCAGGCGAGTGAAAGATCGGACGAGACAGGCTGCGGCGAACGGGTAGTTGAAGCGGCTCTCGGCGTACTGATCAACCAGAGGCCCCAAGTTGAATCTCCTGTCATGCACGATGCCAAGTACCCTAACCAGGGCAGTAAGCACGAGGTCTTCAAACTCGTCACTCCCAGAGTGTTCCACCAGAATGCCGAATAGAGCATCAAGAACGTCGCTCAGAAGCTTGACAATCTCAATCTCTGGGACGAAGATGACGTGCTTCAGCAGAGTTTGGATGTCCTCCTTGGAAGTGTCCTTCCACTTGATCAAACCCAAAACGATGCGATCTTGAGAGAATGTGGTGCTGCATAGGTAAGAGTCGACACGGAGGATTGCCAAAGGACCGGTCACTTCTGCCGAGTGTTCGTCATCACCTCTGGCGCTCCACTGTAGGGAGAGGTAGCCGCCCTTTCCGGAGGGGCCAGCTTGAGCTGTGGAAGTGTACTCATCCATCTTGTACAGAAGCAGGGCGTGGGAGCCATCTCGGACGAAGGCCTCTTGGTTCCACAGAGGCATGTGGGAAACCGCGAACGGAGCATTCGGCATCTCGGATACGAACATGACAATGTGCGACGTGAAAACATCCTGTGGTGGCACAGCAAGCCGAACGGTCTGACTCCAGTGTTCCCCCTTGTCTACTGCGGTAGATTTCCACGTGGTCACGCCCTCGGTGTTGGACGACGAGTAGATGCAGTTGGGGATCTTTTCTCCACTCGTACGTCGCACTTCGAGTGTAACCTGCAGATTGTTCCCGTGTACGCTGCTGGACAGTGTGGTGGGATTCCCTGCATATCGGGACAAGAGGTTCTGCTTTGACAAGGTGGCGGTGTCAAGAGTGACATAGATGTCCGATCTGGCCTTGGTTGGGGCACCAGAGAAGCCCATCTTGTTCGTCTTGCGGACTCCAGCCAGGAGGGTCGGTGTTACCTTCACCAACGTCTCGACGTCTGGGTGGTTGAAGGACTTTAGGTGAACCTGTACTCGCTCGGCTCGACGCGACTTCTCATAGTGACCACTTGGGCTGTCCATAAGGTCACGGATTAACATGTCCCAGTCCTCGTGTAAGCCCTGCTTCTCTGTAGGGAGCGAGAGGGAGGGCGCCCAGACGCTGACGACCTGCTCAACTTCTTCATCCTGCTTCATGACGGCGTTGAGCTTCAGCACACCAATGCCTACAGTCCGCTCTGCCGTGTGGAAACCTGACCCTGCGTCCATAGAGCCTCGGCTCCTTGATCCGGCCGTGCTAGGTGGCGCGGCACTCTCCTGGCTGTCGTCTTGAGTTCCTGGACGGCCTTCCTGTGTCTCCGTCACGGAATCGAGTCGTGATGTTGCTCCACCTCTTGAGAAGGCCCGCGCAGTCTTCGATCCCCACATGAGACTTCTTCTAGAAGCCTTGTTGCCGCTAGATGAGGGGGGCTTGGCGGGGTCCTTGTGCGCACCCGCGTCTCGGGACTTAGAACCCGATCGCGAATCGGGCTTTCCGCTGGGCATAACTTGTTGGCTGGAGCGCACCTTGACCACGAGGTAGAGCTCTGTTTCTGCGGACGCGACGTCACCGATATCCTGCGACGAAAGATCGGAGAATATTGTCCTCGTTTGTCCCGACTTGGCAAGACTGCCTATCGTTCCGCCAGGGGGGATGTCAATGATGAAGCATTCGGAGAGGGCCGTCGCCTGGCCACCAACAGGCTTAGCCACGAGGTACACAACCAGCGAAGTCTCCTCGGCAGATGCGCCGGCGAATCCCTTGACATCCACAAGCAAGTGATGGAGGGCTGTGGGCTCGGTTGTAGGTTGCGGGGGCTCGTCCAGGACACTCATGATGGACTGGAGCTTGGTTACATCCACCACTGAATCATCGCCCGTCAGTACCCTTCCGCGTTCAGTCGGGTCGCGAACGATAACCTCGCCTCCGCATAGCTTGTTGACGCGGACCAGATCCCATACTGTCTTTTCTCGGAGCTTGTCGTACTCGTGTGCGGTGAGGACGTTGTGGAGGAATTGCTGTCTGCTAAAGTTGAGTGTGGTGATTAGTTGTGACAATTTGTCGAGGCGGCCATACTGCCGCGACAGAAGCAGTCCGTGTAGGTTGGTCGAGTGCCATTCTCGTAGGCAACTAGCAATTTCGTCGATTAGGGGCTCTGCTGCTGATGTTGGGGTCTCGTCGCCGATTTTGAGCATGGGCACCGGGGCGGCAGGTCGAGGGGCGTCAGGGTCTCGCTTCACGGGAACTGAGAGGCGCCCCTGGGTGCCATTGGGAAGTTCCTTGAGTGGCTTGCGGCCCTTGATCTCAATCTTGGACCCTCTTGTGCTCTCGATCGACTTGTGCCCGTCTACGGGCTTCTTCTTTTCGACCGTCGGTGTAATACCGCTCTTGCCCGAGTCACTTCCGATGTGGACGTCGCCGTTCTCGTCGCTGGCAGCATCTTCGCCATCTTCCGTCTCGTCGGATTCGCCCAGGACCTCGCGCACCTCTACGCAACTCCTAGGAAAGATGCCGCTGAAGACTCGGGCCTCGAGAGTCTGACCCTTGACGGAAGTCAGTCCGGCCAGCAGACTGGGAGGGGCCACCAGGTAGCCGCGCAACCAGTTGCCGTCCGGGGTTTCTTCGATTATGTACAGCTCATCGCCGATCTCGAGGGGCAGGTCGGCCGGGCCCGAGGCGGCGAAGGGATATGTCGCAACGGCGAAGGCGATTCGGGGAAGGGGCTGCCAGGGCATTGAAGACACGGGGGGTCGACGTCAGGCGCGAGGCAGCGTCGTCGATGTCGAGGTCGGGTCGGGTTCGAGGAGGGAGGTAGATGGGAGGAGGGTAGATGTCGTGTTTTGGTTCGGATGCACCTCGACTTGCGTCCGATTCGGGGTACTTCGAGTCGCAGAGCAGCCAACTGGCTTAGCTGTTTGGAGATTCGGTCTGGCCTCTTGAACGTGTGGACCCTGGCAGGGCTGCGCGTGGTTGAGGTGGCCTCGTGGGGACGATCGGCTATCGCTTCATCAGGGACAGGAGAGCAGCGGGCCGGGTCGAAAGTGAGTGATGTTCAGGCACGGCGCAGGTATCCGTCGGGCACGCAAGACCACCGCAGATAGGTGCAGCAATAGGGCGATACGTTGCGAGGAGCGTCAAGAGTGACGGAGGCGGGAGGCAAGGTAGTCGTGGGGGGAGGGTGTCGAAGAACACGGAAAGAAGGTCGAGAAAGAAGCCCGGCGTGGATCGACCAACGATTGACGGGGGTTTGGAGGTGAGAATGCGCGTGTTGGCGAAATGTGAATCCGTCGCACCTGACTGAGGCCAGGCTAGGTACTTCGAGGATGCCGTGGGTAGGGAGTTGGGAGGGTGGGTAGCAGCGCTGCTTGCTGGTCGGTCCCGTCTCGAGCGAATGGAGGAGTCCAATTCTAAAGGGGATCCGTATTTCCTGCGCAAGGAAGAGAATTCCGGCGGAGGGAAGAAAAAAAGAGGAGGGTCGGTTGTGGGAAGGCGGCAGCTGGAGACGACGGTCCGGGGCCCAGGGGTTAAGGTAGCGGGGAAGGGGTATCAACAATGGAAGGAAGAATCGGCAAGGAAGCGAATTGGGCGGACAGGAAGTGAAGCAGCCGTGAGTGAGAGAAGAGGAAGAGACAGGACAGAAACAGGCGAGAGGGAGGAGGGTCGAGTCGTCGAGTCGAGTCGATGGCAGGAAGAAGGGTCCAAAGTAGTGGTCACCTTTGCGATCCAGGGCCGTTGGAGGTGTCTAAAACACCCGTGTTGGGCGAAATTTGGGTCTGAGATGCAGGAATGAAAGCAATGAACCAAACAGCGGGAAGGCGAGCGAGGGGTCGTGCTCGTCCGGTGCTGTGCTCGTGGCTGCTATCGACGACGGGAAGGAGCAAAAGGGAGCCGGTAAAGGTGGCAGGTGGGTATTACACAGAGAAGAACAGGTACAGTCAAGTCATTCAAATGTGCAAATATCGGATACCCGCAACGGTCGTCAGTCGTTGGCAGGTTCTTTCCGTTTGGAGGTGAAGAATTTCTCTGTCTGAGGTTGTTGTGGACGAATCTGGGAGGTGCAACGAGCATCAGCTAATGGCAGCAGCAATGGGCAGCAACAACGGCATTGCCCAGACCAACAAAAGCAAGAGCCCCTGAAGCACACAGGAGCGACCGCCAGGAAAGGGCAAGGGCGATGTTGTGGTGGTGGTGGTCAACACCTGCTCAGCCAGTAGGGCAGCTCCCAGCGACAGCAGCAGCAGCAGCAGCAGCAGGAGCAGCAGGTGCTATGCGTGCCGTGCCTGCCTCCTGGGTTCAGTGTGCGTGGTTGCGCGTGGAATCCCTGGCAGAATGTGCCTGAGCCGCGCTGTGAGTGGTGGGCGGCCAGAATTAACTTGGCCCCGGCTGAGCAGCCACAGCTTGGGCGGCGTTGTGAGTGGTCGAGGGGCGGCAGGTGTGGGTGGGGAGACAGGGTGCGCATGGGCCATCAATCAATCAGAGGGAGGACTGGACGGGGAAGGAATGCAACGAAATCAGCAGAAAAAAAAAATCAAAAGATTAAAAAAAAGGCTGAGCGGCATCGACGCATATGCACTTTAGCAGCAGTGTGCACAGTCATTGATAGCATCCATGCTATGATTACCTGCACATACTTTGCAAATGACTATGTACTGCGGTTCAGAAATAAGGATCAGATCATCTCGAGATGGTGCTGCTGCTGACAAGGAGCCCGCCTCTCTCTCTGCTGCACTAAGAGCACCCGCACAACGCTGTTGCACACAGCAAAGAGGCTAAAACACAGGCTCCGAGGCTACCAAACCATGTTCATGATCAAGTCATAACGAACGACATATTGGGACTGGCGGCCAAACATGTCGCGTGTTTGTTTGTTGGCCCTCGATAGCCCAGCCAAGCCGACGACTTATTACTTCAGGCGAGACCGGCAAAACGAATTGCGATCGCTGCGGCAAGGGTCGCATCGAGTCAAGCCAGGTCTCTCGTAGGGCGGGATTCATCACAATCTGGCCCAATTGACCCCAATTGACAGCGAACTGTCGTGTCGCTAGCCACGATGCCAGCAGGGTATGTCCCGTCCCGCCTCAAACCGGTCCAGCAGAGGACGAACACCCGCCCTCGAGATGCCTGCAAACGCGCCCCCCATGGATGTGGATGAGCGTCATGCGCTTGTCGATGATGCAGGTGCGCCTCGACCTTGGACCCTGGACCCTTTCTTGGGAGGGAAAATTCAAACTTCAAAATTAGAGCTCAGCCCAGACGGCGCTGAGCAGAAAGAAGAAATTCAAAAGAACAAACCACGGGCACAGACGGGACTGAGAGACGGGCCTAACGTACTGCGTACTATGCTACGTGTGGACAAATAGCCGGCATGTGATTGCAGACTGCCTCTGATTGCAACGACAACAAAGCACATTGCGATGGCCTACGTTTCAATTGCCTCGGGTCTCCTTTGTCCACGCCCGTCCACTGCCACCACTGCTGCAATGCCGTTGTTATTGTCGTTTCTGCTGGCTGCCGGTTCTTTCAACAGTCGCGGCCGTTTGGTCGTTTGCCTCAGCCAACTCAGCGTTTGGTTTGGCAAGCCCACCCCAATCGCCGTGGCTGCTCTTTCTCTTTCTTTCCTGCTCTGCTGGGCTGGCTCCTTCCCCAATTTGGGAAGATGCCAGTTGACCTGAGGCTAAATCACACAAAACAGGTGGATCCTTCTAATGAACGAAAAGCTTGTGGTTGGCCGGGCCCGGGTCAGTATCTGGCCCGGGCGCTCGCTAGCTGTGCTAGTGCTGCTAGTCCCCCGCTATGCTACGATTGGTACGTACACTATTCCCTCCTGAGGGGATAAACGTCCCGGGGGTCGTCCTTCCCGCGCGACGGTGTGCCCTTCCATTGGAGTCATTGGAGACGGGACCTGGCAGCAGGTGGACTGACGCCGCAGGGCAGTTGCGACCTGTTGTTGTTCCTGCATTTGCTGGCTGAGGTGCGTGCTCTTGCCTTGCCGTGAGTGTTTGCTGTGGGCGGGTGCTGTGTGCAGGACGGGACGGCAGCACCTGGAAGGGAAGCAAGGGAAGCTGCTGCTGCTGTGCCTGCCTTCCTTCTTGTCACTGGCTCCTGCCGCCAGCTGCTTCCACCACTTGCACTGCCTTCCCGTCATTAATTCAGACGAACACCATCGATTTGTGCATCTCCAGTTTTTCTCTCTTGCAAAATTGCTTCAATTCCTCAGCAGCCTCGCTCACCTGAAAACGACATCAAACTTCTGATTACCTCCGTTTTCTTGCCCAGGCCCCCACGCCATGGCCCCCAAGTGTCATTTTACCCTTCGCACCCGCCCAGCGCAATGAATTTGCGTACCCATCCACCACTCATTGTGAGACGCCGACATCTTGGAGTCCCGTCCGACTCCCCCTCCACCTTCCCCTCTCCTCCCGAGAGCCCAATGTCACCAGAATCCTACCTTACCATCCACAGTCCAACCTCCGAATACTGAATCACCAGCCTCCGCCATCCACGCCCGCTCTCACCTCCGAACCGACGCTCGGACCTGTTGAGGTTGGAATGCGCGATATCCGATGCCACCCAAGGGCTTTGGGATGTGTTCGTGCGCCTTGGGAACACTCCAATAGCGTTCGAGAAGCTTTCAACCATTGCCTCGTCGCATCACACGTGCCTCGGCCGCAGAGGGTGGCCCAACGTCGCACGCTACTTACAGCTGGCTGGCTGGATGGCTGCTGAGTGTGTGTTTTGTCGGCCTTTTGCCAGTCGTCGACCGACTCCACGGCTCTATTCGGCGACATTCTTATCAGCGCGGCGTCGCATCGTTTTCGCGTTCGCGCAATCGCCCTTTTAAAATAGCCCCATCGACCTGATACCTCGACAGACGCCTCCTCCAGGATTCCTGTCCCGGGAAGATGGAACATGCGGCCAGTGCACCACAAAGTTGAAACATTCCTTCGCCTTCGATCTGTTTTGGCAATGGGGGGGACGCGCCCAAACGAGGAGGGAGAGCTACGGGCGGGGAAAGATGGGTGCTCCCTTCGTTCGTCTCTGTCCTCCGCCGCCGCCGTCGCCGGCTCCGATCTTCTTTGGGGCACATAAACCATAGCTCGTCTCCGAACGGAGCGCCGAAATGACGCTGTCGCCGCATCCACCCCGCCATCACCGATCGGACTGTGGCTCCATGGGTTCACGGCCTTCAAATCTCGCACGCTGTTCCACCCTATCCGTACCTAAGGTACCTTGCGCTCTCGGACGTTCACCCCGCCCCCTTTTACGCCGACGGAGAGCTTTCATCGCAGCTTGACACCAGCGCCAGCAGGCATTCCCTGACTTTGCCGCAACGCTAACCATCACCACCATCTTCGAATGGGGTCTGGTAACCTGCGACCGCTGATTGCGCTGTCCCGTACCGTCGAACGGCATTTCCGATTAGTCTGGCAGGCCCCGATCAGGCGGAAGATAATCTGCAAATCTGACAGTGTACTTGCTGTTGCCATTGACAACGCTTCGATAGACTGACTGCCAATGCTCGGTTCGTACCGCCCACGTGGCGCTGGCGTGGCGCAAAATCTCCTGCCATGCCACGGATACCTTCACGATAATCTGCCACAATTCCCCCATCGGGCCTGATCAACGCCCGCCGTCCGCAAGACTATGGACTTTGTCGAACCATTCATTCATCGCGCCTCCGAGGTGTTCGGGTGATACGCCTCGCTAACCCACATCATCGGGTTTTTTCTTCTTCCACACGGGTGGTCTGCCGTTCGATCCGCTTGCTCGTCATCTCATGTCTCCTTCATTGTGCAGCATCTCGTGCGACTTTGAAGGTATCATTAAAAACCTCGCTTAAGTGTGAACCACCTCGGCCACCAAAACTTCCGCTAGACGACCGAACCACATCGCGGTCTGTGACCGGGCCAATGTATGTGTGCATTCGTCATCACCCTTTTCTCATATGCTGCCAAGACGACTGTGGAAGGCTTCCTTAAGTTCTTGCGGCGCAGCGATCCTGGTGTGAATCCACGTGTAATTGCCGCCAGTTTATCTTGGTTTTTGACTTTCGGCCGATTCAGATGATGGACGCGGTATTCTGATCCAATCGCATCCCCTTGATTTAACGTTCATCTTGCATGCTCGTAATCACACGTTCATCCTGCAGCACTCATACCAGCAGTGCCACGTGATCGTTTAGAAGGTAGCTACGTGACAACAGCCAACAGCAGCCACGTTTTTCAGACTCAGCTACGAAAGCAGCCAGCAGTGATCTTAATTAAAATGGTAAGAGTCAGCTATGGGTTTCTCACTCGCAGGCCTACTGGCACGGTCTTTGAGGGGCGAAAAGCCTCGGCTGGAGTTATCACATATCATACAAACTTGACAGAGCCTCGACAAGCACCTGTTTCGCCGTCATGCTTTTCTTTCAAACAGGAGATCACAAATATAAAAGATCAGGCAAATTGCAGCAACCAACATTTTATTACTATACACCGATTCTTTTTCCTCATCATCTGCCACAAGAATATGCCACAGCTAAGGTCCAGCAGTGGGATAGATACTACGCGAAGATCTGTGATAATGTTAGCTGTAATCTACAAATGGGAATCGTGCGGTAGAGATCTTACTTGCATCACAAAGAATAGGACAGATTTGCTGCTGCAACGGCTCGAAACGCAAGGTCCCCGACTCTCAAGTAAAGGGAGAGAGTCAGAGGCCTCACGTTTCGAACCGTGGGTTGCAGAGGCAAAGAAGAAACAAAAAAGAAAAAAAGAAGAAGCAGTGCTTCAAGTTCCAAAAATTTGCGCAAGCATGTGTGACACTTACCAAAGGGGGCCAGGCAACCTTCGAGATACAGCTGCTGACCCGAGTTGAACCGATATCCTGTTGCATCAGTAAGAAAGACGAAAGAAAGGTAGAACAGAACAAAACAAAACAAAACAGCAAGGAAAAACGGCAAGGAAAAACGGCAAGGAAAAACGGCAAGGAAAAACGGCAAGGGAAAACGGCAAGGGAAAACGGCAAGGGAAAACGGCAAGGAAAGACAGCAAGGAAAGACAAAAAGGGAAAACAGTAAGGAAAGATAGCAAGGAAAAACAGGAAGGAGAAATAGCAAGGGAAAACAGGAAGGAAAAACAGTAAGGAAAGACAGTAAGGGAAAACGGGAGGGGAAAACAGCAAGGAAAGACAGCAAAGAAAGATAGAAAGGAAATAACGGCAAGGAAAGACAGAAAAGGAAGACAGAAAAGGAAGACAGAAGAGGAAGACAGAAGAGGAAGACAGAAGAGGAAGACAGAAGAGGAAAACAGAAGAGGAAAACAGAACAGCAAAGACAGCGATGCAAGAGGATATTGGTTCGGCTCAGGACAGTAGGCATATCTCGAAGGTTGCGTAGCCCACTTCGGTGGTGTCAGGCTATGCTGCGTATGAAGAAAAGAGAGAGATTTCGATTTAGTCTTGATGCTCGTGGAGGTTTATATAGATACCAATGGGGAGGGAGTATGAGCCGGGAACAGTTTCGGTGACAGAAACATGAACCTGTACAGACCGTTTTGCATTCCATTTCCATTTGGATTGATGAGTCTATACCGTAAAGGTTGTGGCTTTTTTTTTTTGATGCACCCAGTCATGTTACAACCCACAAGGTGAGCAAAAGACCTCAAAGGTCATCGGGAAGCTACCTTTTAATACTGCACTCGTTTCAACAACCACAAAGGTTACCTCGAAAAAGGAATTTGTGAATTGGCCTTCTATGTTATTGCTAGACCAATATGAACTTTTCTGATACCAAATACCTGTGTGTCCGCAAAACAACTCTTACTTGGCTCGAGACATAACCCTTCTGAACCACGGAAAAAATGAAGTGTATTCATTCATAAAAGCAACAAGGTTGCGACACAAGGTACGAAACGGCCAAATCCCATCCCCTCCTGCAAGAAGCCAACAAGCCGATACATCATGCATAGCGACGGAAGAAAAGACGACAGTATCGTGCCGATCCGATTCAAACAAACGAAAGGCTGTCGTATTTGAGAGGCGAACTGTCGGCTACTGGATCAATAACCAGTTGTGGTCAATATTGGGCCTGAGTCGCGAGCAACCTGCATACACGTATGCCTAATGTAGCGGCCTGGCAGCGTTTTAAGCCCGTACATCGCGGGCATGCCTTCACAAATGTCAATAACTTTGCGGCGTTTTGAAGGAGCTGCATCAACGTACTGTCTGGAGACAAGCTTGGATTTGTCGGCCTCGATCGCCCAAATGTCGTCCTTCATCGCCTGAGCGTCTTCGTTGACCCATGCGGAACCAGGGACAGGAACTCCCGGAGTTGCGGGTGCGCCGTTCTTCCTGAAGGGGTGAATATCAGCGGAGGCGAAGCCGGCGCATGCAGTGATCGCCATGACGAGAGTGGTGAAACGCATTCTGTGTGATAGAACGTTGATAATCGAGTTAAAGGTTCGTTGTTGGTCGTTCGGTCTATGAATAGAGGAGTTGTGAGAGAAAGAAGGAGGGAATGGGAAAGATGGGAGGTAGGTGCGCCAGAGCCTCTTTTTAACCAAAGACACGTAATTAGCAAGGTTCATCATATATGGCTTCTCGCCATAAAACGCCCTTCATAGATATCTAGAATCGTTTAAAGCTTTGACTTGACACCACCGCCAACCTCAACCTCGGCGGCCAGCGGGACATTACCCAGAGCCCTTTCGCCCTTGCTCCCTTCCATCAAGACATTGTATGGCTTTTCATCGGCCTTGACTTGCCTCCACTTCCACAACTTGGGCGGAATCTGGTCCTGTCCCTTCCCCTCGACCGCGTCTACCACCCAGTTGCCAATATTAGGAAGGTACTTGAAGGCATGTCCACTACCGCCCGTCGCCACCATCAGTGACTCGTCCGTGCCAGGCACGTGGTCGATGACAAAGTGGTTGTCGTAGCTATCCGTGTACCAGCAGATCCTCGAGAACGAAATATCAATGCCCGCCTCGCCCAGCTCTGGAAGGTTTTCCGTCAGAAAGGCTCGGATGACCTTGAGAGCCTGTTGTGGTACCGTCTTGATCCGCTCGTCGCCACTGCCCGCGGCAGATGACCACCGCGTGACAGGCACGCTGCGCTCTTTGCCGTCGCCCTGGACGACAGGGTTGGTGTACTTTGTCCCGCGGTACCCGATCTTGAGCCAGCCGTTCTCGTCGCGCGGGAAGCCGTACAGCCCGCCCTCGGCGCCGTCGCGGATCTTGTAGGTGAAGGTTGGGAAGTTCTCGGGCGCGAAGCGGTCGAAGAGGGGCGACTCGCGGGGGATCTTGAGGAGCACGACGGAGCCGGCTGTAGTCTCGCAGAGGCCGTCCATGGAGGGCAGCAGGGACGGGGTCCAGCCGCCGCAGGCGAGGATGGTTAGCTTTGCGGCGTGCGTCTTGCCGTCGCGGGTCTTGATGCCTGCGACCTTGTTGTCCGCATAGACGAGAGACTCCAGCGCGCCGGCCTCGGGGTCGAGGATGAAGTTGACGCCCTGAGAGGCGGCCTTGTGGAGGGCGAAACGGCAGGCTTTGTCGGCTACGGCCATGCCTCCGGTGGTGTCGAGGACGCCGGCTGCCTTCATGCCACGTTTGAGGCGGCGGAAGGGGTCCATGCCGAAGGCGAAGCCCTTTTCTTCGGCAATCTTTTGGTGTGTGGGGGAGATTGTGATGAGTTGGGTGTTCTTGTGACCTGCTGCTTCCATGTTGTCGACGGTGTCTTGCTCGAATTGGGGCAGGGATGCCGAGTCTGAAGCGGAGAGGTTGCCATTGTTGACAAACACTCGGTCTGTGGTTTTGAGGCCGGGTGGGAGAGTCTTTCCTGTGGCCAACTCTTCGTTCCACGCGTTCCAGCCCTCAAGAGCTTCAATTGTAAGGCCTTGGTACTCTGTTTGAGATCCGTATGCTGAGCGGATGATTTTGTTCATATCTGAACGGCTGTTAGTTGATGGTCGATGGTCAATAGCATCGGACATGTGGACTTGCCTGCTGAAGCGCCATCGCACCCGTTGAAATATGAGTACAGTGACTTGTGGTATGGCTGTTTATCAAAGACTGTCACGTTTGTGTAGCCGCGGCGGGAGAGGTGCACTGCGGTGCTCAGGCCGAAGATGCCTGCGCCAACGATGATGATAGCATCATCTTTGTTTGGTGGGGGCGCCATGATTGATGTTTACGGCCAGCGTCTATTTGTATGGCGGGGCTAGGATTATGAAGATACAAAAGTGAGGCTGTTTCTGCTCAGTTTCCTTCAAAGCTCTCAAGTTTGATGGAGTTTTGTAGCTTAACCCAGTTGAGAGGAGCGTGCGCGGATGGGCAGCAATTCCTGAGACAGACGCTATCCAAGGTGCTGGGCTTTACAATAATTCAGCCTGCGGATGGCGGCAAGAAGAGCCCGAATATTCGGATCTGCGTCCAATCAAGCACTTTAGATTCTAATCAGGCCGATAGACGCGGTCGCGACGCGTGTGGCACGATATTCGGGTTCCGCCGTAGCACCACGGCAACGTGGTCGGCCGGTCGGGGTTCGCAACGGACAAGGGCAACAATGCGGGGGACGCGGGGATCCTATTGCGGATTAAATCCCCAACGAGCGTTTTGGTAGTGAAGATGTCAGTGAGTCAGGTAATCTCCGACTGAGAATAGCAGAGCCTGTTCTCGGGAGGTAGCGAGGTGAATGTAAAGAGAAACAATGAAGGCAGAATGAGACAACCTCGATATCATAAACTGTTAGACAATCCCTACATGCAATAGCCCGGCGAGTGGAGTTCCCTCCGCTTCGTTATCTGTCCGGCGTCACTATCAGAGATACTTCACCCTCTAACGCACACTACCGCGTTGTTGCCGGAGCCCAACCCATGTCGTTGCCTCCCCGCTAACGCCGTCGAGGTCCGGTCCCGGCAGCTGATAAACTGCACCCCGCCCCTCATTTCATCGCGGCCTTGGGCCCCCCTGCTCGGATTGTCCCGGATAAGGGTCCAGGGGCCTTCTGGTTGGCGCACCCAGTCAACCGGTGCACAGCGCGTGTTACTCAAGTGAATTATGGCGAGGAGAAGAGAGCACGGTTCACTTTGAGGGGAAGATTCCTATCTCCCAAGGAGCTTGGCTCGCGTGAGGGCCAACGCCAGCGCCCAAAGGGGGTTGAGCAGAATGGAAGTATCCGCGCAAGCACGTTTTCCCTGCTCTACCCCAGATTTTCCAGCATGCAACTACGAGGACCGACGAACCTGACAGCCGGGTCTGTCTTCTCCTCGGTTGGGATGAAAAGCAGCGTTCTGGATGGGGAGCTGGGGCCCGTCTTTGTCGCTTTAGTCTTGGCTTGCTGATAACGTCCGCCTGACCGATAGACAGGACAGAACATTACGTCGACTTGTCGATCTGCATTATACATATCCTGCCTTCCTCCTCTTGCATCTCTTGACGATACAACCCGGTGATTGGTTGCGACTCCACGGTTGAGTCTCAGAGTTGTATCGGTGCTCCCGTCTATCTTTCTCCAAAAAACCAAACACACGAGCGGGTTTAGGCGTGACCGCAAGTGTCACCGTATCCATCAAGATGGCCATCAAAGAGGTCTTCACCGAGTCGACTTTCGCCAAGTACATCAAGGCAATCCGAGAGTCCCCTAGAGAGCTCATCGCAAACCGCAACCTGCTTCTTACGGCTGCCCTCTATGCCACGAGCGGCATTCCCATCAGTAAGTCACCTTCAACATCCCTCATCCCACCGGGAACAGCTCTAACATAATGGACAGCTTGGGATCAAGGCTCATCATCCGTCGTACCCTCACTTCCGGGCTTCCAACAAGACTTTGGCATCACCTCAGCCACAAACCCTACACAAGTCTCCAACTTCATCTCGTTCGTCTACATCGGAGCCGGCATAGGCGCCGGCCTCTCCTTCTTCCTCAATGACCGCATCGGACGCATGTGGTCGTACCGCCTGTACATGGGCATCTGGATCCTTGGACAAATCATCGCCTCGGTCTCCTTTGGTCACCTCGGCGCCCTCTACACGGCTCGCATAGTCTCTGGCCTGGGCATCGGCGCATTGACGGTCACCGGACCCGTCAGCATCGTCGAGATCGCCCCCACAGAGATCCGCGGCCTCTTAGCCGTCTGGTTCAGCGTGGCTATGCTTCTATCCCTGACCGTCTCCGTCTTCATCGTCTACGCAAGCTTCGTCCATGTCGCCGTCGGCAGGATGCAGTACCAGCTCGTCTTCTTCGCCCCGACAATCGTCATGGCGATCCTGATTGCACTCAGCTTCTTCCTGTACGAGAGCCCCCGCTGGTTGTTCATCGCCAGACGCGACGATGAAGGAATCAGCAACTTGATCACCCTACGAGGCCTCCCCGCCAGCCACCCCCGTGTGGCTCACGAGATTGAAGACATTAAGATCCAGATCGCGAAGGAGGAACAGAAGTTTGGACGCAACCCCGGTGTGTTGGTTCTGATGAAGGACGCTTTCCTCGTGCCAACGAACCTGCGACGCGTTCAGCAGTGTGTGCTGTCGTACGCCCTCGCGCAGTTGTCTGGCGCAAACAGTGTCACTTCCTATCTCGTCCCCATTCTTGCCATGGTGGGCGTCAGTGGAGGTACCTCGCGAAGCTTGTTCCTCAGCGGCATGTATAGCATGGCCAAGTTCTTCTTCACTCTGATTGCAAGCTTCTTCTTCATCGACGCCCTCGGTCGGCGCCGCAGCTTGTTCACTGGAATTTCCATCCAGATGATCTCTGATCTGTACCTTGGTGTTTTCATCAAGTATCATCAAGAAGGAGCGGTTGCTCCTGGCTCAAGTGAGGCGGCTATTGCAGCCATCTTCATCCATGGCTTCGGCTATGCCGTCGGTAAGGCATTCCCAGCGTAACGTAACAGGCCTTTTCTAACCCCTTCCAGGTCTGCTTGTTCTACCCTACGTCTTCGGCGCTGAACTATGGCCCAATCACCTCCGCTCTTTCGGCAGCGCCTTCTCCCAACTCTTCCACTGGCTCTTCTTCTTCGGCGTTAACAAGGGCATGCCCTCGTTGCTCAGCCAGACGCACAACTGGGGTGCCTTCATCTTCTTCGCCGGATGGTGCTTCCTCTCACTGGTTTATGTCTACTGTGTTGTCCCCGAAACGTCTCAGCAGAGCTTGGAACAGCTGGATGAGCTGTTCAAGGGCCCTTGGTGGAACGTCAACCGCAGGGCCAAGCAGATGAAGTTGCAAGCTCAGGCAGCTGTTCTTGATGCCCAAGAGTCCATGTTAGTATTCTATTCTCCAGAGTTCAAGGCCACAAGCTAATCGGTGTAACTCAGCAGCGAGTCTGATTCCAACGTGGCGAAGGATAAGTCACAAGCCGTCGCCCAGAAGGTCTAGATCCGCATAAGCTCTGCGAGGCTGCCGGCTGTTCACATACATAATCTGAGTCTACAGAGGGCTTCTAGATATACTCTCAGCTATAGTAATAACACGTGAAATACCAAATACCATTCGTCTCGGCCATTATGATAGCCTAGTCCACGAATTTTGAAAAGAGCCGGGCTCCCGAATCACAGTTTTCTAGTGCACAAGTAGCTTTACGAGTCTATAGGTCAACATACTCATTTAGAAGGTTTCGGGGTTTGCGAAACTCAGAAGTCACAACCAGTTAGGTGTGTATAAAGACGTTGGTTATAGTGCCCATTTCTTTGCTGTGTCACGACGTTTGACTTACTAGTCACATGCAGCAATAATCTACTTACAATGTAGCATTTTCACGGTGATAGATGCAAAGAGGTTACGATCATCTAGACTTTTCATTATGCGTGTCGTTTACTAATAGAAGTCCTTATTTCTTCGAATGAAGTAAGCCCCGAGGCTGCTCGTCCAGCCTTCAATGTATGCGACCCTAGCTATCGCTGCTCTATGTACCTGTGTGAGTGCGAGATGAGGAAAACTTTCAGCTGGAAAGCTTCTCAGCCTTCCTTTTCGTAATGTCAATAACAGGCGAATTCGGCTTGCCCGTCTTGAAAAGCGCCCTGATGTTCTCAAAGCATTCCCTCTCCGCTTTCTGGAACGCCATATCTGTCAGACCTCCGAGATGGGGCTGTGCAATAACATTCTCGTGGTTCAACAGCTCGAGATCAGGGTTGGGCTCGTCACAGAAGACGTCCAGGCCGGCCCGCGCAACCTTGCCGGACGCAAGCGCGTCCTTCAAAGCCTTCTCGTTTATGACGGGGCCGCGCGCGGTGTTGACGACGAAAACGCCGTCCTTCATGGCAGCGAACTCGTCGGGGCCAATGAGGCCTGTTGTCTGGTCGTTGAGAGGGCAGTTGAGCGACACAATATCTGACTGCCCGAGAAGCTCGTGGAGGGAGCTGCAGTATGTCGCGTTGTATTTGGCCTCTTCTTCCGCGGGTAGCTGATGCCTGTTGTAGTACTTAATCTTGAGGTTGAAAACCGCCGCCTTCTTCGCCAGGTACTGCGGACAGAGGATGTTAGACATTGTGCAACTCCGTGACTCGATCGCGGATGACACCAACCTTTCCAATAGCTCCCATTCCCACAATACCCAGGGTCAGCCCAGAAGGATCCCTTCCAGGCACGAGGCCAGGCGCAGCCCTCCACGTTCCCGCGCGGGCGCTCCTCTCTGCGTTGCTCGTGTCGCGCAGCACCGCCAGGGTCAGGAACATGGCCATATCAGCCGTCGCCTCAGCGACAGCGTCGACGGTGTTGCAGAACCACATGTTCTCGGAAGCCATCCACTCGACGTCGAACTCGTTGAAGCCCGCGCTGGCGGAGGTGATGATCTTGCAGTTAGGCACAAGCGCGCTGAGCAGGCCCTCGTCAAAGGGCTCGTAGGGCGGGGTGCCCATGCGGATGATGAAGGCGTCGATGGGGCCGTCTTTCTTGATGGATTCGGGGAGCATGGCTATCGTCTCGGCGCGGTTGGTGGCCTCGAGGACGGAGTAGTCGAACTCGGTCTTGAAGTCGGCGAGGTAGTCATCGCCGACGAACTTGGGGGTGCCGAGGGCGACGACGCGGGGCTTCTTGGAGCCGGTCTCGTCTATGCGCGTGGGAGCCATTGTGAACAAACTTGTGATGGAATGGAAATAATGGTGATGCGTTTCAACAGCAAGAAAAAGACGAAGAACAGATCACAGAAACTGCTAGATGGCGCAAGTTAAGACGCGGGGCAGAAATATGGCGGGGTACAAAAGTTGGGATGCGACGCGCGCTCCAGACAGCATAGAATATTAGCGATAGCTTTGGGCAGCTTTAGAAATAGCTGCGAAACGTATGTCCCGGGAATAGCGAATAATTCTTGATCTCGACACACCACTTTGCCATCAAATTAGACGAGTCGCGTGGCATAACAGCATCCGGTTCGTCCCTTTCTTGCTTTGCTCCGGTGGGCGGCCGATGAACGGAGGGATGAAGCTAGGTCGGATTCTCCCGAGCAGGGGTGTCCCACACTGTGACATTGCTGGCGTCGTGCTCGGGAAGAGCCGAGTCTAGGGGATGTTGGCCGGAGCCACTTCAATTAATCGTCTTTCTGTTACGTATTTGATGCGGGGGACGTTTGTGTGTGTAGCACTGTTTACGGCATCTGCTCAGGTGATTGCATTTTGAATATCTTGTGTCTGAATTATTGCTGGGATTATTGATCAGTTGAAACTCGATGAGGCCCACGAGCAAGATTCATTGAGTGGGACTTTGCGGAGGGCCATAACTGCAATTGAAGCGTCAGCTGCCGTGCTGCGAGTTGTATGCCCAAGACTATAACGACGGCACTTTGCGAGACTCTGCAACACCAAGGGCTGAACATTCCGCGACTGAAATCATTTCGACATGGCCGAGTTTGCGGACCCGGATGCTCTCCCTCCCCTGGGCTTCATCTCCATCGACCTAGACATCCACCGTCCCCCGGGCGACCCATACAATGAGAGGACGTGGCCGTTCCCACTGATTCGTGAGATGGCTGAAGGGTCCAAAGTATCGCAGGTCGTCAGTTCTGATCAATACGACTCTGCCTTCATTGACCGATTTGTCGACGCGGGTCTTCGGTTGGCGGCGCGGGGTTGTGTGGGGATCATCACCAGCTGTGGCTTCTTGGCCATGGCGCAAGCCGAGTGAGTTTTGTGAACTCCGATTGAGTTGGAGGGTTTCAATGCTAACAATATCTCAAGTCTCGCTGCAAGGTTGCCCATTCCAATAGCAACCTCGTCTCTGGCACAACTGCCCTCAGTCTTGGCCCTGTTGCCGCCAGATAGCTGTGTTGGTGTCCTGACATACGATGAGACGAAGCTTGGGCCGAAGCATTTAGCCAGTTTTGTACCAGATTCTTGGATGTCGAGAGTAATAGTCCGTGGAGTTCCTCCAGGTGGTCATCTGCGAAACATAATTAGGGAGAACGGTGCCCCTTACGTCCATGCCGATATTGAGGCGGAGTTGGTGGCTACTGCGAAGGAGTTGATCAAGAGTCGACCAGAAATAAGGGCTGTGGTGTTAGAGTGCACAAATATGCCACCATCATCCAAAGCAATTCATGCTGGACTTGGAGGGAAGATACCAGTTTACGACGTATACACTATGGGGAGATGGTTTTATTCGGGACTGGTACGACAGACGCCGCCGGGTTGGGTGGCATGAAGTAGCTTCTGATCGTCCATTTTTAAGAACGAGATATTTCATAATCTAGGAATATATTGAGAGCAGTTAGTATCCGTGAGTCTCATACTAATGGCGTAGTGTTTGATGAAATACCTCAGACAATGAAGTAAGGATGACTTGAGGTTGCAACTCAGCGAACGCTTCGTATACCTTCTTGGCATTGAGGAATACAGAGTCAACATCAGATCTTGGCCACTGCCTTGGGCCCCTTGCAACACGGAAGGAAACGGACGGTTGTGTCATGAAGCTTGGGTTTGTATCTGAATAGGGGTATTTACAACAGGAAGTCGCCGCCAGACTCCTTCAAGATCAACTGGTACTCCGGAACGAACTGCATATACATGACTTCAGGTGTGCCAGTGCCGTCCTTGGTGTACTGTGCCTCCTCATCATCAACCAAAGTCTTCTTCAGACCACTTGCGGCACCATTGCTTCCCGGCGCAATGGCAGACTCAATCAGAAGCTGCGATTGACAGGCACGCTCAAGAGCGATGAAGAATGCAGCGGCCTCACCGATCGTGCCACCGCAAGTAAGAAGGCCATGGTTCTGAAGGATGAGATTTTTGTTCGTGGGGCCAAGGTTGTCGGCGATGCGCTGGCCTTCTTCCTTGGCGAGCACCACACCACCGAATGAGGGGTACACGGAGAGATCGTTGTAGAACATGCATGAGTCTTGACACAGAGGTTAGCAAGCGACGAGGTAGATGATGGCTTGAGTTCTGACCTTGGTTGAGCATCTCGATTGGTCTGCCGAAAGTACTCCACGCCCGGCCATAGGGGCTGTGCATGTGGCAGGCAGCGTTGATGTCCGGTCGCCTCTTGTGCAAGGCCGAGTGAATCATGAAGCCGGCCGTGTTCACGGGCTTATCGGCACCGCCCAGACGGTTGCCGTCCTCGTCAATGTGGACCATGTCCGACACCTTGAGGACGCCGAAATGCACTCCGTACGGGTTGATCCAGAACGTTTCTGGTCTTACGGGGTCTTCGCTAGCGTGTTAGTCGACAAAGAGTCATGTTTCCCAGAATACACATACCTCTGAGACTGATGTGCCCACTGCTACCGTCCGAGAAGCCGAGCTTCGCAAAGATGCGGAAGGCAGCGGCCATCTGTTCCAGCTGCCATTGACGTGCGGCCTCTTTCGACTCCGGCACGGGGATCTGATGGAGTCTCTTCACCTTGCCGGTCGACTTGCCCGAGTCCAGCGCCGAGGCCGGAGCCGGTGCGGGGGCCGGGGCGGGAGTAGGTTCCGTTGCGCTGGGCGACATTTTTGTATGGAATTTGACGGCGAGGACAGGGTCAGAGTTGCTTCAAAGAGCCTGGCCTTGTGCCTGTTTTCTCAAGGTCCGAGTTATTGAAATCGATGAAGCCTCAATTCTGAAATGCAGACGATGTGCCGCTGAATGATGTCTACTCCGCACAATCTAACCCTCGTGTTGGATGGCACGGATAAGCAAATAGATGTCGCCATCCTCGGAAACCCCCGACCCCGCCGCCGCCGCCACTAACCGTCATTCCTGGCTGCACGCCCCCCTCACAATGCCTTATCCATGTCCGGGACGGAGAAGCCCCGCACCTCCATATCAACGTAATCCTGCTTTGGGCTTATCGGCAGCACCCGGTGAAGGGATTGGTAGGTGTCCGCGATGACCTCGGTGACGGCACGATTCGGAAGCCGGCTTCCAGCTGAGGTGAGTAAAGCAGTGAGCGTTGATGTGGGTTCAGTCGGCTCAAGGCTCGGGAGGAACCATGAGCGTCATGTGAAACTTGTTGACACCTTCCGAACTGATCGTATGACCGGGAGCACTGCAAGAAACATGGGACGGCTGCGCTTTGAAGCTTTGTTTGATCTTATAAGGGAACAAGAATCGGCCGTCTTATCTGAATAGCGTCAAACTTATCAATAATGATATTGGCCTTGTGTTCGGCCCGAGAACCAACGAAATTACACATACGCCAACAACTTCTCTAAGACAAGCCTGCCGCATCTAATCATGTCTGCCGGTCTGCTCTCCGCATCCCGTGCCGTGCCTCCGGGACAGCCGGGTCCGGATGCCGCCTACGTCGACCCCGATACACTCCGCACCACCTTTGCCCTCGCAATGTCTACTATGTACAAGGCCGAAGTTCCCCTCTATGGCGACCTCATCCAAATCGTCCAGAAAGTAAACAGAGATGCACAGGCAAGAAAGCTTGACGGCCTCGAAGGCTCCGCAACGATGGACGCTAGCATCGACCGTCTTACGCTTGAGAGACATGGTGCCATTCGTCTTGGAACACCCGAAGAACTACAAACCGTCCGCCGCATATTCAATCTTCTCGGCATGCACGCGGTCGGCTACTATGACTTGTCTGTTGCGGGATTGCCGATGCATGCAACATGCTTCCGTCCAACATCACCTGAGTCGTTGGAGCGCAATCCGTTCCGCGTGTTCACGACACTTCTTCGACCGGAGCTTCTGAAGTCTGGTGCTGCACGGGGCGTAGCATTGAACCTTCTTAAGAGACGAAATATCTTTAGCGACGCCCTCATTAAGCTCCTCGATACTGCTGAGTCTACGCAAGAAGGTCGCTTAACCCCTGAGCAGGGAGAGCGGTTCGTCATCGAGGCTCTCCGCACATTCAGCTGGCAGCCTTTGGCTGCAGCGACACATGAAGAGTATGCTCTTCTTCGCGACGAACACCCGATTTTGGCGGACATTGCCTGCTTTCGGTCATCACACATCAACCACCTCACACCTCGCGCCCTCGATATTGCCGCCGCCCAAGAGGCAATGCTTGCAGCTGGCATGGCCGTGAAGAGCCGGATTGAGGGTCCGCCACCGAGGAAATGCCCCATTCTCTTGAGGCAAACCAGCTTTCTAGCACTGCAGGAGGGGATCCGTTTCGCTATTTCAGGACGAGATGAGTTCGTCGACGGATTCCACAAAGCGAGGTTCGGTGAGATTGAAGAGAGAGGTGCTGCTGTCACACCTGCAGGCAGGAAACTGTACGACGAGCTTCTTAACGAGGCCATGGCGACGGCACAAAGAGGAGGCAAGGTTGAACCATCTGCTGTAGACCAAGTTTTCAAGGAGACTTTCGAGAAGTTCCCTGATGATTGGAACGAGTTGCGTCGTCGGGGCCTTGTTTACTCGGAGTACAAATGCGCCGAGGGTGCTCGAGAAAGGCTAGCTGGTATCCCAAAGCTTGAGACTGTCGACCCAACCTCCTTACTTGATCAGCTCGTCTCTGCTGGAGTACTGGAGGCTCTTCCAATTACCTATGAAGACTTTCTTCCGTTCTCGGCCGCTGGCATCTTTCAGTCCAACCTTCAATCCAGTACCAGCACCAACGACTCGGCCATGGATAAGGAGGACGCAGCAAAACCAGACTTACACGGCTACGAGAAAGCTTTGAAATGTCATGTGTTGGATGCAAACGAATTATATGCTCAGGCGCAGCGCAGTAGTTTGAAGAGGTGCGCCGAAGAGTTGGGTCTTAGTCTTCAGGACGTTTCTAGGTTTCTATAGGTGGAGTGCATCTTTCATTTGTGAAGCCGAGGATTTGGTGTACTCTTAGATCCTTTCATTTATATTCAGCGTTAGCCAAATGACTTATTTATGATATTTCTTTTGCGTTCCTTGGGGCTTAAACCAGCCAGTTAAAGTAGCATACAATAACTGCCGGAAGGTGGGAGCAGCCTATCAAAACCACACCCGACACTCCCCGGCACACTATGACAGCAGCGACTGGATGGTCATGATGCAGTTGGCAGAACTCGGAGGAGCCCCACTTGCCTGTAGGTGCGCATTCCCGAGCATCTCCTCATCAATGCATGCAGAAGGATTCTAGATACATCGGACATGTAAAACCGAGACGCAGAGATAATTCTCATGATGGATGACGTGGCAGAGCGGGTGTGATTTTACCCGGCGCGGCGATCTCGAGCTAGAGCAAGGCACGTTGCCGGTAGATCAAAAGGATGCAACGAGGGCTGGCTCGAAGGCAGCACTCTACCTAGTACGAATCCTCAGGTTATCAAATCCACACAAAAACGATGTCGAAGCTTCCTTTTCGCAACAAATGGGCGATAGCCACGGTGTCTCTTGGCAAGCATCCATCGCATACACTTGAGCGAAAGATAGAAGCCGCTGCCAGCTGCGGGTTCTCAGGCATAGAGCTCGTGCGTACCGACCTCCTCCATCATGCGACGTCAAACGGCCTTTCTCCTCTGGAATCTGCAAGAAAGATCAATAATCTCTGCACGTCACGGAACCTTGAGATTCTCAGCCTGAATCCCCTGAAGAATTTCGAAGGAAACCTCAATACTCCGTTGGAAGAACGACTACGCCTTGCCAGCGACTGGATCAACCTTGCTGTGGCAGCCGGTGCAAAGCTCGTCCAAATGCCATCGCAGTTCCTCCAGCATTCTACAAACGATGACAGTGTGGTCGTACCAGAGTTGCAAAGTTTGGCCGACCTTGCAGCCCAGAGTCGGGTCAGCATCGCATACGAACCAGTTGCCTTCGCCGCCTTTCACGCCACATGGCAAGAGGGTCTCCGGGTCGTTAGAAGTGTTGGCAGACCCAACTTCAAACTCTGCCTTGACTCTTTCCACATCCATAGTCGTCTGTGGGGCGACCCCTATGCTCGTAGTGGTCAACTTCCAAACGGCGAGACAGAAATCGCCGAATCAATGGCGCAATTCCTCAAAGAAGCTCCCAAGGAGCATGTGTGCTACTTGCAACTTTCGGATGGCTCTCTGTTTGACCCTCCTTTGACAGACGATTCTCCCTTGTTCGATGGCTTGGAGGTCAAAGATGCCCGCCTGGCTTGGTCGCGGAGCGCTAGGCCTTTCCCTTTGGAAGAGCCTGGGTACTTTCCTGTGGTAGAGATCATGAGGACATGGTCGGTGGACTACGGATGGGACGGTTGGTTCTCCGTGGAAGGCTTTCTTAAAGACACGGAGTTGGAACAAAATGGTCCAGAAGTCATGGCCGAGAGAGCAAGGTTTTCGGTCCAAGCGTTATATGAAAAGATTCATTCGGATGCTTAGTATCAAGAATCAAGATGGATCGATCAAATTTAATCATAACTATCCCTTTTGCCAATGATGCTCTCCCAAAGGAGGGAAATATTCTAGAGTGGAATTTCTGGTCTAAATACTGGCGTCTTCAGCTGCATATCAAAGTCTCTAAAAGCTGACGCAACCTCCATCAATCTTCAAGAAGCCCCCAGTCATAAACTTGGAATCATCACTAGCTAAGAACGCCACGACACCCGAAATATCATCAGTCTCAGCGAATCTTCCTAAAGGCATACCCTTTCTCAACTCCTCCATCTTTTCTGGGCTCCAGGATGCCTTGAACATTGGTGTGTTGATGCCGCTGGGATGAATGGTGTTTACACGGATGCCCAGCGGCCCGAGTTCTGATGCTGCCGTGAGAGCAAGCCCCCGCAACGCGAACTTTGAGCTCGAGTAGACTATCAATCCTGGGGTGCCTCTCAGACCGGCTATTGACGACGTCAAGATGATGCTTCCTCCAGTGCCCAAATCCTTCATGGCTTTGGCAGTGTGCTTGATGCCCAGGAATGCTGCTATTGTCAGAAAGATGCAAATATCACCAGGCTGTGGAGATATAGGATACATACCAGACTTGACATTGACCTGCATGATTCGATCGTAGGTTTCTTCGGTTGTATCGAAGATGCTCGTGGATGTATAGCTCACTCCGGCGTTGAGAAATGCGCAATCCAAACGTTGAAAATGACTGGCAATCTTTGTTGTATACTGCTCGACAGCCTTCTCAGAAGTGACATCGGCCGTGACTGTCAATATGCGATTCTCAATCGTTTCCCCGGGTATATAGACCTTGAGCTGCGAGACGGCGCGCTCGAGGGCATCTGAGCTAATGTCCACGAGACCAAGATTTGCACCCTCCTGCAACAGCCGCGTCGAGGTTTCCAATCCGATGGAGCCACCTGCGCCAGTCACCAATACAACCTTTCCCAGCAGGCGTTGCGACGGAAGATGAGTGGCTGCTGCTTCTTTGGGTACATTTTCCTCCATGTTGGGCAGTGGTCTGGAGCAAGCCGGATACGGAGTTCAGTGATATGGAAGGAGTTTGATAGGTTGGGCGCCGGGAGTCTACTGTGGCCGACACAGGATTCCCCAAAGACAAGACCTCTTCCTTTCTCGCCATCAAATAATGCAAGGAGGATAATGATTCAAGCGGGGTGCTTCTCCGCATCGTCAAAGGAATCCAACCCCTCACGGATATAAGTTCTGAAGGAACGGAAATTAGATCCCGAGTACCAACGGTCTCATGTTTGACGGGGTTTAACAGATGATCCATGAGTTTTCGTATCACAAGTGATGCGAGCGACATCGGCGCTGTGTGGGAGTGCGTCGGTTGTAAACCTGGATAGATCCCCGATAATCCCCGGTATTCAACAAAGAGGCTGGGTGTACGGACTGCAGCAGAACCATAAGTGTGTTGGAGATTTGGGGTTACTGGAATAGAATGTGGGGAATCCAACATCTCGATATGAGCCAATAACAAACATTGCAATCGTTTGACCATAAGCCAAAGTCGCCGTGAGTTGTTGAAGCCCTTGTGTCTCCCCACGGGGTATCGTTCTAACCCCGCAATCCCCTTGCTATCCCCATGCAGAAACATGCAGGTGAACAGGGAGATTGGATAAGAGTTTCCCCACAGATCCATGGTAGGTATTGCAACTGCCGCCGCTCTACCGGTTTCGATACTCCTGAACTGCAGAGCGCCAGGCGTGAGAAATCGTAGAAGAAGCCTTCCAGGTATAAATGGATAAAAGGATCTCAAGTTTCCTGATGTGCTTGCACCATGTCTGCGCCTTTCTTTGTTCAGTGCTGGAGAGAATCTATCCTCTTGTGGGCTAGAATACGCAAAATGAGGAATATCTTTTCGCTGCAAGATAACCCGGGCTCAGACACCCCGAAAGAAGTCTATGGATATCGCCCGTATCTCCTGGCCTTTTCGGCATCGTGGGTGAGAAACGCTTCGAATGCAGGCGTCAGAGTTGAAGCCAGTGTAACTGATGAATGGCGATACAGGCTTCGGCAATGTATGGGTATGACTCGGCCTTCATCGGTGGCACGATCAATCTTCCGTCTTTCCAAAGGGCATACGGCTTAGGAGACAGCTCGGCTGATCAGATCGCCAATCTCTCGTCCAACATCGTTTCAACATTCCAAGCAGGCGCCTTCTTCGGGTGTATCGCTGGCTTCTTTTCCGCCGAAAGGTTTGGGCGGAAGCCCGTTATCTTGGGCTCAGCTTTCGTCTTCATGATCGGCGTGGTGTTGCAATTGATCGGGAAGATTGGTCTTCTGTGTAAGATAACCTGCTCGATTTCCGATTATTATTCATCGCTAACGGTGCTCGCTGTAGACGGCGGCCGAGCTTTGACTGGACTCGCTATTGGAGCTTCTTCGACATTGATCCCGGTCTACATCGCGGAGTGCTCACCAGCCTTGATCCGTGGGAGGCTTGTTGGCATTTTCGAAATCATGCTGCAGACGGCGCTTGTGTTCGGGTTCTGGGTCAACTATGGTGTGGCACAGAATATCTCTTCACAGAGAAACACGCAATGGCACGTACCGGTTGCCGTGCAGTTTGTCCCTGCCGGCTTGCTCCTCATCACCATGCCCTTGTTCTGCTCCGAGTCTCCAAGATGGCTCGTTACCAAGAACAGAAGGACTCAAGCACGAAAGGCTCTGTCTTGGGTTCGAAATCTGCCTGAAGACCACGAGTACATCAGTCGTGAGATCATGCAGATTGAAGTCAGCATAACTCTTGAGACCGAGGCCAATGGCGGGGAACAGTCCACGTGGAAGGTGTTCCGAGAACTTCTTGTTCCTGGTATCAGGTGGCGTGTGTCCATCGGGGCCCTGCTCATGGTACTTCAGAATCTTACAGGCATTAATGCCATCAACTACTACAGTCCAACTATCCTTCGTTCAATTGGCTTCAGCGGAACTGATGTTGGCCTCCTGGCGACCGGGGTTTACGGCATAGTCAAGATGATGACAACGCTTGTCTTCATGATGTTCTTCGTCGACAAGTTCGGCAGACGACCAGCACTCCTCATTGGAGCTATCGGGGCAATGGTGGCCATGTTCTATCTAGCTGGCTATTCCGCGCTGTCTGGCTCATTCGAAGGTAGAGCCCCGGCGGATGCCGGTGCCCGCACTGCACTGGCTATGATTTACATTTACGCCATTTTCTACGGCTTCAGCTGGAATGGAATTCCGTGGATATTCGCCTCCGAGGTGCTCCCCAACCGGGTTCGGACGCTGGGTATGATGATCGCGGTGTGCGCACAGTGGTTGGCGCAGTTTATTGTTGTGTACAGCCTTCCACACATGATCAACAAAATAACCTGGGGGACCTTTCTTTTCTTTGGGGCATGTACGGTGGTTGCGTTCGTCTTTGCGTTCCTGTTTGTTCCGGAGACCAAAGGAGTCCCGTTGGAGGATATGGACATGTTGCTGGGAGCTGATGCGCCTCTATTTGCCACAGCGGCTCGCAGGAGGTACTTGGAGGCACGGGATGCTGGATTGAGCAACCTAGTTCTTCACATGTCTCAAGAGAAGAAACAGGTGAAGCAGGAACATATTGAGGGTGAACAGGTCTAGAGGAAACGGTAATATGGTGCGGCGATCGCCAAATGACTCATCCAAATCTCTTCGTTAGAATTCTCTTACCCCTTGTAATAGGTTAAGCTGTTGTACCAACCACTCCGACTCTTGCGGTATAGCCATGGGATCTAAGTCATTGATCCAGTCTTGCATTCCCGAGGGACTGGTACCAGTCATTGGAACGTGACTGTCCATGCTTGGCCCTGGTCCGATCGCTGGTAGTGATGTGGGACCAGGCTTATGCCCGTCGTTGCAGACCATGGTGATTGTGCGTTGTGACAAAGTCTCGAAGATATCACGGTAAGACGTCGCCAAATTCCACCGTTCGGCGATGATGATCAGAACAGTCGTACACGCCATGCAGGTCGTCACAACATCGGCCTGTCGAATAGAGTCTCGGACGCGCTTCGACCTCCAGAGGCAGTAGAGATATGTGAGCCCGCCGAGAAACAGAATATGAAGGCTTCCCCAGGTGAACTGAACGGAAGAGCTTTGGTACACCCGGCGATAGAGAAGACACATCTCTCGTGCACGAACCGCACACTCTTCTAACGCCCTCTCAGTTGCCTCGATATCATTAACATTGGTTGAGTCGTTGCAGTTAGCAGGGGTATGGCTACCCGGAAGTGCCATCATGTAGTGTCGATACAGAAGCAGGATGGAGTGATCATAGGCGAGCTGAAACCACGATCTTGACGTAAAGACAGATAGCGGATGAGACACTGAGTAGTCTAGTTGGTCGGGTGTGTTGACGCGCCATTCATCTAACTCTTGGCGAAGGCTTTCAACGGTTGCCCTCTGGCCACAGTGATTTCCGCAGCGCCGTATCGACGGAGGATACAGATTATCACTAATCTTTGTCCATAATCGTCGAAGCTTAATAGCATGAACGAAACCCGTCATGAGTGTTGGCGGACCAGTCGGGCTTATACGGGGGTTGGCCATTAGACCTCCCGATGTAATGTTTTCGTCGTCCATGTCAAGTGGAAGCTAGAGCAGGATTTTGTCAGACACCTCTTGCGGCGTACAATGGAACTGGTGCTGTGTCTATGGCTTACCTCAACATCAATAGAGTCATCGGGAATACCGACTGGCCGGCCAAGGGTGAAAGCCACAACTCTGTCAATATCATAGGCCACCCAGAAACATCTCTTGGACATTTCCTTCGTAAGAGCGTCCGTGTTTTTATGATACTTCTCTGCACTTCGGTGATACCCAAGCTCAATGCAATGGCGGATAGCCATACCAGAAACCTTCCTATAGTGACAGCCAGTCAGCTTCGAGCAAAGGGGAGGAGACTCTGACCATTCACGAACCATAAGCTGACGCCAACTGGCGACCTGATGGAGTAGACCGCACAAGACAGGATAGCCTGTATTGACTCTAGGCTATCGAGATCTAAGACAGCTGCAATGTGGTCTAGCGCCATCGAATAGGAAGCTTCGGCAGCATCGTAATGACTCTGACCGAGTACAAGAGAACCAATCGCATAAACCTAGTGTTGATGTAAGCATACGAGGAATCGACGTGTTGCCGAAGAGCTCACCATCAACACGAAGAACAAAGAAACTCCGCTAACGCTGCTGAGATCACCTTCAAGACTCGCTTTCAAACAACTCTCTTCCCAGATCTGGAACGTTGGCTTGTGAAGAAAGGGGTATTGAGGATGAATGTTGTTGAAGTAAGCCTGAGAAAGATTGGCCCTCAAGGTGGGCGACGGCAGCCGCAACGGAACTTCGCGAGGCACCTCAGAGCCAGGCCCTTTTGCACGACCCGCATGGCTATGTTGTGAACTACCACCTCTACTTGCAAGACCCATGGTAGCGCTCACAATCCGCGAAAAGGAGACCGCCGAGGATGGCCCGAAGTAGTGAGGCTCTCTGCCAGCAGCGCTGAGACAGAGCAAAGCAACTTCCGAGGAGAGCATGTCGACATGGTGATCATCAGCATCTATTGAGGGTGCACGCAGTGCTCGGGAGAAGTCCATGTCCTCGAAAGACGATTGCTCAGGCAGGCTTGGGAAAGCCGTTGGCATGTGCATGATGGGCATAGGTTGACTTGTCGAGCCTGTAGGGGGCGGGGCCGAGTGATCGGCATCGTGACCCTCGTTGGGACCGAAGTGGTCGAGGGCCACTTCGGGCCGGACCTGTTGCAAGAGACCTTCCAGATAAGCTACACGGGCCTCAAGGGACTTCATGTAGTCGCGCGGGCGGTGTAGGCCGGTCCCTGGATCTTCAACTAGGCAGTCTACCTGACTGTCAGCCGGGCCTACTCATGTGCTATTGAGGTCTCGTTGAGGGCCATACCTCTTCCTGTTCTAACGCAGTTCTGGCACTTGGGGCTTTGTCCATCGCACTGCGATTGTTAGCAGTGCCTAAGGGGGCACGGTATCGTTTAGCCTGATGAACCTTCAGTTTCTTTTGCTTGCAGCCGATACAAGCCAACATTGTTCGCTCGCCGAGCCGCGGGCGCTTTGCCGTGTGTGTGCTGGCCCTCTGGCTGCTCATTGTGAAATGCAGGGTGAAAGTTCCAGCCAGCAGCAAGGCAAAGTCTCTCAATCAGATCTCCAGTGTGGAGAAAGTCAGATATCGCATGCCTTTGAGTAAGAATCAACGGCTGTGAGTCACCTCTGATCCGATATCCTGGAGTCCGGGGGAATGTGTCAGCAGCGTTTAATCTGGCTGATAAGGGGGGTAACAGTGCTCAATGCGCCCACCTCCCCACGGGCATGCTACCATTATCAAGTGCGGAGACGGTGGAGAGATTCTCCCTACAGTGGCCGTAGCACTATCGGGACTTTCCTGCAGGCTCGGATGACACATTTTATCAGGCAAGTAACCATTGTTAGTGCACTCGGAGGACCCGTTAATCTACCGCTGCTATCCCGGCCGGCATCGGACGAGTGGGCCGAGGTACACCAACATCAGCTGTTCAAGAACCGTTGATGCATCGCGTCGGACTTTTGCCCCGAAAATTGGACATCTTGACTACTTGTGAGCAAGACTTCTGATACAAAGAAAAACATGCAAGACGGGAGTGGAAGACAATCCGAATAGGAAAGCCATAAGCCCTGGATGACGACGACCAGTTAGGTTGGGCGGACCTCTCTCCGATGGACAGAGACTACGAAGCCAGCCAACGGTGTAGGGCGGATCGGTGGGCGCTATCCTTATTAATAGCTTGTCCGGTTGCGTAGAATACGCAAAAGGAAAACAAGCCCTTTGTTGAGTCAGCATTGAAGAGTCAGATACGAGGTGCAGATTGCGGTATGGTCTGGAAGAATGGGTCGATGCAACGCAGGTCAACACGACTCGATGATCAGTTGCAGAGACGAGCGTATTTCAAGTCTCATTCTTTAGCTTGTATGAGAAATGAGCATATTGGCAGAAATATTGTGAGGTCGGACTTCGGAATAGACTGAGGTGCGCGATTCGACTCTATTCGTCTTGACTAGGCAACCTTCGTGTCATCGATCAATGGTGCTGGTTTGAGAGTGGTGTCATGTGACAAGGAATGGTAATCAACATTCTTGCAGGAAAAGCCATCGCTCATAGTAGCGCCTGTCGCACATCGTTCTGAAGTCAAGAAGTAGGATTCGTGGCTTCGCAGTGAAGCATCCTTAGAACCGGAAGAGCGGCTGTCAAGCCTCCCATGCGCCCGCATCTCGTTGGAATTACGGGTTGCAAGAGTCGCCTGTCGAGCGCATTTAACCAATTCGAGGCTTTCTGGTTCCTCCATGAGAGCCTCGCTAGCCACGCATAATAACCATTCAACACCGTTTCGGAGACCGACGCTCTCGCTTCTACCGGCTTAACGCGAAGTCTCGGGACCGGCTCGAGCGGCTAGACCGGACATATTGCTAGCAACAGATCTAGAGGAAAAACCGCGCCGTAATGACAGACCTACAACTACGAAATAGCCACAATAGCCTCAGCGCGGTGTTCGCTTCCTTTGATCTCCCCTGTGGCGTCCGGAATCGATTTTAGTGCTGAAGATCAGTCCCGGAAAACTGGGACGCGAATACCCGACAAGCCAAATCGTAAGTGGAAATGCCGTTTTCGTCCACGGCCCAGGCCTTTGCATTCCTTCACAGGCTCAGATGCTCCGGTTGAAAGCGTGTCGAGGGAACCATACCCTTGGCATCCAAATCAGCTGCACTGCAAACAAAGTTTCCTTTGAGCCAAACAGGAAATCAGATGGAGCAGAATAGACTCACTCTCTGACTCTCGCTAAGCCTCTAGCGTCCACAACCTCGGTGACCTCGACACTCGAGCCCTTCTAGAACAAAGTTTTGAGGTTTCATCTTGTCATTTTGCCCTTCGCACCGAGTGGCGTAATCGAAGAGGATAATGGTCGTCCTTCCCCCTCACCTTCTACTTTCGTTCGACTTCCACTTTCGTTCAACCGCTCTCATCACCTCGGACGTTGGATCTCTTTCGCACGTAACGACAAACGACGAACGCAAACCGAACCCGCCATCGACTACATCGGGCCATGTTACAACAACATCTTCAATGATCGTTCTTCTGCGTCCGCACGCATGATGCACCTGCTTTACAAAGCATTGACCAGTGCCTCGATACCTCCGCTCCCGCTACCGCCGCGTGATTACGCCGACTCGGCCGAGGATGTCGACACGCACAGCATAGGCGGCGTGATCGTCGCGTCCGTCGTGCCCGCGACGGCGATCTCGACGATGTTTGCTTTGTCGCGGCTGTTCGTGAGGGGATGGATTCAAAAGAAAGTGCACTTTGACGACGGCATTCTTCTGGCTGCGGTGGTATGAATGCTCGTCTTCGTGCTATCGGACATTTTTGGCTGAGCATCACAGATATCGGGATGGACATCGACAGCGACGACATTAAAGGCCGTCGCGATTGGCCACGGGAGGCACGTCGCATTGCTGAGCGACCATCAGAAGGAGGAGATTATGCACTGGACCGTCATGGCTTTCTCCTTCGGCATATTTGCTCTGATCCTGCCGAAAATCGCTGTGGTCGCTCTCATGAACCGACTCCTTCAACCTAAGAGGGGACAACGCTTATTCCTGTGGGCTCTCGTTGCATTTTGCTCACTAGGCCTGCTTGGAAACGTCCTTGGACTGTATACGCAATGTTCACCGTCTCAAGCTGAGATGTCATTCATGACGAAAGCTTGTCTAGGACCAGATATGGCCGTGGAATATTCAATATCCACTAGTGGTAAGTCAGCAGCTTATTACATACAGAGACCCTGCTAAACTGGTGGCCTCTCAGCGATATCCGCGGCAACAAATGCATATCTCGCAGTTTATGTGGCTTTCTCGATACGCAAGCTTCATTTCGCGAGAAGGAAATTGCTAGGAGTATTGATATCGATAGTGCTGGGCGCTGTGTAAGTGGTTTTTGAATGAATCCGCAAGAAATATCCAGTTTGCTAACCATGCTTTCTCTCAGTGCTTTGATAACTGCAATATTTAAATGCACGAGATTGAAGTCATTAGGTAGCCCTGACTTTACCTGTGAGCCACACTAATGTCAATTGTTCAAGAATGATTTCGCTGACGCTCTTTCACAGACGACTCCGCTGACTTGGTCATCTGGACAAGTCTGGAAGCCGACGTGGTCATCATCGCTGTTTGCATCCCAGCGATGCAGCCTCTGATTGACCATCTTTTGCCGCATCCGAGTGACGCAAGCACACTATCCTCTCACGCCCCGACATCGCCAACATCATTCACGCCACGCAAGAAGCTATGGAGTATCAGCCACGACCCAGAAGCGGCAAGAGACTGGGACACGGAGATCCAGATCCCAGAGATGATCATGGTCGAGCGAGAATTTGAGATCAATGTTACAAGAAGCGTACACACATGGACGCCAGATACGAACCCGTCGGCAGTGACGGATGATGAGAAGTTCCGGATAGTGAAGGACCAAGGACCGGACGGAACTGTCACGACGACGGTCGTTGTGATGTCGTCGGCACCGGCCGACGTTACGAGATTCCCGCAAGCTTGAAATACCCCCTATGACGATATGATTACGAACATACACAGATAATTAACATAATTATAGATGCACTCACCTTGGAGCCATGACAATGCCAAGCGCGTGTGGGTGTGAGAGCGAGTGCAAATTGCAGAAGAACACCGTTTGATGTCCCGAGGCTCCTAGAGCTCGTGATGGTGTACAATGCGAAACACCATGGGAAACGCCTGGTCCAATTCCCGTGGGATGCCGGGAATGAGCACAGAGCTTTCCGGTCCGCTGGCCGCTTAGTCAACTCCACCTTGCAAACAGCCAAGCCCCACAGTGGCTGAAGTCTTCGTGGCTCAGTCGGTAGAGCGTTGGTCTCATATTACTTCAATATGACTCTGTCTGAAGGCAGAGACATCCAAAGGTCGAGAGTTCGAGCCTCTCCGAGGACATTTTTTTGCTATCCATGGATCCTCCTTTATTTTTCTTACGGGGTTGCTACGTAGATAGATCTCTCTATCTCTCTTAGGATTGTGCCCTCCCGTTCAGAGAACGTCTATCTGCCATCCCACAAAGGTTGCTTTCACCTAGACTCTAATGCCCTTTAGCCTATTTTACCTTATTCACTTCTTGGTTTCGCTCTCGGATTTCTAGTTTTTTAGTGTTAATCCCGCGTCCACATGTTCTTATCTTCCTCAAACTAAATCGGGGACCTATCCGATGGGCACACGCAAGCCTAAAGCAATTGAATCAGCACCCTTGTAGTGTTCGGCACCCTCTCTTCGTCGGTGTTGCAGAGCCTAAAAAATGACGTAAAATCCATGTGGCCAGCCAGCGAACGACAGGCTCAGCGCACCCTCCCTAATGACTCGCGCCCTGAACACACACTTCCATGTCTCTAAGCTTCGAGACATCGAACTAGATGGGCCCGCGGAAAACACCAAGAGCTTCTCTATTGCTATCCAGCGAATTTTCCGAGATGGTGAATGGCATCGAGGCCTCCAAGAGACCGGATAAGACGGGATGCGTGCTAAGGCTCGGTTACGTAGAGATGGGGCTACAAACGACCCTCTCCGGTGGCCAAGATTGAGGCTTCGCCATTCCACGTGTCAATTTAATTGGAGCGGTCAAACGCAGCGCGCGTCACGGCTCGGCGCGGGCAACTTCTCCTCTCCCGAACACACGCGACGATGAAGGCATTTTTCGACAAGGCGAAGAGGAAGATCGAGGCGGAGATCGCGGCCATCACCGGCGACGACGACGAGCCCCGACCGGCGCCACCGCCTCCGGTGCCGACGGACAGCCGGCCGCCGTATCAGCAGGGGCCGCCTCAGGGGTTCGAGCGGGCCGTTTTTGCGCATTTCATGGTGAGCAGACTTTCTGCGATTGAAACTTTGAGGGGCCTTGCTGACACAGCAACAGTTGAGTAACACCTGCGAGTACACCGTGGATGAGTACAAGGTCGATATCGGCCTGGCTCAAGAGGCGCATATTGATGGCTTCGTGGTGAACTTTGGTATCCACGAAGAGGCAATCGTGAAGCTCCCCGAGTTCTTCTTCGCAGCTGAGCAGACGGGGTTCAAGCTGCTCCTGTCATTTGACTACGAGGGAGCTGGAGCTTGGCCTAAAGAGAGAGTAATTGAGTTGCTGAATCGGGTGAGTGCACCTCAATAAAGCGCTTCCATGCCACGTGCTGATGTCCACCAAAGTTTGGACCCTCTCCTGCGTACTTCAAGCGCGGATGGCAACCAGTTGTTTCCACCTTTGAGGGAACCGGTAACGCTGCCGACTGGCATGACATCAAGGCCGCGACCGGATGTTTCTTCATGCCCTCGTTCTCGTCAATCGGTGCCGAGAACGCCGTGAACACCGGTGTCACCGATGGTCTCTTCAGTTGGGCCGCATGGCCGCATGGCAACACTCGTAAGATGGATCCCGGCTTGGATGCTTCCTACCGTCACTTCTTGGGCAACAGACCGTACATGGTTGCTGTTTCGCCGTGGTTCTACACCAACCTCCCGACCTGGAACAAGAACTGGGCTTGGAAGGGCGATGATCTGTGGAATGACCGCTGGAACGAGATTCTTCAAATAAGACCTGAATACGTGCAGATCGTGAGTATCCTTGGGACAGCGAAAGGCAGTACCTATTCTAATAACGAGGGCAGATCTCGTGGAACGACTTCGGTGAGTCCCACTACATCGGACCCCTCCACGAGAAGCAGTTTGGCGCTTTCGAGTACGGCAAGGCGCCATTCAACTACGTCAGGGATATGCCTCACGACGGCTGGCGGCTTCTGCTCCCTTTCCTGATCGACTTGTACAAGAACGGCCATGCCACCATCAACCGGGAGGGAGTAGTAACGTGGTACCGCATTCACCCCGGCCACGCTGGCGACTGTGGGGGTACCACAGGCAACGCACCGAGTCACGGCCAGGAGTTGCATCACCCGTCGGAGATCATGGAGGACAAGGTCGTGTTTTCGGCTCTCCTCACCGGACCCGCTTCGGTGACGGTGAGCATTGGTGGTGTGCCGCAAGAGGCGTCATGGGATGATGATGGAGTACCAAACGGCGGCGTTGGTGTCTATCACGGCAGCGCACCTTTCAACGGTAGACTAGGCGAAGTCGTCGTGACCATTCATAGAGGAGCAGACGTTGTCGCCCAGGTTCATGGCCGGCCAATCACCGAAGAGTGCACAGAAGGTATCAACAACTGGAACGCTTGGGTGGGAGGTTCCTATGCACCGGTTGGTACACACGCTGTCGCGCATTTGGGATAAACATAAGGCACAGTTGCTTGTTAGCGTCTATTCTAACCCAGATCAAATATCATACAATATTGCGTACGGCAACCAATGTCAACGTTGAATGGCGCTCTATATTGACTCAAAGTGATTCTACAATACGAGGTGCAATAGCTGCCAACTTCTCAAGTAATTCTTTCCACAGCTGCTTTTGAACATTGGTTCCTTCATCACTCGTAATGAACTTCGACGGTCTGTGTACTGGCAGTTAGTTGAGAACCGAGAGGTGATTTTCTAGACGGGGCGATCTGAGCGCTTATCACGTACCTGCCTACTTTGCCGTCATCAAGGTACTGTCCATGCGTTTCTGGTCCTCCTTCAGCAGCTAGAACAAGTGTACGGCTAGCTTCCTCTGGTGCTCTTCCCACCAAGCTAAGCACAACTTTGACAATTTTCCCCTGAAGCCAGCCGAGATTCCGAGTGACTTCCGTGTCAGACAATCCTGGGTTTACCACTGAAACGACGATGTTGCCCAACTTCTCTGACTTGGTGACGTTTTCCGCGAGCTCTCTAGCGAGCTGAAGCTGGATGACCTTGGAGATGTTGTACCTAAAGTCCTTCAGTTTACTGAATTCGCCGATCTGCGTGGCAGGAAGAGTTTACCTCTCAGTCATACGAGCGACTTTCTCCACAGCCAAGTCTTTGAAGATGTGTTCACTCTTGCTCTCGATGAAGTCAACCCTGGCATGGCCGAATGATCCAACGAAGGTGATGACAGTTTCCTTGTCATATCTCAAGGACGTTTCCCTCATCTTAGGCAATAGCAGCATGCTGAGGAGAAGCGGGCTCACAGCATTGACTGTGATGAGGCTGTCATCCTTTTCTGCTAGTATGAAGTCATACGTCATGATGCCGGCGTTGTTGACCAAGACATCCAGGCGCTCAAGACTGCGGGCATGCTTGGCGAAATTCTGGACACTCGCGTAAGAGCTCAGGTCTAGCTCCCAGACTTCAACGACTCCTTTTGTCCCCGTTGCTTCCTCTAGGCGGGTTAAAGCTTCCTTGCCCTTTGGTATACTTCGCACTGCGAAAATGACTTTGGCTGCTTCGAGGAGGATGAAGTGACGTGCGGCTTCAAGGCCGAGGCCGGTGTTGGACCCGGTGACGATGATAGTTTGGCCGTTAAATTTCTTCGTAGGTACCGGGACCTCGGTGAAGAGCTGAGACTGTAGAAATTCAATAACGCTAGGCATTTTGGAACTTGAACGGCTGTTTTCCTCTTGTCCCTGAGCGGATTATTAAGATGGTAATGATGAGAATGTTGTCAACGGTAAGGGATTTGAGATGGCTCTGTGATAGACGAGGTTGTTGGTGGAAGAAAGCCTCGAGGTGATATTGAATCAAGTTGAATTGAAAGCTTCACCTTTTAAAAGTGTTGCTTATGTCCGTTTGTATCCTTTTGATACTCTCTTGCCATTTGCTCCAAGCTGGGCGGGTTTCCGCCTCGTAATCAAAGGCTTCTTGATCAATTATCCTTTGATTAAAACAATAATTCGCGACACTATCATCTAGATCACGGTTCGCGAATATATAACAGTAAATCACTTGAAGGGAAATGTTTGGATACGTTCTCTCGTTGATTTCTATCCTGTATCATCAACGAGGCAACTAAGACCAAGAGCTGAACATAAGTGAACATCCGCCACAGACCTACAACACGCGGAGCTCTCAGATCAACATACTTGCACATCGACCATCTCGTGATAGCACGTGTGCATCCGCTCGCAAGAATGGATGTCTGATCCCCGACGAGAGAGTCTGCCTTAGTGCACGGTTGTAAGCCGGAGGCGGAACCCGCATTCGTGGCGTCGGCGGAGTCCCGCCGAACCGCGAGAGCTAAAGAGCGGCAGCAAACCACCGCCATCACAAAGGCATCCTTCCCCAGAATAGATATCAAACAATATGACGAATCTGTTTCTTCCTTGTCAAGGCATGCCACGTCGTCTAATCTGACGTGCGTCTGCGTGGGTGGTGTGCCATCAAGGTTCACCCCCGGGCCCCTCTTCGGCGTGCATGAAGTCTCCGAAAATGTTCCGTGCGACAACTTATAATGACGACGACGTTCTTATTCAGCTACAGACAACCCTCAGCTTCATCATCCATGATCTTGAGGTCCTTTGTCTAGGCTTATCTCGACCCACGCTTTCTCGACTCGTCCAGGTGTTTTCACTATCCCGAAGATGGCGGACGACAACAAAACGCCCTTGGACCACTTCAATGCGGTAGCCGAGTCCTATGAGAAGAGCACTGGTGGCTGCACGAGAGAGCTCGCTGAGAGGCTCGTCCCGTTACTCGATATCAACAACGACTCCGTGGTTCTCGATAACGCATGCGGCACTGGTATTGTCACCGATGTTATCATGCAGAAGTTCAAAAGTGGGAAAAGTCCCGTCATACACGCTGTCGACGGCGCTTCCAAGATGGTTGAGCTCGTAGAAGCCAGATTCCCGGATAACGACAATGTCCGGACAGGAGTCATGCCTGGCGAAGATTTGAACTTCCCCGATGAGACCTTCACCCACTCTGTCACCAACCTCGGATTTTTGTTCTTCGACGACGCGAAGAGGGGCGCATCTGAGATTTGGCGCACACTGAAACCTGGCGGGATTGCTGTTGTCACCAATTGGGAGGAGCTCGGATACCTTCCCGTCCTGTGGAAGCTACAGCGTGAGATACGTCCAGAAGAGGAGCCATTCAGCGTGCCTATCAAGCCCGACTGGTTCAAACCCTCTCATACGGAAGAGGTCTTGAGATCTGGTGGGTTTGAAGAGGTCGACCTTCAGGAAATGGTTGTGCATTGGGGCGCAGAGAGTCTGGAGGAGGTCTCGTCATCGATCGTCCAGATGTTTGGCCCCGCTGTATTCAAGGATTGGACTGACGAAGAAAAGACGAAAGCAATGGATATGGTGCCCTTGATACTAAAAGATGCCATTGTGTCTCTAAACAGAAACGGGCAAACATGTGTCGGGGTCACAATGAAAGCAATCGTGGCGATTTGCAAGAAATAAACTGAAAAGAGCGCAGCTTTTATAAGAGATACCAAAGATCCCCAACCAAGTAACACCAAACCGTCTTTGCCACAAGCAACTTCATGCTGAAATCTACACAAACCATATCTTGCATTTCATTTCCCAAGCACTAAACTCGATGTACGCGCATCTGCAGTCCCTCATGCACACGTAAAGCGGGGCTTGGGTTGACCAAGACAATGTCCTTGAGATCGACAGCCATCTCAAACCGAAATTTTGGAAGAACTTCGATCAAAAGCATCTTCATCTCCAACAATGCAAATACCCTGCCAATGCAGGATCGTGGTCCGTACAAGAATGTTGACATCGCATGTGGGTCCGCAGCTGTGCCAGTCAGATTGTCCCATCGCTCAGGTTTGAACTCGTTGACATCTTCACCCCAGATGGTGGGATTCAGGTTGATAATGGTCGGCATCATCATGAAAGAAGTGCCCTTTGGAAAAATTGTCCCACAGATTTCAACATCTTGAATCGATTCTCGAGCTGCCGAAATTCCGGGAGCAAACAGTCGCAGGTTCTCTTCGAGGACGTTATCCAGGTATGGAAGATTTTGAAGGTCCATATAACTGGGATTCGGTGTACGTTCCAACAGGTCTATGATCTCCTTTCGTGCCTTATCTTGAACTTCGGGATGCTGCGCGAACATCTGGGTTAACCACGTCAAGGAGCTGGCAGAGGACTCGTGCCCGGCCGCGAAGAAGTTCAGAACGTTTTCGAGTATCTTAGATTCTGACCAAGGATCCCCCATAGCGCGAGATTCCAAAATCATGTGGGTGAGTAGATTAGGGCTTTCTACGGCGTCGATCGACTTCTCGGACAATTCGGCTTCTCTGTTCCGGATGATCTCGCGTATCTTGTCGCGTACTCTGTCGTTGGCATGTTTGAAACGGTAATTTTCCTTCAAAGGGAATGAACGGATGGCGGGAAAGAAGGCGTATATGGCGACGAGGAGCATTCCAAATGGTGGAGGGTCGAAAACCTGCTGATAAAGCTCGTGAAACTCTGATGGCTTCAGGGTGATCTCGAGGTCGAACCCAAGAGCGAAGTTGACAATAACATCAAGAGTTACTTTGGACCACGCAAAAGAAACTGTCAGGTTGAGGATTAGCCTGTGATGCTTGTGGTAAGCTGGTAGAGGGGCCGGTATCCTTCTTACTATTGACAGCATCGGACTGGCTGTCGACCAATTGGTCAAGATATTGGCAGAACTGCTTTCCTTTGCTGCGAAATAATGGCATGGTCTGCTTCATATTGGCCATGGCGAATCGGGCTACAGGGTCATAAGGTTAGAGTCTAATACGACCGCAATCGGGAGTTAATCTCGCAAAGATACTCACGGGAGAGTAGCTTCCTCTGTGACCTTGACTCCTCTCCTTCTGTAAAGACCATTCCAACGCCGGTGATAGGGGTGATCATTCTTTTGTTGAACTCCGGCTTGACAAAGGCGTTTGCTTTGGTTTGGAAGATTTCCTTAAAGGCATCTAGTTGTGTCACGAGGATGGCATTCGAGTTCCCGAAGCTAGTGTAGCGAATAAAACGTTCTTTGGGCCAGTTCCTCATCCAAGAGACGAAGGGCTCCCTAGGATCACCGGATAGAAATTGATTCACAGTCTGTCCGAGCAGAAAGTAGTGATCCTATGAGAGTGTAAGATCTCCGACATGGAGCATCTACCGAGTGCACTCACCTTAGGACCGGGGATGTGTCTTAGAGGCGACACAAAGTAGGGATAGATGAAGATAGCGTACACAACGACGGCAGAATACCACGCGGCTAGAGATGCAAGAAGAACCCGGGCTATTAGTTGCAGCCATGTCTCCCGCATATAAGGAAACACCGCAGCCGCGGCCAGGGCAGTAATGGCATACCGCCAAGGTGGTTGGGTGGGATTCATCGTGCGTAAGGTAGTTTGGTTGCGCAAGAAACGCGTGGGAAATGAGATGAAAGTGGGATGGGGAAAAAGCAGTCAACCATGGAAATCGCTTGCATTTTAAAGGCAGCCCGCATCGAATGCTCCGAATAGATGGCAAATGGCTGCTTATGCACATGTGCAATGTCACCCATCCTGTAAGATCCGTTGCACTTCCACGCATCTCGACTTATATTAAGTATTCTCATGGCCGATCCCGACGATGTCCGCAACGGGCGTAGGGTAAACCTAAATAGGAAAACGGTTTGTCCAATCAGGGTGACGCCTGGTGGGATGGGATTGGTTGAGATCGATATCACACCAACGAAGTGATCAATCTCACTGCCCCTCTGTGACGAGCACAACTTTGCCATGCGAAACTGTGACGGAAAACTCTTGGATTATTGGTCTTGAGTGATTAAGGGCGTCGAGAATTCGGCTGGCGGCATATGTGGCTTGCATACATCTCGGAGCTTTCGACCAGACGGGTTGTTGCGCCGCTGAACACACAAGCCTTCTATTCGGCTGGTTAGGCTTTGACAAAAGCCCCATGTTCGTTGGTTGGGACCAGGCGGTCTATTTTGCGGCTTTGCGGTTACGCCCGTTGGAAAGGACCGGGACGGGGCAGGCAAACATGAGATCGCGGTCTGCAGGGGGGGCATATCACACTTGTTGGTGCGTTGGTTCGTTGGTTGGGGCGAGACCAAGCCTTTCGGCTGTTGAGCGGATGAATCCTTTCTTTTTGCTTAAATACCAGCTTTTCCGTCAACAATGCTCATGAGGCGGAAGGCCTTCTATGCTCGTAAGCCTATCCCGGTAAGTACTTTGGGCAAAGTTGATGAAACGGTCCACGTCCGCAGCGGTTGACATGAAGCCAAACGAGATCCTGACAGCACCAACGGGAGCGATCATCCGGATGTATGTGTCCAACGACTTGCTGTAAACTTTGCTGAGGGACACCAAAGCTGCCTTTTCCAGACCAAACGCCGTCTCACCCGCCCCTGGATTGCAGAAGCATCCCGTTCTGAGTGAAATCTTCTCTGCTGCAGACTCCTTTGCCACGAGTCTCTCATCAACCACTTTTCCAGAGATGTCGAGGAAATTAAAGCAGACGGTGCCTCCTCTTGATTCCATGTTTGTTGGTCCATATATCCTAGCCATTGGCGAGCCGTCGCTGTGCTCCATCCTGTGCAGCCGATCAAGGCACCATCCAGTCAGGCACCTGACCCTTGTGTCGATGAGGAACATCCCAACATCATCCAACCAATCCAAGCCAACCTGAACGTCAGGTATCGATAAGAAGTTTAGGGTGCCATCCTCAAAGCCCGCTTCGTCAGGGGCAATGGTGTGCCAAGGAACACCAACAGTCGCAGCAGTGATTGTGCCGCCGGAAAACCAAGGCCGCGAGTTGGCCAGCCGAGCCAATGCATCGCGTCGGACGATGAGACAGCCAACGCCGGTGGGGTACCCAAACAGCTTGTACCAGCTGACAATCACAAACTCTGGCTTGACACCAGTATCTGATAGATTGAGTCGGGACGTCGGCAAATACGCCGCGGCATCCAGTAGTACGTCATATCCCTGTTCCTGTGCGACCTGAACCCAGGAGAGCGGGTGTCGAACGCCACTGAAGTTGCTCTGGGCTGGATAGGCAAACAAGCCACTGCGCCGCGTGCGTGCCGATCCACACGAGAAAAAGCCTCCCTTGCGACGGCTGAGTGCTGAAATGAGGTCCGACGGGTCGACCCGCAGCTCCGGGGCTCGGACCGGCACGTAGACCGTTCGCGCGTGGTTTCGGCCGGCGTATTCTCGGAGGCCGTTGACGGAGTTGTGATTATCCGACGTCAACACCAGCCTTGTTCCTCTCTTGAATGGGTATGATTCTGCGACGAGACGTGCGGCGCCGGTCGCATTCGGAGTGAAGATGGCGGTGTATTCTTTGGGCGAGGCGTTGAGGTAGTCTAGCACCCGAGCTCTGGCATCTTCGATCAGTCGCGTGGCAGACTGGCTTGTAGGGTTCGTTGAGTGAGGATTGCCGAAGAGTGTTTGCCCTAGGCGTTTCTCGTGTGCTCGAACTTGGGACTTCGCAGCCAGCCCAGCGCCGGTGAAATCAAGATAGAGGTGGCCCTGCTCGTCGAGGTAGCCATATTCGGTCGCCCGCACTTCATCTAGCCGTGAAGTCTGGCTGTATTCAGGGTAAACGTCTGTGATGCTTTCCATTTTGGATGAGATGCGTTAGGTAGTGTCTGTGTGAGGTGAAATTTCGCACCGAAGAGGAAAGAACAGATACTGAGTAGAGTAGGGAGCCAAGGGAGAACCCGCGCAATTGGGTACCCAAGATCCCCCAGATTATATGAAGAATGATATGAGGTGGCAACACGGCTCTAGCTGCATGCCAGAGGGAATCCTTCCACTAATCGTCCGGACGCCTTCAGTAGTAGGTGTTGCATACCTAGGCAGCTCGTAAATTGTCTTGACCCCCTTCACTGCTCAAAAGACCCAAATTCACTGCCCTGAGGGGTTGCATCGTAAGACGAACCGGGCCATCGGATGCCGATTGTGTCTGGAACAGTGACTCGGTCACGTCTTTACTACAACGTATCACCGTATGGTTGGTTGAATGAGATGGACCGGTGTTGAGGTTTCCATACAGTAATTCAACATGCATCCTCACTCCCCTGTCAGGCTGTGTAGCCCCCTCTCATAAGTACTAGACAGTGTTAGGCGCGGTGCATGCATCTCAGTAAAATGGCTCTTTGTGACCATGCACTTGAGTAAACTTTGGCCGCGGCTGGGACACATGGTCGTGTGCATCCCAAATTAGAACGACGAGCGTTCCTTAGAGCTACTGCAACCCAGATCCCAAGATGAAGGGACCGATGTCACGACAGTGGAGTATCAGCATCATCTTCTGAACTATAAGATGACAGGCTGAGTCAAAGGATTGTGGGTGTAGCCGACTGCGCCGTGCGGGAGTTGACATGACGGGCTCTGCAGATCCAGACCTGCATCAAGGGGGTGGGAAGGAAGCAAGGCATACACACCACACTTCCTTCCTCGGGCCCGACGCAAGGGGGAGTTCCCCGGATCACGAACCGAGAGACTTTCTTTGCCCAGTCATCATTCTATCTTGAATGGTGAGATCACAACCAGCCCGGCGAACCTTTCGGGCGAGATTTCGTTTCACAAGGAGGTAGGACAGCTGACCGAGGTTAGTAAGACATGGCCATTTCATCTGGCCTTCCAGAACATGCGACACGGAAATATCCCATGCTTCAGCGGACAAGGTCCATCTCCGCTGGTCAATTGGGCTTCCTCTTTTGGGACTCGTACCAGTTCGCCCTATGAGCGTACAGAAACGCAAAAGCTGCAGCCTGGCCAGCCTGGAGCTTCCCATGCATGCATCATGGATATGCCCGGCTGCGTGGATGTGGGTCTTTCCAAGACACTATTACATGCGCGCAGGCCGGACGGCAAGATTCCGTCCTCTGATCGCTCAAAAGACATGAAGTCCGACGCTTCATCATGGATATCACACTGCCGTCTCCACGCTTTCTCACTCCGCCCGGACATCTTGTTCACAAGTCCCCTTTTTTGGCCCAATGTGCGTGCGCCAGTGAGTATCGAGTCGTCTTGAGGTGGTGTGTAAGACGCATGCCAGTGGATGGCCGCCTTCAGCTGCATGGGGATTGGTGCAAAGTCGCTTGAATCGGACCGCTGATTGGATGTCTCATCACTCAATATTCTCGAGCCACAGCGAGGAATGTTAACGTCTAGCCTCGGAATCATTGGTTTGACGTAGCACTGGGGCACAGCTTACTCTTCTAGCCCATTTGGAGCCACATTGACTCGCAAATCAACCGAATCAGAGAGGAGAATTCAGCCAAGAAGATGCACTGGAGTGTCACACTCTACGAATTGCTGCTATTGGCCTTGGAGGGGGGCTATCCACGGGCAACATTTGGCCTTTGGTCACAGCATTAGTAATTGGATCACTGTCTAGTTCAACCCGACCATCCTCGGCGTGGGTACGCACTTGACGCGTCAGTAGTGCCTGTGATATATGCAACTACCCGTCGGGTTTCGAGTCTCGAGTCTCGGTGTACGGGAAATTTAGCACGGTGTTCTCGAGACACCATAATGCCGCAGAGGGGTTCACCCCAGGACAACGAGCAGATTGAGAGTCTGGCCCTCGAGCGATTTCCGGCACGCTATGTCACACGGCTAGGCTAATTGAGGGCCAGGTCAGGCTCGTCGGGAGACCCAACGGCGGGAATTTCGAACGGCGCGTGCCACGTCAATTAGCGTTGATCGGGGCTGAGTTTAAGACAGCATAAAGTCGGCTCGACCGATCAACGCTCATAGCCTCATTTCATCCACGTGGAAAGCTTCAACCTAATGTCAACGCTTATGTTGAACACCAAGCGCACCTGGAATTAGCCTACTATTCGAGACTACATCACATACGTCCGTAACATCCAGACTCTTCAGCCCCAGGAGCTAGTATCGGAGCTGAAGCTCTCTGGATTTGCTCGCTGGTGTAATCATCAACGTGTCCATCGCACAAATGACGGACCTGACCACGGCGAACTCTCTTATTGCTTTCCCAAGTTCCGAGGGGGGTCAGTGGGAGGTCCATCGGGTGTCACGTAGGCCTTTGTGAGTCCACCATCCACAACCAGGTCATGAGCGTTGACAAAGCTACTCTCGTCGCTGGCGAGGAAAACAGCAGCTTGTGCTTGCTCGATAGCCTCACCAAATCGGCCCGTTGGGAAGTGAACCTCTCGTCTGAATCGCTTCTCTTTGTCCTCACCCAGAAAGTCCTGAAGCATCGGAGTACTGTGTCGTGTTAGAATAGGAGCCAAACAGCTGAGGTATTCGTGTAATGATGCTTACTTCAGAGGTGCTGGGCAGATGGTATTAAAGCGGAAGCCTGTGGATGGGGATACCATTAGCTGGCGAAAGCATCACATGGTGCAGGGTCCGCGGTAATCACCCTCTCTAGCGTGCACAATCGCCATCTCTCTTGTGAAAGCCATAACAGCACCCTTACTGGCAGTATATGCCACCTGAGGAGTTGCGGAACCGACAATTGAAACCATGCTGGCAGTGTTGATGATGCTGCCCTTCTTCTTGCCATGCTTGCGCAGAGATCTGACGGCGTATTTGCTTCCATACCAGACGCCCTTAACATTGACGTCAAACGTCTTGTCCCAGATGTCGGCAGGGCACTCTTCGGCGTCACCATCTTTCGGATGCATGATGCCTGCGTTGTTGAAGATGACGTCTAGGCCGCCCCAGCTGTCCAACTGAGCGACGGCTTTCTCTACCTCGGACTCCCTCGACACGTCAACAACAAGTGATTCAAGAAGTCCTCTGGCGTTGGGTACAAGCCCCTTCACACGGGCCAGGGCTTTATCCAAGATTGCACGGTTGATGTCGGTCATCAGAACCGAAGCACCCTCCTTGTACATGAGAATCGAGGCTTCGAGGCCAATACCACTGCCATGTACATGTCAGTAGGGTTTACCAGGAGAAGGCAAATGATGGGAGAAATGTGACATACCCAGCGGCACCCGTGACTATAATATTCTTCCCTTCGAGTCTGCCTGACATGATGCTGTGATTCTTATACGACTGGGCAGGTTGGAGTCAAAACAGCTGAAGGCTGAAAAGGGAACGGAGGTTCAGGCTACTTCCGACGGGTTGATGTCTAATGAGCTCTCACTGATAAAACGCATCCTCACCAGGCCTTTATATAGCTTGTGCCCTTCAGATTGATCGCATCTGAATGTCGCCGGCCGCGACGAAGCTGCGTTCTGGTGGATATACGGAATCCTGAGCCCATGCCCCTTGCGCGGGGTTCTTCGACCGCCATCGGCGGCTTCCCGATCAAAGCTCCGACTACTGGGGTGTTGGAATATGTATGCTTATCAGACGGCTCCGATGCCAACGTGGGGGTTCCGGACCGCGGTCGTCCCGAACTTCCGTTCCTTCATAAGAGACCGCGCAGCACATTAATGCCGAACACTCAAGACCTCATTTGTTTAGTGTAATCAGGGTCATAATGTTGGACAAGCTGATTGTGCCTTGCGTAGCTGATTCACGTTGGCCTTGATGCAAACAACATGCTATCCGCGAATCGCCGTATAATCTTTCATTGGGAAAATCTCTTATGATCAAGAGCCCACGCTCGTGCACATCTCTGGGTTAACGTCAACGATGCTGATTAAAGCTTGAGGATTTGGCTTTGTGCCGGGACAAAATTTCGTCATTTGAGTGGTACAGAGATCTAAAGCTGAATACCACCTATGCAAGAACTCCATATCACATCTAGCTCCTAAGCCTGTTGCTGCTTGACATGATAACTTTTCAACTTGACGAAGAAATCAAACCCCTTCGGCCCCAAAGTGCATCCAAGCCCCGACTTCTTCCAACCAGTCCAAGCAAGATCCTGCAGCACACATTAGCAGCTTGTTTCAGAACTCACACACTTGGAACCTACTGGATTGGGGTAATCACAACGATTGACAAACACAGTGCCGGCCTCGAGACTCTCAATCATCTCCTCTCCACGAGGGATATCTGTGGTCCAAACGCTGGCAGTCAGGCCATAGTCCGTGTCGTTCATGAGTTGAATTGCCTCATCGTCGTTCTGGATACATATCACTGGGATGATTGGGCCAAAAGTCTCCTCCTTCGCGATTATCATGTCATGTGTGACGCCTGTGAGAATCCGCGGGATTACATAGTTGCCGTCAGCGGAAGGGTTCTGAAATGTGGCATTGAACGGCGTTGCATCACGGGCGCCCTTGTTGAGTGCATCTTCGACTTGTTGTTCAATAGACTTCTGGGCAGCTCGTGAGATGACGGGCCCAACGTTAGTTGATGCATCAAGCGGATCGCCGAGTTTATACCTGGGTTTTGTCAGCGAGGATGCACCAGTCAGATTCTCTACCAGACTTACATCTTCAACTCATCTTGCAGCTCTTGGACAAAAGCATCATGGATGTCTTTATGCACGTAAATCCGCTCCACAGCGCAGCAACTTTGACCCGAATTGAAGATAGCGCCATCCACAAGCTGAGCCGCTACATATTTCAAGTCCGCGTCGGGCCGTACGTATGCTGGGTCATTCCCTCCAAGCTCAAGGTTGAGAGGTATCGTGCGACGGGCCGCGGCTTCACGTAAAGCCAACCCTCCCGCAGTCGAACCAGTGAAGCTCACCGCTTGCATCTCGGGGATCTTCACCAGTTCGTTGAGTACGGTAGGATCTCCGGACTGGACTACCTGGAGGACGTTCGTAGGCAGACCAGCTTCGGCAAATATCTCGGCGATTCGCGTGCCGACTAAAGGTGTTTGCGGCGACGGCTTCAAGATGACCGTATTTCCAGCTAAGAGTGCTGGAACGAGCGCGTTCACGATGATGAGGTACGGGAACTGGAAAGGGGCTTTGGTCAGTTATACAGGACTTCCCGACCGTTCATAGAAAATTGACATACGTTCCATGCAAACACCACGAGAGTCGGGCCAACTGGGACCTTCTTGATCCATCTCTTGAACCCTGCCTCGGGACGACCGGGTATATCACGCAAGGCTTCTTCGGCGATGTCGAGAAGGTAGTCGGCACGCTTCTGCATCGTCTCAATTTCCTTATGGCTGTAAGCAATAGGGCGACCCATTTGCTCACTGAGTTCGCGCCCGAGATCATGCTTGCGTTCTTGGATGAGCTTTAGGCCGCGCATCACCATCTCCTTCCTCTCCGCCAGCGACAGCAGCTTGAACTTTTGGAAGGCATCCTGAGAAGATTTGGCGATGGCCTTCGCGTCTTCGAGACTCGTACTGGGAGTGTTTAAAAGAACCTTGCTGGTTGACGGACAGATCGTTTGAATGGTCGTGGTAGACATTATGGAAGAAGTACGGCTCGGGTCTGAGGGAGAACGATTGGTGACACCCAGAACAGAAAATGGTTATCGGAAGTTTATGGTAAGCATCAACGTAACTTTGGGAGTTGATGCATTGAGGCCTGTAAGTCTTGATTTAAAGCTTATCGGCATGCATAGCCTCGCCATATCATTGAGGGCGAGTGAAATCGGCTGAACCGGTGGTTACCGAGCTGTAGGGACATCTTCAGACCGTTGCCGCGATAAGAGAATGTTGTCGGTATCATGAGCCCCGATCGGGCCAAGGTTTGCCGTCTCCGACTCGGTCACGGAGTTTCATCGCTAAGGCCGACAGTGTTCACGGGTCACCACAATCTCACCGCTCTCCAAACATGATGCTGCTCAGCAATGATGGAGTGATGAGCGCGATGGCCCTATGGGAAACCGCGCTATCGCGGTCTCGGACCGCGCCGCCCGATCGCCCCGCATCAGGTCCCCCGCACATAAAGGACATTGGGGCTTCGGGGTCGGATAATAGCCGGCCGGGTGAAACGGTCACTTCAACAACTTCCAATCCGCAAGCCAATGTTGCTGGGCGGCGAGTCTGGATCCATAGAGCAGGCGACATCCATGTAAGCTCGATCAGAAGGAAGACTTTGTACCAGCCCCTTTCTACTCCTTGACAACTAAAAAGAGTCAAGAATACCCCCTTGATCTCCAACTGCACCTTGACATCATCCCCTGCACGCCATATTCTTCCCGTCAACAGCAATGGACCATCACTCACAAGCCACATTATGCACCCTCCGAAGCGCCACACATGCCAGCACTATTGCAACCGTGGACAACATTGAGGCTATTTTAGCAAATGATGAAAAGGTCAGGGTCGCAGGAGTTGATGCCGACGGTATCCTTCGAGGCAAGATCATGGACAAGGAGAAGTTCTTGTCCTGTATTACCGGCGGATTCGGCATGAGTTCTGCCATCTTTGCCTGGGATATCCACGATGTTTTATTCACGACAGAGACGAAGATCGCAACAAGCGAAGATGGATTTGCCGATTTTGTTGCTTTCCCCGACCTTTCTTCCTTCCGGAGACTCCCTACAGAAGACGACATCCCTTTCTTTCTTTTGAGCTTTGCTGTGGGCAACAGTCCGGTCTTCGCTTGCCCGCGTAGCATGATTCATCAGCTATGTGATAAGTTAGCAGAGGCAGGGTGTAGAGCCCTTGCTGGAGGTACGCAACCCTTTCCCGGATTCATTGACCTTTCGCTGTTCTTCAGTGGAGTGAGAGCCATAAAGCTGACGTTGAGAAGTGGAGCTCGAGTTCATGAACTTTCAGACACCCTCAGAAGACGGATATGGATTGCCACAGGGCAGACAAAACCTGTCTACGTTCTTGGAGAAAAATACGCCTTCGGCCTTGCGTCCTCTTACTGGCGGCATGTTTGGCTACAGCACATCACGTCCGATAGCCTCGAAGAAGTACTTCCATGAGATATTTGACTTTAGCAAGAAGGCAAACTGCGGGTTGGAAGGCTGGCATACGGAAAGCGGCCCCGGCGTCTACGAGGCTGTAAGTCGCCCTATGTTGTTTGAATGATATGTTCAACTTTTGAACGACTTTCTAACGGTCATGCGCACTTCAAGGCTCTAAAGGTCAGCCCAATCGACGAAATGGCAGACAAAGTTTCCATTTTCAAGTGAGTCGAACTTATGTTGAGGCTGTCGAACTTGCTACTAATATCAACAGACTGATCACCAAATCGCTCGGAGTGGAACACGGCGTGACGCCTTGCTTTCTCGCCAAGCCAACCCAAGGCCTGCCTGGCAACTCTGGGCATATCCATGTATCTCTAACTAATCTGGACGGAAAGAACATCTTCGCTCGGGCGGGTCCCCCCGATCAAACAGCCGCATGGCCAGACATCGCACAGCTATCTGACGTTGGTCGATATTTCCTGGCCGGGATTCTCGTAGCTCTGCCAGATATCATGCCTCTTTTAGCACCGTCCATCAACTCTTACAAGCGCTTGGTGGAGAACTTCTGGGCCCCCGTAGATGTGAGTTGGGGGCTCGAGGATCGCCTTGCTAGCGTGCGACTCATTGCGCCTCCGGTATGCAAACCAGCGGCGACACGATTTGAAGTTCGCATCCCAGGAGCCGATCTGCATCCCCATTACGCTCTGACGGCGATTGTGGCTGCGGGCTGGCGAGGGGTTGAGAAGAAGCTGGACATACCCATCCCGCCCGCGAAGATCCAACGCAAAGACACAAAGCCAAAGTTGCTTCCTGACTCCCTCTTTGAGGCAACACAAAGATTCAAGGCACCTGATAGTTTGGCCAGAGACATCCTTGGGGACGACTTTGTGGATTTCTTTGCTGCTACGAGAGAACATGAGCTGCGTGTGTGGAGGGAAGCAGTCACTGATTGGTAAGACCTCTTTCTGAAGCTGTTGGATGAGGCTGACTATCACAGGGAGTTTCGACGATACATTGAAGTTGCCTGATGGAGATAATGGGCTGGTTGGAAGAGGAGCTGTGAGAGGGGTGCCTAGGTCAAGTACCAATTGTAACATCTATCTACCTATTTGGTCTGCGGAAATGTCTGGGTCACTCAGCCTTGTATATGGAGATCTAGATTTCAGAGAAGATTTGGCATCGGGTTCCCCTGCCTCGCTCCTCAATGGAACCATTTCTATGCTAGTGTCACCCAGCCGTGTAGTCGAACAGCCTCTGCAAACCATTGCATCCGCGTTCCCGCGCGTTGCTGCGGATCCAGCCCCCAGTTGGAACAGTTTCCAGGCTGCTTGAAGGAATACCAGGTCAGCTAATAAAATAGCCAAGAACATCACTCCAGGACTCTTTTGCTGAGGTACCGAACAAAGGTACTCGGCCATGATAGTGGCATCCTTGCATAACAGAGGACCTGTTTTTGACCGGAACTTCGCATAAGTCTCATTCAATGGAGTAAGACCGATATCGCCGCCGCGGCCAAGTATTGCACCAGGGGCTGGGATTTCATTGAAACGACTTGGGTTCAAGCCGCCAATGGTTGCTGAGTCGTTGAGCAGGCCTCCCTCTCTTCGAAATTTGTTGTCTGGGGCCATGATCGCGTACTGAAGCCCGTCCTCATCTAGGAGAATGTTTGAGGCGTTGCAGTTACCCAGATCCATGGCAAACAGGGAGTGCATGATTCTCCCGTAATGCAGACCTTCTGCAAAAGGTGCCGTGACAAAAAACTAACGTATTATTAGGCCTTTCTCTTTTACGCAGTCTGGGAAAAGGCCCCGGAGTCGGACTTACGTCTGAGTCGTAGCCAGTGTTCCCCAGATCTTGCATCCCACTATGCAAAATTTGGGCCTTAGAAAAGGCCAGCCACCACTGCAGGTTGAAGAAGCTATTTGAGCGAATACTGTGGGCAAGTTACTTTGATCGTTCTATTCGCAGTAAAGGAGAGCTGAGCAGAGGTGAGGTATTGATCATCCCCAACAACGACTTGAGAGGTCGCAGTCAAAACGCCACCAAAGTAGGCGTTCGAGAGCCGACTTCCCCACCACACGCTTGAACGGGTTTCGTAATCATCGTCGAGTACGTAGTCGTAGATAACGTCACTTTCGCCCGAATATTCAGCGTCGATGGTGACATCTACAAGACCAGAGTCGGAAATCACAACACAGCGAAGGCTGGCTGCTACTGTCGAACGCCCCCATGATAGCCACCATGAAGGCGGCTGAGCGTTGTCGCTTTTGATGAGATTAATCTTGAGTGTATCGAGATGGCAGTCTTCGAGAGTCGTATTCCTGTAGCCGATGGCAGGTAAATTTATGAGGTGGTCCATCACACGCTCGGTATCGGTCTGCCGAGGCTTGATGCTTTTAACCTTGTAGTTAAATCCGAGATTAGAAGTGAAGAAAGAGCTCCCAACCGTCAGCAAGTGAGGCTGACATTCAGCGTTCATATCGTTCTGCCAGTTGAAAGGCCGTTTCTGGAACCATCTGTAGCAGCAATTTGTAATTAGTCAGAGAAATGCGCCCTTTGAGATGTCAAATAATACCTCGAATGGAATGATGCTTCGGTGTCGTTAAGGCTTTCGGTGTAGATGGTCTTGAGGTAAAAGCCGTTGGAGCTGAAATTGACTAGGGAAAACACCACTGCCAAAATGAGCCCACCACCGATGGCCGCGGGTGTGAACCATCGAAAGGGATATGGCCTTGTGATAGGATACTCGAACCAAGATGAATGCATGTTGAACTGTGAGTTGCACATTCACCTCATAACGCGTGAAAATCATGAGTGAGCAACTATGATCAAGATGTCTCACTGATGTTCCCTTCTTATGGTGCGTCAGCAAATTGCTGTGCCGCTGTAACGAAATCTCTTAGGCAGAAGTAAGCCTATTTCTTCTGTTGCATTATGCCCACATGGGAGCCTGTTTCCGCGAATCACCAAGGGCCTCAGACAAGGTTGAGTAAACACTAGAGCTGACTGCAGATGTAGCGTGTGATCGAAACTCAGCCCTTGTCGCATACAGGGGTCTGAACCAGCACGTTGTTAAAATTAGGCATCAATCTGGATTTTGACTGTTCCCATAAGCTTTAAACGTAACGAAAGCTTTGCAAATGTCTGAAGTTTCAAGTAAACATGGTCAGCACCCTACAACTTCGACTACTAGGTGGGACTCAACGGTCCTAGAGTAGCGCTAGACCTCGGAATTCATCTTACACTACAGATTTGCAACGCTCAACTTTATGACGTATGCTTGATGGCGTAACTGAGTGCGTCGTAGTAGAAGATCGGTACTAGCAACGTGTGTCAGCAGACTCATCAGACATCTCTATGCATCAAGAATACCCACGATGGTACGTTGATTGATAGACAGCGTTGAGATCTCCTCCCAGCTTTTGAGCTGATGAACGGGTGGGTCGGGCCTCCTATCTCACTAGGGATAGGCTTAGGACTCTGATGACTGAAACATTCTCAAGCCGTTGTCAATATAGCAAAATTTCAGCTGATCGGCTTCAAGGTATTTGGAGGGACTTGCGGGACGAGGTCCTTGTCGTTCACTATACGCCAAGATTGACCTTCTTTCCTTGACATGAGGTATTGGTTCCAATCGTTGCTCCCAACGCGGGGGCGTCCAAGGGTGTATTCGACACCCATTTGGATTTTCTCCTGGGTTAGCTTGGCGTCATCGATTAGCATCTGTGTGGCAGAAGGAGGAATAGGACCCGCCAAGAGAGTGTCCCGTGACGTGTATTCGGACCAGGCTACCGGTGGTCGCCGTCGGTATCTTGTCCACGCAGACTTTGAATGCCGCAAGGATGTGCTTGTAGGTAATCTCTTCCATGGCGTCGTACTTGCCAAACGTGGTCGGTGAAACGCCGAGGGAGACCTCTTGATTTCAGAGGTAGCCGTTGGCCTTTGTAAGCTGGTAGTTGTAGTCAACGAGGACTTGAGCTAAGCTCAGCGGATTCGTTTCTTTGAAAGCGATGCTCGCAAACGGCTTTGCTTTCGACGACTCAAAAGGTGGCTCTGATTGAAGTCGGCCATTTAGCTGACTGCTAACAGTAAAGCATTAGCGCTGTGGAACTAAATGTAATGCTTTGGATCTGCCCAGTCTCATCGCTCGGATATGGGAACGTCTTAGACATGGTTATGGGTGAGACGTAAGCCAGTACTTATGTTCAAATCACCGAACTTAACCATCTCAAGCGATAAATTCTAGCCTCTGCGTATCAATTGTTTGTCATTCAGGCGATCGATTCAGTACCGAAATTAAACCCTTATCTGACGTATTTCTTATGAAGATGCTAGCTGAGGGCCATCTCTCTTGCCTTGGTTGCCTTGCCGAAACGCGCGGAGACGACCGATGGACAGCGATATTCAGACTATGGGCATCTTGACCGCTCACTCTACCGCACACTACCGAAGTCGTGATGAATACCGCCCACTCAGCTAGAATTTCTGCCTCACAAGTTACAACTCACAACAAACAGAAAGGCGCGCCAACTGCTTCCCCATATCCACAACACCATCAACAGGTGGATCAACCGGGGGAAGCACATCTCTCCGCATTTCAACCTTGGCATCAGTCTCGCCTGGGCCAAGTCTCCTTTTCGTGGTTCCAAACCTCCGATGCAACACAAGTCATCCCCCTGATCTCTCGTCGGGATGTCCCTGTTGGGGTAGCGTGGCATCGTTCCGACCAATCCGAACCTTTACCGCGATGGCTCCGGCCCAAAAGCGGGCCAGCGGGTCTTCGTGAATGCGACGGACCGCGCTCCAACGACCCCCGCAATCTTTCCTTATCAGGCCCATGCAAAACAGCTCCTCGTTCAACTTCATGTCGCCAATTGGGGAGCTGGATATCGCCTCAACACATCACCTCATCACATACTCTGGGTCATCTCGCTATCAGGTCCATACTTCCATCGAACTTTTCTGGTCTCAAACACAGAGCCTGGGCGCCGCGACGCGCGCCCTGCCCGATGCTGATCCGATCCCATGAACTCTTCAAAACCCCGCCGTACCCTCGCTGGGCCCATCTTCCGCGTCCGCACGGGATGTCTGACGTGCCGCGGCCGCAAGAAGAAGTGCGATGAGACGAAGCCGCGGTGCCGCGGCTGCGAACGCAACCGGCTCGAGTGCAAATGGCCCCCGTCTGCAGCCCCCAAGACCGCCCCGCCGAAGCCGGCCGGCGCATCGGAGACCGCGCGGCAAGAGAGCGGCGAATCTGCCGGCGCTTCTGCCCAGTCAGAGGCGTCTCCCAGCATGCAGGAGTCTCCGCCTCGCCAAAGCAATCAACCCTCACATTCTTCGCCAATGGGCCAGAACACATCGCCATCTCAATCGTCAGAGTCACCGAGCGGCGCGTCCACGGGATCGAGTCCACGGCCGCCAACGCGAGCGTCAGCAGCAAGCCCGAATGATCCGCAACCATCACCAGAGAACCCTCTGGACTTCTTGGCGTCACTAGATTTCCTCTCCTTCCCTACTCCAGCCGTCCCTGGCAGTAGTCGTCAAGATGAAGAAACCCCGGAGGTTCCGACGAGCCTGGTGACAGCTTCGCCTGTGAGAGCTGCGGCGAGTCCAGTGACGCAAGTTCCAAGAACGCTATCTTTCCTGCCTGGAACTAACGATAGCTTCTCAATGGAGTTGCTGAGCCATTACCTGGCTGCTACGACAATCAGTATGGCCAACGGTTCTACAGTGCAGAATCCATTCAGCGAGCAGTTGATACCAATGGCGTTCAAGAGCGACCTCGTCTTGCAGCTCCTTCTAGCACAGAGCGCGGTTCATCGAGCAGCAAAGTCTCTGAATGACTTCGACAGTGTCGCCAACACATACTATGATCGGTCGCTGCGATTGTTCCAGCAAAACCTTTCCAAGTTCATGGGCGAGCAATCTAGGGAACAAACGTTATTACTGGGCATAGCTGCCCTGATTCTATGTTTCATCGAGGTAAGTACCTCCCAGCTGCCGTTCCTTTGTTATCATGACATCTTGCATCGAGGCGGGGTGGTTTCTGATGGTCAAAATAGACAGCCAAAGGCGACATCAACGGCACGACTTACGACCATCTCATCGCAGCGAAGTCCCTCATCGTACCCTCACTCCCCCTCCTCATCTCCCTCCCAAAGTCCATGAGACAGTTTCTCGTCGAATACTACGTATACACAGCCACGCTCAGCATGATCTCGATAGACGCCCGGATCAGTGACCAATACTTTCTGGACAACGATATGGCCCTTTTGGCGACTGAGCTCGTAGCGGAATCCTATGTCGGCAACTTGTGTGGCACCTGGCTGAACCTAATCCTTCTGATTCCCCCAATATTTGACCTCGCCCGCCGAGTACAAACCCGTTCCGGCACCCCAGGCTGGCGCCCTTCGGCAGATGAATTCATGCTCTTCGCCCAACTACAAAGCCAAGTGCAGGCCTGGACCCCGAACCCGGCGGTCAGCCCAGACGTCGCGCTGGCTGGATACGTGTACCACAAAGCTGTGACTCTGTATCTCTACACGGCCCTTCACCCTCTGTCTGGAGATGAAAATGGGATGATGGCTGTGGCTACCCAAACGGCGCTGGCGGAGGCGTTATCACATCTGGCGCAGCTGGATCCAACTGTGAGGGTAAACACTAGTCTCTGTTGGCCAATTGCTGTCATTGGGTCCTGCGTGGTCGATGAGGGGCAAAGAACATTTTTGAGGGAAAGACTAGGGCATACTTTTGCGTCGATTGGTTTAGGAAACATCCGGCAAACGTCTGTATTACTTCAGCATATTTGGGATGAGGAGGACGCTGCGCCTATGAGGTCCGGGCCGTGGAGTGTCTGTCGCGTGATGAATGAGCACCAAATATGGATATCGTTTGCTTGATTGGGGTTACGATGGGCGTTGGGATGCAATGTTGGGTTTAGGCATTTGGACTCGGAGTCAACGCAGGATAGATACCATTAGACAAAAGAATTTCGCTTGAACGTCGCATCTTTACAGCCCAGTGTGCCTAGTTGGACATTTTGTCTATTATTATTCTGGTTTCCGGGACACAGTCCTGACCGTCTACCAGCCCTTCCAGGGTACCCAGGTGTCCTGCACAACATCATTCTCGTCAACCACGTAGTAAACGTGGAACGCCGCGGCGGTAATGCAAGAGTGCTGGACATACAGCGCCAACTTCTCGCCAATCTCAAAGTTGGCCTCTATATCCCGGCGCTCCGGCTCAGCGTTCTTGGACCCGGGGGCCTGGACCTCGCCAATGATGCCGTGCTCCTGAGACATTCGTACGATAGCCCAGCCAGGCTTGCCTACCGGGTTGCCGAACCCAGGGAACGCACCCGCCTCTTTGGAGAGAGCGACCGTGCCGGCGTTGATGAGTGCCTCGTTGCGCTCCGGATACACGCTGCAGACCTCTGCCGTTATCCTGACGGCCTGGTCTTCAATTGACACTAGACCGGTGGCAACTTGCTGGAGGTCATTGGTTGGGAAGTTTCCTGTTCAATGTCAGTAATTATGTCCCGCATGCGAAACATGACGAGATGCTCACCAGCGTGCAACTCCAGAGTCACGTTAGACGGGATGGCGGTCTGAAGAGTACCGACAACATGCGCCGTTGGTGTGGCGCCCACGGACAGAGTCAGTTGCTGTTCCCCGACGATCAACTTCGCCGCGCTGATGACCCCATTGACCTCATCAGCTAGAACACCCGCCGCCTCTTCTTGCGTCTTGCATCCATACGAGTGGCCGGCATGGCAGTAGAAACCGTACAGTGACACAACCGAAGACTCATTCGCTCTTTGAATGAGTTTCTGCAGACGTTCACTGCTGAGAGGAACGCCCGCGCGCTTACTGCCGACGTCAAGCTTGATGAAAATGTCCCACGGTGCCTGTGCATCAGCGCTCTTCTTTGCGGATTCTTCCAGAAGATCGATTTGCTTCTCGTGGTCGACCATGAGAAGGATCTTGACAGATTTCCTGTATTCGCTCAAAAGGGGGGTGACGCCCGAGCTGACGGGGAGTCCATAGAGCACCTCCTCCAAAATTCCCTCTTTTGCCAGCGGCAGCAGACCCCTGATTTCTGATAGTGTCGATGCGACTGTCTTGTTGAACTTGCCGTTTCCCAACATCAACCGCGTAACTTCGGTGGTCTGGAATCGTCAGATAATTTCAAATCCTCATTGAATTCGTCCGAAACTTACTTTGAGTGTCTTCACGTGAGGTCTGAAAGCAACTCCGGCCTTCTCGACATCTTGATGCAGCTTCTCCACATTTCTCTTGATGACCGGGAGACTGAGGACCAATGATGGTGATGGCAGGTCTGAGACCTTCTTGCCAATAAAAGTGCGGTGGTTTTCCAGTCCAAAGTCCATTGCAACTGCGTTTGCGGTTTCTTTCGCAATACTCTCAGGAACTTAGTTCAATTGCTCTCTGGCTGCAGTACTTAAATACCTTACGTGACTTTCCCGCGGGTCTGTTATCGTCGAAGGGGCTAATTGAGAGTAAGTGGGGGGATTAGTCCCGATAGCTTGTAGTATCTTCCTGTGGGCAAAATGATGCGTGCGCCTGATATGCGAGACTTAGCCGGTGCGCTTGCACAAGTAAAACCACGAGGGGTTTTGCCGAGAACGGCCACGTCGCTGAGTCGGCACTTAACTCTCCGGGTCCGGTCGCTTAAGCGCGGGAAACAAGTCCGCTATCCGCGGTCTGTTTAGGCAACTACAATATTCATCACAACGTTCTCTACATCATGATTTTCACGCCTTGGAGTATGAAACATAATTGAAAAGGACTCACTTGTGCTTTCGACTTTTAAGAATATGGGAAATGATAAGCACGGTCTTATGCCTGCCGGCTAGTTGCACAAATTCCCATGGATCAGAACTGGGGTGGATAACTACCCCTAAAACATAGTGCAATGGAACCCCGGAGTAGTGGAGCAGCAAGAAAATGTTTTGTCGATACTTCGCAATTGTTCGTTGTCAACACTCGGGTTAGCCGTCCTCTACTCATCGTCTCCCTCTCCTCACGCCATGAAACGATCGGACCCTCTTGGGGAAGGCGATGCCCAGACCTCACGCCCCCAGGTCAAGAGGGCGAGGTCCCAAACGACTCTTGACCAGTACTTCACTCGCCCACTACCGAACAGGTCGACACCCAAAGAGACGACCCAGCAACGCGCTGGCCTGCAAGCTCTCCCGGTCGAGTGCTTGGACAATATTTGCAGCTATCTTCATGATGAGAATTACTTTGCAAGCCTAGTCGCCTTCGCCTTGGCCAGCAAGACGTGTCACGGCGCGGCGAAGGGTTTCCTTGTTGAAACCATTAAGTTCCGAATTGAGAAGGTCCACGACACATGGAAGTCGGAGCTCTACAAAAACAGGCTGAAAATTCAAGAAGAGACATTCCACAGCGACGTTCGATTGTGCTCCGAGGCCCTTCTTCGCGATGGAACCTTTACGTCAGTGCGTCGCCTTGTTTTGGATGACACACGAGAACTTGACTTGGTGCACGAGCCTGGTCACCGCCAGTATCGCAACATCTGGCAGCAGCCCACCTTGAGCGATTTTGAAAGGCACAAAGATAGAGGCGGCTTCGAAGGGTACTTGTCGTATGACGACCCCCGTTCTTTTGAGGGTGACGAGGGACTTCCAGACGGCTATGGTTATCGTGGCCATCACGGCCTTCCTGAGTTTCACCGCAATGAGCTTGATGATAATCATTTCTGGGCTCCCTTGGCCGCTCTGGTGCGTAAGCTGTCAGCGTTACAGGACTTACAATTCGGTTGCTCATCTCCGTTTCCCCGCTGCTTGCTCGAAGCTCTACACGAAAAGGCATATCTCTGCAGGCTATGGATTCGCAACTTTCGTCTACACAGTGCGTTGGAGGGCCCCAACAGATCCCTTGATGGACCTGATCTGGAACTGGCTAAGTCTCCTTGTTTATATGGCGTACGATGCTGGTACATGGAGGCCGAAGTGGGTTTCGATTGTCGACGCGCAGGATGGAAAAATACAGCCAATGCGTCGGTCATGGGTCACTTAACCAGGCTCTCGCCCAATCTAAAGGAGATCAGCATGCTTATGCACCGATGGCAACGCTACGAGGCTATTTCCTGGGATTCTTTTCGACATCTTCATGAGGGCGAAGTGAAGAACACCGCGGCATCTTTGGAGTCTTTGCGCCTGAAAATCATGTTTGATCCACTCACTCCGTTAGTGAGCCGCGGCGCGCTCGAGTCGTGGAGTACATGCGTGGACTTTGCTCAATTACGGAACCTCTACCTTTCTCACTGTCCAACCTTAGAAGGGTTCCAACTTCTGTCGTCCTCCGACTTTCGGTCTCTGGAGTGCCTTGATCTTAGGGTCACGAAGAAGTATCGCGATCCGGTAGAACCTTCAGATCTGGAACAACCCGAAGAAGCTCTTCGCATGGCAGTGCAACAGTTTGTTGATGGACTTTCATCGCAGCTGTCCACGCTACGAATCACGGGCGAAAGCCGTTTCTACGAGTTTCCAGCAGGATTGTGTCACACGCTCCGGACACTAGATCTCACGAAGGGGACTGCTGAACCACTCACTATCGGCGATGTGGAAGAGATTCTCAAACTAAGCCCACTCATTGAACATTTGGGTCTAAAGATTGCTCGCACTAAGGGTGATGCGGAAGAGGTTGCTACTTACAGAGCTCTAGGAAGGTTTTCCAACCTACGGAGTCTTCAGATCTTTCTCAATGTGACGATGCCGTACATCACAAGGTCTATGCTCAGGGAGCTAGATCTTTACGAAGAGATTGAGGAAGAGTATCCCGATATTTTCAGCTGGTTACCTCCGTTTTGCAATGTTGAGGAAGAGGACAGGGAACTTGCCGATACGGTCCATCAGTTATTGAATCACCATGGGACGAGTATCTGCAATCAGTCCGATATGGATGATCGAGAAAGCGTGTACAGTCCATATAAGGAAGAACTGGTCCAAGACTTTCTCGTCAACATGGCAGTTGACGAGAAGCTGGCGCGGTCCATTTTCGGTGTCATCTCAGGGGCTGCTGCTTCTAGAAGCATATCAATGCTGCAATCTTTGAAGTTGATAACTACTGGTTATGAGGATTTCAATATCGTGGAGGAGCGGCTCTGGGAGTATCAAGTCCCTTGGAAAACGGGATGGACGGTTGAGCGTGATCCTACAAACCTATCGAAGACTATAGTCCGGGCTGACAAACCCGGCAAATGGCCGGGCACATCACCTGATGTGCTCTTGGATTACAGGGCGGGAGGGTTGGATTTAGTCCTCCGCAGCCTTTGGAAAATACGAGCCGAGGACTCTGGGGAGAATATGGACCCAAAGGATAACATCGGCCCATATGGACAGAAGCTGGATCGTTACGCAGAGTTGAACACCAAATTCGGGGCAAGGGGTAAATTGGATTGGGAGAGCTTCCCACTGAAGTTGAATGCTTAGGACGAGGTATTCTTGCATGAAGGCACGTATGCTCAATCCAGCTTTGCTTCATTTCGTTTCACTGTTTTCATTCCATTGGCCCCGAGTTGTACATAAAATAAGCTCAGTGGGCGGTCAACTTGAAAGAGCCTCGAACGGCCCCAACACTAGACAAGTGAAGACTATTTGTGCCCTTAAGGCTTAGGTTCAGGTACCATGAAAATTTTGCCTTGCAACTAAACAGAAAGATCAAGTTGATATCTCTGCGCTCTTGCCTTCTCCAAGGCCAAGAAAGTTACCTTTGAAAGTCCAAGTCAGCGTATGCGCCTTTTTGGTCGAAAGCCTGCATCAAGACTGCACGCGTCTTTCACTGGCTGTTGCGGGACATTGGCCAAACTACATGCTGTAGGACGCGGTTGGTCCCAGTATTATGTATGACGGGAAGGGGCTTATAGGAAAACTCGTTTCGGAGCGATAGAGTGCTCCACAGAATCATCGTCTGACTGCTGCTTTAGGATGACTGTTGAGACTGCTCTTCTTGTTACAGTCAAGCGTTGACGTGCTTTGCGGGGTTTAGCTAGCATCTTGTGTCGGCCTCAACAGTCGACGAATCATGAGTTCCAGAACAATCTCGGATAAGTTGATTTGTAAGTCAGTGGCACGATTAACGCCGAGTCGGACGTTCCTGCGCCTCCCGATCATTCAAAGGGCTTCGATTGTTGGCTAAGCGTCTGTGGATTAGAGATGCTAAGTGTGGGTGGGTGGAAACGGACCCTGCGGATTGCGTGCGACCATGAAGCGGGGTAGAGCCGAACTTGATGTGCTGCTGTTGGTAGTTTCAGAAGTCGTCGGTGTGTGGTTGTATGTTCCGGCGGGCTTCCGGCGAGATCCGGCCCTTCACCGAGCGGGCTCCGCATGCATCGCCGAAGCTTTGGTCACCGGTCGCAACCAGCCTGACAACGCCAGCGACAACTTCTACCAAAAGCTCTCGTCAACAAACTGGACCAGAAAATTGATCATCGTCATGCTGCCTAGATAATCACTCAGTCTGGACTGACATGGAGTTGAGGTGACATCCCACTGGAGAACCGCCTTGCCGAAATCGGCAATGGGTGTAAGGCGTGATTCCTGTGCAGTTGTCGTCATATCCAACAACGGATGTATATAGACCACGGTGCACATCATCTTCAACACTAGTGTTTTGAAGAATCTCATGCAGTAGTCCGACACAACCCTTCACACACAAGATGCCTACCGAATTCATCAGCGTAACTTTCCCCAACGCCTCGACAGAGATCAACCCGATCCCTGGCGCGGGCGTTGATCCCGAGTTCCTGGTCCGCTATGCCAGGTCACTGGACGACTACGGCTTCAACTACACCCTCGTTCCCTACGGCTCTGACTCATTTGACCCCTTCACTATTGGCGCGACTATTGCTGCCGTCACAAAAAATGTCAGCGTTATCATCGCCCTGAGGCCAAACACCCTCTACCCTACCGTCGCTGCCAAGGCTCTGGCAACTCTCGATCAGCTCAGCAAGGGCCGCGTCGTGGTGCACTTCATCGCCGGAGGCAGTGATGCGGAGCAAGCCAAGGAGGGCGACTTCCTCTCTAAGGACGAGCGCTACGGCCGCCTCGAGGACTACATCAAGATTCTCCGCCGCGCGTGGGAGTCTGATAAGCCCTTTGACTGGGAGAGCAAGTACTACACATTCAAGAACTTCACCAACAAGGTCCGCCCTACCAACGGCACTATCCCAGTCTCCGTCGGCGGCTCTTCAGATGAGGCGTACCGTATTGGCGGATCCTTGGCAGACATCTTCGGCCTTTGGGGCGAGCCTCTCAAGGAGACAAAGGAGCAGATCGACCGCATCTACGGCGAGGCCGAGAAGGCTGGCCGCAAGGACCGTCCCCGTATTTGGGTCACCTTCCGTCCTATCGTTGCTGAGACAGACGATCTCGCCTGGGACAAGGCTCACCGCACACTGGATGCTCTGAAGGGCAACATTGCCGCGGGACAGGGCAAGAACGGCCAAGACGCCAGTGCTGGGCAGCCTCAAAACGTTGGTTCGCAGCGTTTGCTTGATATTGCCAAGCGTGGTGAAGTGCAAGATCGTGCTCTGTGGTACCCCACGGTCACGGCTACCAACGCACGTGGCGCTTCGACGGCGCTTGTCGGCTCACACAAGACTGTGGTCGACTCTATTCTCGACTATGTCGACCTCGGCGCTGAGTTGATCTCCATCCGTGGCTACGACAACCTCAACGATGCCATTGACTATGGTCGCTACATCTTGCCGAGCGTTCGCTCTCAACTGGGTGGCCGTGAGAATGGCGCCAACGGAAAGCAATGAGTAAATAATGAGACATGATATCAGGTGCGAGGAGGAATAAGTGTACGAGACTCATAGATATCAAATGAAATTTGAGTAGATATTCAATCATCAAAGAATGTTATAACCCGCTGAAATCTCGACATGGTGTATTTCATCTCGCCGATTGATTTGATCATCATGAGATTCGTCAAGTATCATTACATTACATCGTCATCCAACCCCTCATCGCCCAAGGGATTGGGCCTAAGTGATGTAGACCGGCATACGGCTACCGAACACATCGCTCTTCTCAACTTGGATATCCTTCCCATGGAAATCATGCAAAAGTAGCCAGCAAACCATGCGAAACACCAACATGCACCAGATATCGCTGATCTGCTGCCCTTGATCTTTTGAGAGGGGCTCCAAGGAAGCTTCAGAGGCGATTGATCTCGCACCCCGTCCCCTTCGAGCCTGTTCGTGCTTCAAATGACGGCAGACTACTTCAATGACCCTCCTTCGGACTGAAAGGAGATAGATCTCGACCAAGACCGAGTGTCTCTCGCTCGAAGAGGCTGAGTCCAGCTTCTGAAGAAGGGAAATCTCCTTCCGACTCTCTGCGGTCTCCTCCTGTGTCTTTGGCATGGGCGAGGCCCCAGGCACGACCAACTCTTGAACCATATCCTTAGCGCTCCTGCTGGCTGGAGTTACAACAACAGTTTTGTATTCCCCATCCCTGTCGTTCAAGATACGCAATACCTCCTGGAAGTGGACGCGTACAACGTTCTGAACCAACGTAATGCGTTCTTGGTTCTTGAGAAACCCGTCGCACTTGGCGATAGCGGAGTGAAGAGACATGACAAGGTCGTTGGAGAAGATTCTTTCTTCGACATTCTGAGTGCGCCTCAGGATTGCCTCCGGTCCGTCGCGCGCCTCAAGCTCTTGAAACTTGTCTTCAATCTTGGCAGCTTCCTTGTGAATGGTGGCGACGTATGATCCGACTTCTTCACTGAACATCGCGTCACTAGAAGAGGCTTCTTTCATACCGTGGACAAAGTCGCCCAGGAACGTGCGCAGTGAGAATGACTTTCTATCCCAATGCCAAATCGTTGGGTTGGGGAGCATTCGAAAGGCGGTGCCCGGGATTTGGAGGGCGACACCGGTCATGCCGAGAAGCTCAAATGCAACTAGGGCACGTTAGTATCTAGGGACAGTGTCTCGACAGTATCTTCAACGTGGCTTACTTGGAAAGAGGTGGGTGTGTCGCGTGTCAGACGTTGGCTTTCGGAAATACTTGACGGTGTTGGTATTGCAGCCGAGCACAACAAGAGTCTCCGCAATCGCAGACATGCTTCCTAGTTGCAAGGTACCAATGTCCTTCGGTTCGTCTGTGTACTTGTGGTTGCTGCTATTTTGTTGGCGGAATATCGTTGGGCAGTAACCAAAGCAGAGCTCCTTGACGCTGTTGTGTGGTACAACGCGGTTCTCATGGAACCAAGTCGGTCCCGTCTTCTGGAAGGTAAACACGACCCCCAAGTCATCCACGTCGTACCCAGTGATCATAAAGCCGTTTCCTTGAGCGCGGTAGCGGTCCTCATTTCTATTGAACTCCTTCCAATAGATTCCCAGCATGGCTGCCATCTCCACAAGATGCGAGATGGTCGTGGTGGCGTATGGCTTCTTCATGTTGTCGGGCATGCTATCCCACGACTTCTTCTTTCTCTGCATGCCGACGGTGAGGGTGTACGGGACGAAAGTGCTGGTGGGATTGGGGTGGCACTGTGTCTGTTCTTGCCACTGAGGGGTGTGGCCGAAATACTCGTTGTCTTGCCATGTTCGCGACTCCCTCTCCATGCGCTGGATTGCCATCAAGAGCCCCAACCAGTTGGCGAGTTCGTTGTCGGCAGTATGGATAGCCTGTCGGGTGTCACCAGCCCGCAAGCTCTTGTCGATCTGGTTATATTGGTCTTGGTCCCAAGTGTACGTCTTCTTGTAGCTGTCCGGTGTTCCAACCATGTAGGTGATTTCCTTATGTTTGTGCTCTCCCAATGGTCCTCTTGGGTTTGTCGGGGGCGCGACGAAGATGACGGGAGTCTCGAACTCAACCTCGAAGCGAAATTCGTACCATTTGAAGATGCGCCGCGTGAATTGCGCCCAGTCTCCCATGACCTTTGGTGTGCATGATGAATATCCCGTAGCTGACGCATAATACTGCTGCAGCGCTTGGAAAATGGCAATGATGAACGCGAGGACGGAGATGACCAACGCGACAACGGCCACGATCAGCTCGAGGTCGTCGTCTTTTCCGCCACCTCCACCCCCACTACTGTCAGTGCTGTTCGACGACATAGTCGCGGCACTGCTGACTGATTAGACTCGCTCCAATTGGCCGCTTGAAAGGATTAGGCCATAAGTCGTTGGAATTGTTGTCGCTGATTCTGCTCAGACCTCATCGATCGAAGGCGAGTTGTGTTTGCGCCGGGCGGGTGAGCTGAGAGAAAGAGGGAGATCGTTGGATTTAAGGAGGCTCTCGGCGCCTCCAGCCGGGAGCTTGCTGAGACAAAATATCAGCCCAGCTAGGCAGCTACAAATCGGTTTGTGTACCCGCTAAATGGTTCGCTAAGGATATGCAAGCCCCTGTTTACCCCCGGTGGCAGACGTGATTCAGTTGGTGGTATTCGACATGGGTGTCATGCAGGGCTGTTCAGCTTGATGGAACTTTGGTCATTCGTCCTCACAAAAGCTCGCTGGCGGTGAAGGTAAATCTCTTAGGCACGTTAGTTGAGCGGCTGGCTGTTAACTAAGTGTATTTAGTCTTCCATATCGACTTACTAGCGTCAGCGATCGGTTCACAGAGGCGTCCAAATTCTTTTCGCGTGGACTCTTCCCGCCGCCGTCACCGAATCGCGGCGGCAGTGGCATGGCGGCAACAGCCTTGTGAGCTGTTGGATGGGAATAAGTCAGCGCTTATGCAAAGGACTGGTCTGTTGGTGGTTTTTGACGGTTGTTGGTTGGTTGTGTTCACACCAGGATTGAATCCTTCATCGATCGTGGCCCTTTTGCGAGCGACACATCATTGGCTAGAGCGGTTTTTCGGCTTCCAGCCCCAACTATTTCTACGAATGCCGATATCCGGCGATGTGAATGGCTGCACACACGTGATGCAGAATGAGATCTTCGCACCGAGATCTAGAGACATTCGTTGTCAAAGATTGAACAAAGTTTTGGGACTCAATTGCGAAAACTGGAATTACGAATGTGTTCAATAATTGGCAAGCCTCCTGATCCTGTGCCAGGTCTAAGCCAGCCACCGTGGCATCTAAACAACAGCGAGGTCACACAACCTAAGTCTATTAAACTTCTCTGTAACCAAAGGCGCGTGCGCGATGAGGCAGCATGCTCAACTCTTGAGGTTCAGGCAGTGTGGTCCCACAATCTGGGATTGATTATTGACGACCTTCTACCGAATGTCCCAAAATAATATCTGCAGCCTAGACTGGGTGTTAGCAAACTCTGTTGATTCAGACTAGAAAATACTCACCTTCTCTGCAATTGCGTACACCGTCGCTTGGGTATGCGCCGATGGCAACAGGGGCATGATACTCGCATCAACGACTCGCAAACCATCAACACCATAGACTTTCAACTCAGCGTCCACGACGCCGCCAAGAGCCTTCGGGAGCATTGCGCAAGTTCCTACATAGTGGTACTCCGTTGACGTGACCCCTTTGATGAAGTTCAATATGTCCGTATCGCTTTCAGTGGCCGTTCCCGGAAGCGTCTCAGCTGCACCCAGGGCTTCAATGGGCTCAGTTGCCAACAGTTTCCTGTTAAACCGCAATGACTCGACTAGCACCTGCCCATCGTAAGGATGGGAGAAGTACCTGGGGTCGATCGCAGGCGGTGCAAAGGGATCTGGTGACGTGATTGATACCGTTCCTCTGCTGAGGGGATGCATCAGAATATTGACGACTGAGCGACCTCCATCAACGTAGAGGAGTTCCATTGCAGCGGTGGAGCCTTTCGAATGCATCGATGCAATCAACTCTGTCTGCTTCTCATAGCCAGCAACCACCGTACTGTCGATACTGTCATGTAGATATTGTGTAGAATTCGCTCCAATGGACAGGATGAGGTAATTGGCCAAGTCGGCTTTAGTGAAATTGTAAAGCGGGATGAAAGCCAGGGCTTCGGCAAGAGTGTCTGTCCAACGACCTAAAAAGCGCCCGGCTTTAGTAAGCGCTCTCCGAGTACACGTAGTCTAAGTGACTAGGGAATAGTTCACCTTTTCTCTCGGCATAGTAGAGGTCCCGTTGCTCGGCGTCAAATGTTGCATTATCAAGGTCAGAGTTTGCAGGAATACCGGGGTTGACTGTCTTGAAGTTAGTGAGAATACCTTACGGCAGGTGAGCAGACCGACGTGATGCGAGAGTCAGCCCAAACGGGTGGTCCTGGAGGTTCTCGCCAACCCCAGGCAGGTCGACTGTAACATTAATCCCGATATTAGTCAATAAAGAGGCTGGGCCAATTCCAGACAGCTGCAGAATCTTTGGCGAGTTCAGAGCACCTGCTGACAATATAATCTCCCGGGTAGCGATGGCACTCTGGAGAGAGCCATCGGTTGTCGAGGAAAACTGTTTGCGCGACGTTTAAAAGAGTAGTCTCATTGGGTCGATTGGCGAATAAGCTTACCTCGACTCCCTTTGCAGTTATTTTTCCGTCTGTCGTGTCAAGAATTATCTTGGTGACTTGATGTCCAGTCAACACCATCAAGTTGGCCCTGGTTGATGTAGCGTCGAAGTGAGCTGTTCGGGCACTTGATCGCGACTGATTTCGATGGTCAACTGAGTGCGTTGTAAGGTAGGCCCCAAGAGGATCACATCCTTGATCAATCGGCGAGGTTATGCCAAGGCCATGCATGGCGTCGAGGAAGTTGGCTGCATCATTAAGTTTTGAACTTTCCGTGACATGAGGTCAAAGAAGCTACGCACTATTGTTTGGATGCGACCAGGCGAGATAGCTTGACTGCACTGGCCCTTCGTATCCGTGGCAAGCTGGATCGTGCGTCAGGCCGTAGAGTGAGGCATGCTCTGGAGTCGCTGCTGTGAAGGTCTCGCTCTGGCATTGCGTCATTAGCAAACGAAGTAGGATTGATGATTTGAAGACATGAGTTCAACCTTCTTGAAGTACGGTAATAGGTTCTCGAAATCCCAGCCTTTGTTACCAAGTGCGGCCCAAGAATCATAGTTCGACGGCATCCCTCTGTCGAAGATCATCGCGTTCACAGTACTGCTGCCTCCGATGGTATGACCTTGAGTCAGATTGACAGTCTGCCCTTGGAGAAATGTTTGGGGTACCGTCGTCAAGTTCCAGTCGTATCTAGTTCCAGGCGCGAAGCCAGATGCTCCTGGATAAAATCGAGGAATCATGACTGCAGCCTCGTAATTGTCTCTGTCCTCATAGCTGTCAGAAACGCTCTAACATTTTGGTTAAACAAACAGGGCACACGAACAGGGATCCAGCTTCAACAACAAGCACGGTATCTATGATCGGGCACGGTTAGCTGTCAAACTTCAGCTTCAATTTGAACTTGGATCAAACTCACTCTCCGGAACTGCAGATAATCTCGAAGCTAGAGTCATGCCCGCGGTTCCGCCGCCTGTGATAACATAGTCATATGTGTCCATGACACTGGAGGCTTGTGCCGCGGAGGCAGTTGCCATCACGAGGGCCATCCAGAGCCATTGGGAACTTGGCAACATATTGACGGACGTGATGAACACCTACTACAATCACATCTGTAAACATGAAGTGATCATCTCTAGGAGTTCCAGACCGGGTGTTTTAAGAAGCTCAAGTGAGCGAAGGTCGGATGACGCGGGACCAATCCCGACCTTGAGTTCGTGCGAAGTAACCTTACCAAACCTTAAAGCCTGGCGGAACTGGGGTAAGAACTCTCCCCCTTGCCATTCTTGCTCATTTTCTAGACTGCGATTGGACCGGCACGGGTTCATAAAACTTTCAGGAAATATCAGAGTATCATTGGTCCGTTCCGACAACGGCTTGGAAATGAGATTCTGATTACCCCCTTCTTCCCTCTCTCGGGTTCACATGGCTTCAGCATGGCACAAAGAAATCTTTTGAACGGTAGACTGATCGTCGGATTTAAAATACTTTAAGTTTGTACAGGCACGCGACGATTCAACGCACAGAATTTTCGTACATTTCTCATGGCAATGCTGCTGTTCCAGGTCGCAGTCCATCGCTCTTCCAAGCTATCTTCATTCAATGAGGACGCTAGTAGTCCTGAGGTAGCTCTGAGATAGTAGAGGCGACAAGTAATTACTCCAAAAATAGATAAGGATTCATAAGTATTGGTAAATCATCCGGGGTTGGGGTGATTCTCATTGCCTCCCTAAGTTAGGAGGTGTGCGTTGGCTGCTGCTATAGGATGCTACGATGGTGTCTGTGGCTTCATCACCATACATTGTACCTCTACGTACATAAAATTGCGTTTCAGTTTTCTCCCACTCGGGCGCATGAGTGAATGGGTGGTCAATGAGAGATGTACCATATTCTTTCCATTGAATAGACAGCCACACTAAACCCCATGAAACAGCTTTTGTGCTCGACAAGCCTATCAAATGAGTAGTTGTACTGATGATCCCGTCGATTTCAATGTCACTTATTCAGCTGCTACGTGCCAGAATAGACGGACTCCTTGAACCTACTCAGAATGCACCGCGTACCGCCTTATGATCGCTACATGACCAGGCTCGTCGAAGGACAGTCTGAAAGCAGTTAGTCCGAAGACGAGGTGCGTCGCCCCTTTCCAACCAATGAAAGCACTCAGTGCAAACATGGTTCGTCTTATCCAATAATTGCGCTTTACACCACGTTCGTATGTTTCTACAATTCACCTGCGGCTGAGCCATTCTCACCTGATCTTACACTTTGTCATGAACATCACGAGTAGACTACCGACTAGAGTTGAACCAAAGACCGTTATCCAAACCCTTCCCTTCGCTCGCAAGAACAACCATCGGCATCGAAAAATTAAGGCAGGCCTCGAGTCTGTTTGCCATGAACACCAACAACAGCTACCGCTATGGTTCCCTCGCAAGCGCTCGATCCATCCGCTTGGTCATACTTCATCCCAGCACGAATGTCGATGCACCTCTTGTGTGCGACTTGATTGAGGTCAACTTAGACAGTCCGCCTGAGTATGAAACTCTGTCTTACACCTGGAATGATGAGTCGCCTTCGGAAAGCATGACAGTCATGTCTACGAGCTACGATTGCCAGACTTTGCTTCTAACGCCCAACTGTGCATCCGCCTTGAGAGTTCTACGGAAGCGCATCGTCGGCGGAACGGTGGCTCAGATTGGGCTTTGGGTCGATGCGATATGTATCAATCAGTCATCCAATGCAGAGAAAAGCACACAAGTCGGGATGATGGCCGAGATCTATAGCCGTGCTTCACGGGTCATCTTATGGCTCGGGATGAGCTGCGCACCGCCCGATCTCAAGAGCCTCTGGATGATCCAGCTACTTCGCTTCCTCACGACTAATGGCTACGAGGCTGAGTGGCTTGTCCCACTCATGAAGTGGCTGCACCCAATTGTTGGTAATCTAGTTGCCAAAGGCAAGGAATTTCACCAAATTATCTTAGCACTCGATTAAGACTTGACTGACTATTGATCATGAATGTAGGTCACAGAAAAGAAATCATATCCAACATCTCTCGCGCACCGTACTGGTCTCGAATGTGGACTTTACAAGAGTGCACACACACTACTTCCGCCTTCCTTTGTGTCACTGGCCAGCTGTGCCCACTCTCGACTATCCGCGCCATTGCATATCCGAACATTTTTGATCATCAGGTCAGCAACCGATTGTATCTCCATTTCAGTCTTCTTCAATCCCTGCAGTACGTCAACACATCGCAGCCGCCCCCGTGGATGTTGGCCCTATCACTGCAAAACATGCTTCGAATGAAGGCATCGGATCCGCGGGATAAGATATTCGCCCTGCGAGAACTATTCCACGGTGTTCTTCAAGAGATCCGTGTATCTTACGACCGTTCGCCCGAAGAGCTGTGTTCTGAAGCGACTAGACTGCTCATCACAAAGCAACAGAATCTTAAGGTTCTGCTGCATGGGTTCGTCCAGCCTAATTCCCCGACGATCCCATCTTGGGCAGTCAACTGGGTTGCAGAACCAACTAGCGTCTTGTCTCGTCGGAGACTTTGGGAATCAGCGGCGTCGGAGGTGAATGCCTGCAATGGCGCTGAACCGTCAATCAACTTCAGCGCCGACGGCCTAAGACTGGTCATGAAGGGAGCAAAAATCGAAAACGTCGGTCCATGCATTAGTCAAGAACTCCATCCCGTGGATCGAGCCAATGAAGAAGTGAGGGCCAAGTTCGGATACTCATTTCCGGATTTTATTACCAAGTCTTTGAGCACAAACGCGATCAGTAGAGATCGGTTTACAGCTGGGTTCAAAGAACTGTTCAAGATTGAATTGGTGAATGACGAATTGAAGCGACCCGCTTCGGAAGAGGCTTGGAGACTACTTGACAAGCAGACAAGCCCGGAAGAAATATGGGAACTCACCAAATACAACGAGAATGTTGCTACAGAGCTCATAGTCAGCTCAGCTGGCGGAGCGCTGTTCGTTACTGAGTCGGGCAGGCTTGGAAAAGCGAACAGTGAGATACTTGAGGGCGATTTAATCTGCGTTTTTGCGGGGCTCTCGGTGCCATTAGTTGTCCGACCTCAGGGGCCATATTTCGAAATGGTATCTCCTGCACTTGTCCACGGAAGAATGGGAGGCGAGGTGTGGCCGATTGACAGGGGCCAGCTAACTGAGTGGGAGTTTGTATGACCAAATAGTCGGTATGGGTGGACGTGGGGCATCGTCGACCGTCGGGAGACGTTACCATTGTTCGAGATGGAAGGCGAGTTTTTGGCGTCCTTGAACCCTGTTCATCCAAGCCAAGGATTCAAAGCCGATTTAAGTTTCCCATTAGCTTGAGCTCGTGGTGTCTTGCGGCTGGGAAACGGGAAATCAGATTTCGCCGGCTGGCAGTGCGGGCACGGGCGACTTCCGTGGGCTAGGGAGAGCTTGCTTCTCTCATGTCAGTGTCTTTCAGTGATCGGACTTTCGCCGATTGTGGCCGATCGAACTGCACGTAATTGAAAGTTGGGCCAGGACCTCATCGCAGGCTGAGCGGGTTGTTCACCGGAAAGGAAACACTTCACATACTTATCAGAACTACAGTTCACTGGAGAAGCTCAGTAAGGTATGAGATTTAGAGCTTCAGGAAATCGGCATCTTCAAACTCTTCATCTAGTAAATCAAATTTCCCGTCCGCGACGTTCATCATGTCCTATGCCGCTCGGAATCGGCACGGAGAATAGTGGTTTCTCATTTCCAAGTACCCCAGACGACTGTTGCCATAATTCGAGAACGAGCCGTTTTACCGGTGACGCACATACACCCGGATACGCGTAAAGTCTATTCTCACTAACAGTAGCTGGGATGCTTGAGGATGTATTGGTTCATCTGGTAGATGTTATGCTGGATGAATCTGGTGTGGAGGGTCGCCCCATGAAAGGTTCTAGAATGTGATCGGCATGATCAGGCCAAGGGATTGGAGGTTTGGGATAGTCGGCTCCCCCGGGGCCTGTTGGGGGCCGTCATGAGTCGTGATACTGAATGTGATCAGGCCGGTTATGCGCCCGTGAGCGTGTATCCGTAACGGCTCCCTGTTGTTCAACTCTTGCCGCTCGTTGCTCTGTTCGCAGCTCAGGCTTTCGCCGCGTGTGGTAACGACGAATCCGAGCTCTTCGATCTTCAGGTCACCGACGGAACCAGCCAATGCAAAAACTTTGGTTGCTTCAAGGCTTGCACCTTCCCCGATGGTAGCGGGTCATGTAACGGCTGCACCCAGTCCGTTTCGACAGACACCATTCGCCCGCTCGGCGGCAGCTACTGCTGCAAAGGGCCTCTCACTGGCTTGACAAATACTTGTGTTACTTCTTGTCCCGCAGGTTAGTAGCCAACCTCCCGACGAAATGCGAATCAAAAGGTCAAGGCAAGAACTGATCCGTGGGTTTCACGCAGGAACGAACAGCAAGCGAGCGATTACGTCCAGCGAAATGAAGCCATTTCAGGCCTGATACCCACCGTTTGATATTGCTGTTTCTGGCCACCATGATGGAGGCTTTTTGAACATCTTTCGGGAGGATTTAGCATAGCGATGATATCATTTATAACACTACTCTACATACGTTGAAGTTGCAAGGTTTCCCACCGACGATAGTTCACTGTACAAAAGCGAATGTCACTCCAGGCAACCCACTTGGAGCTAAGGTGAATTCAATGCTACAAACATACGGCAAAACGTATTCAGGCGCCTCTAGCAATGGTCGAAATACTCGACAAGGTATACCAATGGCAGATCACATTGTGATCTAGACCATTCTCACAGCCTTTCGCCGCCGCGGTTCCAGGATAGTTCTTCCGACCGGGCCCTGCTCCTCATCGAATCCCGTTGTACGATCAAATATCTTTCGCCCGCGCAGCCAAGTCTCGTCCACGGCTCCCTTGAGTGTTTTTCCTTCGAAGGGGGAGACCTCGTTTCGGAAGAACATGGTGTCGGTGTTGACCTCAAATAAAGCTGTATCATCAAAGACCACCACGTCAGCGTCGAATCCCACGCCCAGGTCACCCTTCTCCTGTTCTAAGCCAACTTGACGTGCCGTATTCGTACTCGTCCATCGAACGATATCCTCGATGGTGATACCTCGAGAATCGGCCTGTGTCCAAAGAATGGAGAGACCCAGGCCGAGACTGCTGACACCTCCCCACGCACTGAAGAAGTCACCATCCTCGCCCCGATGGCTGTGCGGGGCAACAGGCAGTGACTCGGGAATCAACTTCAGGTCTGGTGTGCAGGGCGAATGGTCCGAGACTACGGTCTTGATGACACCGTCGCCATTCTCACGCGAGAGCTCCTCCCATAGAAGTGCCTGGTTGGACAGGTCGCGAGCTGGAGGGGCTGACTTGTAGCGGGTGTCTCCCTCGGGAACCTCCTCGGAGGCCAGGCTGAGATAGTGGAAGCACGTCTCCGCGGTGATGTGGATGCCACGGTCTCTTGCCTCGCGCAACATAGGGATGCCCTCAGCAGCAGACAGATGCACAATGTGCAAGTCCAACTCGGGTGCAACGTGGGCCTTGGAAAGAATCTGACTGATGGCATATGTCTCCAGCGTTGGAGGTCGAGAATCCAAATAGGTTTGATAGCTAGTCAGAGGACCAGTGTATGGTGCGCCAGAGCCAACTAGGGTTACGTTGGGAGGCACCATCTCCGCATGGAACATGACTGTGGTAGGCGAGCCAGCAAGGGCATACATGGCTGCTTCGATATCGTTGGGACCTATGGCTGGGAACTCATCCACACCGCTCTCAATGAGAAACCCCTTAAATGAGCGTACACCCGCGTCGACCAGAGGCTTCAGGTGCTGCGTATTGTTGGGTATCAGACCACCATGAAAGCCGACGTCGACCCAGCACTGGCCGTCGGCCGCCCTGACTTTGGTCATGAGGTTCTCGACAGTGGTTGTGGGCGGAAAAGAGTTAAGAGGCATGTCAATCAGTGTCGTAACACCCCCCGATGCGGCCGCTCTAGAGCCGGTCCAGAACCCTTCCCATTCCGTCCGGCCGGGCTCGTTGAGATGGACATGGGCGTCGAGTAGTCTAGGAAGCAGGAGCTTTGGCGAATAGTCTGTATAGACGGTGCCTGGAGGGAATTCGGAGGGTGATCTGACGGAGTTGTCGACTGAGATGATCTTGCCGGTTGTCGTGTTGACCACGAGAGTTGCCTCGCTCACAGATCCGCTTAGAACGACGCGGGACGACGCAAACACAATGAAGTCTGGCGAAGAGTTGTTCGGGAGCAGGGCCTGAATGCATGTCGCAAAGAGCGCCACCCCGAAGAACCGGGGCAAAACCATGATGGAGGAAGAATTATATCGGTTGCTCCTGCTGTCTTCTTGATGACGACGGTAAGGTGAGAGAAGTGGTCCAAGTCATTGTGGTTGGATCGGCCTTTATATCTATCAGATCTGGGTCCCACCTGGGGATCGTGAGGAGGTTGAGCTATATTCTGGTCCGATGTTCCCGAAGAGACACGTTGAAAGCATGGTATCTTCAGACCAGGATCTTAGGGTTTCCTGGCAGTCTTGGCAGTCCAAGGTATTTGAATGGACGTGCGTCAGTAATATGTGTTTGCGGCTTGAGGTGGGCTCTTCTTGTACCTAGATTCAAATGATCTGTCTTCAGTCTAGGTCTATCCTCTTCTTCGCAGGACATGAGCTTTCTTTTCTTCATTTTGTTCATGATCTTCTCACATTCGGCGCAGATTTACACTTTGTCACAGTTGAGCGTCTATAGTAATTGCTCTGGTCGTCTTCCTGCGACATCCACGCATGATGAACTCTAGTTGCGAACGCGGAAGGCGTGGGATATGATGTCTGTAGCTTCGCTCGGATGCTAGCTAAAGACTTGGCATGACACATAGTAGGTTCAACTGCAGGCTTCACTGCAGGCCTCACTGCAGGCCTCACTGCAGAGTAAGTAGAGAGGAACTGCGCAGTGCCTGCTGATAAGCAGACAGGGAAATCAAGCAGCACTCCGAGTTTTCCCGCAACTGGGGGCTCAATATTCTACCAAAGTCTGCTTGTTTTCGGTCAAGGTCCGTTTGTATGGGTTGCTGCGTAGCTCAAGTGGGATGGCTTCAGTTCCATAACAACAGCGAGTCGGGAAGCGCCGAGGATCGCTGAGCGGCATCAACTTGCTTATTCAACTATTTGGGCAATCCTTCCCGCTGCTGCATTGCAGATCGTGATTTTCCAAGGAATGTCCGTTCCTTGCAGGTAGCCTGAGATCCCCCTTGTCGGCTTGGCTTTGATATCCCGTCGGTTGCTCAGATATTGACGTCCGTCAAGTGTGCGGGGTGCGGCCAATCAGCGTTCGGATCGCGATTCGATCGAGTAACAAGAAGCTTATTCTATCGAGTAAACCACAATGGGGACAACGGGGCTAACTGGGTCCCGCGTAATTGGCGCCGGTGGACTTGGGGTAAAGATACTGAGGTCAAGCAGCACGGATGGGAAAGGGGAGACATCCAGAGTTATTGCACACACGCTGTCGAAAAAGCGTACAAAGTCAGGATTAACAGTAAGGTACAATCTGTGTGATACTCATTGCATTACCAGTCAACGAAATTACAGCTACGCACCAACAGGTTGAATAGGCCGGAGCTCCACTGAATCTGACTGATACGATCTTAACCAATCCAGAAATTCTCTCTATTTTCTCTGATGATCTCTCATTTTCGTTGCGGGCATCAATTGTTAAAACCGAAGCCAAAGCATGACTGACCTACTAGGTACCTTATGGGTAACCATTATGTGACGATTCGTTCTGCATTTCAGTCATGACAGCCAAGCAAATGCTTCAGTATCTGGCAGACCAGGCCTACAGGCTGTGTAACCCACCGTGGAACTGAAATCCAAGCTGTCGGTAAGCATGAGATCTTCAAGGCGTTGTATCGCATACGAGAGACCCCATCGTGGCATGGCTGGGAGGACTTGGCAAATTGGATATCTCCGCGGACGTGTCCGTATGGGGAACTGGGAATCATTTCAACTGGTTTTCAGCGCAGCCAAATCACAGTACTCAAAAATGGAAAACAAGCCCTCCAATTTTTATGCTGAGACCTCGCATGTAGAAACGGCACATTCTCGGAAATATTTCACAATGTTGAATCAACACAATCACGTTTCTGGTCCGCGAGAGTCAGTGATTGTGTCTCTCCGAGTTGTCAATAAGGCGGATAAGTCCTCATCCGCCTGCATGATCAGGAACAGTGGGAGTCACTCCGTGGCTGTGTTGAGGCCCCAAACGCCTTAATCACCTTCGCCCGAATAGCATGTTTTACGGCATTCCACGATGTAAGATGTCAAGAACTTTCGCGTCAATGACATCAATCAAAGAGAGTTGGACATGTAAGCAATTCTCTTCAGAAGCGCGTCCAATGGCATCAGCAGCATCATGCACCTCGACCTAACTTACCGCATCGGGAGGCTCATCGCAAATGCTCAGCCAATCATGGTTGCAGAACTTCCCATCGTATTCAATTTGGCTGGCTTCTACACCCAATAAGCGAAGTCAGTTCAAATTGCCATTTCAGAGTGGTTTAGTGCTGACACGCTACCAATCGCTTCGGGCCGCGCGGTTCTTTTGCAATATGATTACAAAAGCCTTCGATGGATCTGCGCGCGCCTCGGGCAGAATCTCAGCACATGGTGGATGTCCCAAACCGCCACCTTGAATGACAATAACTGCTTTAAAAGCGCTCAACTCGTTGATTGGGAAAGTTTGGTCGAGAACTAGCCAGCCGTCTGCATACACTTGACAACCGACCGCTTTCTCGCTCTTCGTACGCCCACCATCAATACTTTGAAATTGCTTCTGGCATTGCTTGTCCTCACGTTGATTTGAGGCTTTATTTCACCCCTTTTTTCCGTTACTTCGACGTTCAACGGCACGTGTGAATCATGGGACGCGCGCCAACTAGCGGGTATTGTCACACTTGCCGAAGACGACGAGTGAAGTGTGGTAGGCAACCCATTCCAGACTCAAGGCCCTCTACTGTGACCTAAGAACATGAAACTTACCACACCATTACCGCAGATAAGGGCCGTCCGGAGTGTGATCGCTGCCTTAAGTCTGGCCACAGATGCCAGGGGTACGAGCTGCCCCTGCGCATGCAGAACTTGACAGTTGGCGAGAGCAGCGGCAGCCAGCAACTAGTCCCGGTGCCCAACCGGGCGGTGACGGCGCTAGCCCGGTCTGATATGACACGGGAGTTGCCTTTGACTGCGTTCCGCGACAGCATGGCATTCTCACACCTGCTCGCTAACTACCGCTGGGGCCCGTTCTGGAAGCCGCTACTGCGAACATCCATGTCCGAAGCGTCCACGCCAGCCGAAAGGGCCCATTATCGAGCCTGTCTGGCTACTGCTCTTGCCTTTATGGGTAAAGCCGTAAAGGAGCCGAAGATGCTTTCGGATGGGTATGAGATGAATGGCGAGGTCATCAGAGGCTTGCATGGGGCTCTGCTTCAACAGTCGAAGTCGGAGATGGCGCGCTGGGCTTTTACGATCATAGTACTGTGCATGTATCAAGTGAGTATCAGACTCCCGCAGCCTTTCAGCAACATCTGACGATTTGCCCAGTATGCCGTTGAGGGGAATGCCAATCTTCCACACTACTATGGTGTTGTTAGGGTCATCGAGTACTGCGGGCCAGAGTACTTCCAGCAGGAGCCCATGCTGACAATTTACCGCCAAATTAGGGCTCAGCATGTAAGTATCACATATTACGATACATCTGTTGAAAGAAACTTGGAAACCCCCCACAAAACCCGGCGCAAGCTCACGAGGTCATATGATGGCCAGTCCTGCAGTTCCTTCAACAACAAGAAACCCTCCTTCTTCAACATAGAAAAATGGAAGACTATTCCTTGGATGAAAACTCGCAAGACTTCGTACGATTTCTTGATAGACCTGTACATCGAACTACCAGGCTTGGGAGCCTCGCTGGGTCCTTCTTCTGCTACTCTCTCAGAAGACGACAAGATCGAGATAGAGATGGAGACTAGAGATTTGCTCGCAAAATTTTACGAGTGGCGAAGAAATTGGGAGCTTGCCAATCCGCGATCGGCAGCTGAAGTGTGGCTTCCAATTACTGCAGACGACGTACCACAGCCTTGGGTAAAGGATCTTCTTTCGAAAGCGTTGGAGGTTCAGACGGCGGATCAGGCGACTGACCTGTTGGTCTATAACTCTGCCTTGATTTACCTGATGCACGTTCTTTACGCTCTGCGGACAGGCGACCGTCGGCCGCAGCCATTCCCAACGGATATGGACTCCAGTGTGCAAAAGGCCGTTAGAGACCCACTGTACATGCCGGACGAGCTGAAGTATCAGTGGCAGCCGGCAATCGAGGCGTTGAGGCTGATGCGGCTTGCTCCAGGATTGTTGTCCATCAGCGACTGCTCAGTCATGGTTCCTGTCTCGCCCATCGGCATCATCTACAACTCTCTGCTTGGGAACGAGGGGCTTGGACGGGTACTGTTGTCCACAATGAATAATCCTGAGGACTATGAAGTGGCAGGTCTTGAGCTCTCTGTCTTTCGCATCCCAGAGTAGCTTTAGGTGGGGTTTCCTTCAAACTGTCACCGCATAACCACGCATACCCATTCGTGTGTATACAATTAGTGTGACAATTAGCGTACTTGATCGTAACCAATTCTTTTCTTAGCCCAAGAAAAGACGTTGACCTATCCATGATCGATGATTCGATTGTCTAATTAGGTTTGATGCACAAAAGTAACCGTGATAGTTGAGATAGAGACAGTGTTATTTCGGTGGTACTCCTACAAGATTGAAGCATAGTGGAAGCTGAAATACAAACAAAGCGATCAACAGTCCTTACTCTATAGCGTTTACAATGCTAATCCACGACTATTTCCCGCCTTAAGTTCAGCAGTTGCTTCCGGAACAGGTGTTGTAGTACATGTAGACATCCTTGATGCGGAAGTTTGCAGTCTGTTTGGGAGGGCCGACACTCCAGCCAGGGTCTCCGTTGGCCCAGTTGTTAAATACCCACGGGGCAGCGGAGTTGGGCACGTCACTGGTAGTGTTCCAGATTTTCACACCGTCTACAAACCATCGAACCAGACCTGGGGTCCAATCAAGACGGTACTCGTGCTCGGCGCTTGTAGCATCCGAGGGTGGAGTGACTGCGTTGTAGGTCTTGACACCGTTTTGGTCTGCATCCTGGTTGGTGAACCAGAGCTTCCGGGTGCCTTGGTTGCTTAGCGAGCTGGGGTCCGAAAGCCATTCAATGTCGGTCTCCTGGGTGTCATTCTTATAGTAGAAGATGCCTATTTCGTTGTAAGTTGATGGGTTCAGACAGTTTGAGTCACAAACAAGAGCTGAGAAGTTCTTACCATTGCAAACGCCAGCAGGTTCACTGAAAATGGCAACGGTTCGAACAGAAGCGTACTTTATGTTCGCAACAGTAGTGACGACCTCGCCACATTTGTAAGGCTGGGCGGTTTGGCCACCAGGAACTATCAAGTTAAGATAACCACCAGATACGACGGCATTGGCAGCTTCGTAAGTGTGTGTCCCAACAGAGTACGTGCTTCTGTACAGCCCACTCGGAAGAGTAGTTCCGGTCGCAAAGTTGAAGATGGCTCTGTTGGCAAACGTGTACTGCCCGTCAACGACGTATGATGAGCCGCTGACAGTCGGGGTCGGCGACCGGACCAGAGCGTAAGCCTGCCCTACGGCGAAAGAAATAGTTGCAATGGTAGGAAATCGCATGATGCGGACGGTCGAAAGGATTATGAGCTTGTTTGTAATGCCTAAGCTTTGATGCCGAGCTAAGATATTCAGTTATGTTCGTGAGTAGAGAAGTTCAACTACTTATAGTTGCCATCAAGTCCCTAGACCTGAAGGATTGCGGACAGGCCGATGACCATGCCACGATGAGCATCCTTCGCCAAGTCACATCAGGTGTGGAAGGACGAGGGTTGCCTCCTTCTGGATGGTAGGACCTTGATCGGGCCTACTGATACTATAGAATCCAGACTTTCTCGTGATGGCCTCACTTGAGGAGCCACAGAGCCTCCCTTGCGTCGTCATCACACACATCAGGGCGGAAGTGCGAGACAGCCAATTGAAGAGCTGAGTTGACCGTGAAGATTGCCCCTGCAAAGTGTGATCAGGCAGAGGCCAAGGCTTCGCAGTCCCAATGGGATATTTTCCGGCGGTCCAGCCCGCGATGTGCCGGAGCCGAATGGATCGGATCGTCGCATCTTTACACCTGAAAGGCCCAAGAAACCCGACGAACGCACGCCGCTTTTCCGGTATGCGTTCTCCTCCTCCCTTTAGTGGACAGTTCGCAACGGTTGGTCCCGCATTCCATGCAGCAGAAGGATTGCCAAGTACGTGATGGTCAGACAATACTGTCTAGAATAGGAAGGTGGTCAAATTTCTCTTCTGGTTCCCCAGCTGTTAACTATGCTTGCAAGAGCTGCAGACACGAACCCTTTTGGGCTGTCTTACTTTGGGGGCGATGACAAGTTGACATTACGACATGCCAGACATTTGCATTCCTTGTAAATCGCGCACTATTGCACTTTTCTCGCTTCCTCAACGAGACTTTCAAGACCCATGAGCATTGTAGGCGCCCTTGGCGTGCGATGAGGGTTTCTGAATCGAAGCTTCGGTCGACGCTTGCCATCGGCCGTAGGAGAACCTCGTGCCCAGTGGAATGATGGAATGATGTCAGTTTGACTGATCATCGAGCTTTAGTCGGCTCTCGGCGGCAATAGCCTCAATGTTGTCTTGGGATGATGGGTAACGAATTGAGTGTAAGGGGAGGACGTGGCTGAGCTGAGGAAGACTCACACCGGGAATATCTCAGCAGGCCATACTCATTCGTAGTAAAGGATGCATTGACGTCACCGATCAAATTGACCATCAGCCAAAACTTGATCATAAGTCCAATGACATCGGTTCTACCACCTGGCGCAGAAAGGTTGGATAGCAGGGCAGGAGCAACCGATGATTTGAGTGACACACTTAGTTGCTGTGGCGGCGCGTGGGCTTTGAACTATTTGGGAGTTGTAACCCCAGTGCCCATCTGACCACCATCAGCAACAATCTATTGATTATTTCACACCACCTTTCGGCGTGCTAACTTGACATGAGTTGAATCTATGGTCGAGGGGCTTTTGGGTTTGCGATCGAATGTGATTGACGAGTATGTGAGGAGTTGTGCAGCTATGTTCGTTGCTTTGCTAGTAGTCCTGCTTCAAGAGGCACAAACTCATTAGCCCCAAAGACTCCTCATCGTGTGACTCTAATCTCGCAAAGTCATACTCAATCGGTGTGCGACCTGAAATTCCGTTCAGGAAAATACTGGAGTGAATAAGCTTAGTGGTCGACTAAATAAGGTGGGTATCACAGCTACAAATGCCGATGCTACGGTCAAACATAAAACTTCCGTGGTTGTTAAGAATTTGTCGCATACATGGGGCCGAAGTCTACCTACACTCTGAGGCCCATCTCATAATGATTACCTCAGCGACGTAGAACAGCCATCAACAACTCACTACAGCGGAAAGCCGATAGCGAACCGACTGTGATGCTTCCTGCGACGTCATGAGTGGAGAGCTGCGGAATCCGAGAGGTTATCTAAGCAACTACAGAGCAGTATTCTTAGCATTTGTATCGGGATGATCCCAGCCTATGACGGCTGTTCCGCCAACGAGCATAAACCCTTTAATACTGATGAATTTTTCATCGGGTCGCCGATAACCCTTCCAATATCTGGAAAACCCCTTATCTGCACGGCAAACAAGGCGAGCAAGCGATGTTTTACCGGCCGGCAGTTCTTTCTTCGCCGTCGAAAGCTATGACTTGAGTCAGGACCCCAAATTGAATATGGGTCAACAGAGTGCCATCCGGTGGGACAAGCACCCACATCACGGGCTTCAGACAGACAATGCACGGACGCGGGGATCGTCAATCTGCTCGGATAACAGGGATATTCCGAGAACTCGGTCGTCAGCCCTCGGGCCAACGTGGTGTCCTTGTTGACCATCACGAAGGGGTAGACTTGCCAAAAGATCGTCAACACTCCACCGAATGGCGCTTGATATGTGCCACTGTGACCAAGTATTGCCACACACCGTGAACTGGGGGAGCAGAGTTTTGAGACTTTGAGTGTTCATAGCAGAATATCTACTGCGTCATGCTTTATTTATTACGCTAATACGTTACAATTATCGTCATCTCATCATACCATGTTGTTCACCCCGTGCTTTCTGCCGGGGGCTGTAGTATCTGCATCCGAGCTTTCCCTGGGCTCGTCGGGTCTGTTGTGCTGGACTACGCCCAGCTCGACCCCGTCCTCCTTTCCAATAATGTTCTCAGATGAACTGGCATACGTCTTCCGCCTGGAATGATTCGTGTGCTCCGGATTTGTGGTATTCTTGCTGGTTCCCTGCCTGTCTGCGTTGGAAAGACCAAGCGTAGACTTGGCTGCGTGCCATGATCCCATGATCGCAGCGTCCAATACCGGCAATGACGCCGTGACAATGCCCATTGAAATATCGAGCACGGTCCATCGAAGGATAATGGTGTAGTCCCAGAAGATGTCGGTGGACGTGAAGGGCTGTGTCTGCTGGAGCAGGCCTCCAGCAACAGTGAGGCCACCCGCCGCCCAAATGATGAAGAGCCTGACCTTCTTACTCGTATCAATACGGACACGCCACAGGATAATGATAGGCGTGGCAAGAAGAAGCACACTCTGCACTACGTGAATAATGCTGAGAACTTTGGCTGCCAGGAACTGGTTCCCACAAGTAGCTGCCGTTGCGAGAGATCCTGCGTACTCTCTATCCCATACAGCTCGAGGAGGGTTGCAGAGGAAAATGTTCCAGAATATGGAGGCGACGACAAATGCCACCAAAGTGCCGAGGAAGATGTCCGCTAGGATCCTCCAGGTCTTGAAAGCTGTGTCGACGAGTCGGCGGATGAAGAGCGTGATCGAGATTTTGATAATGCCGACCGTTGGGTAGTATATGATTTTGCAGATGGTGAGGTAGTATGAGTAGAATTGGTAGTCGTCGTAAGTGTTTTCCCAGGTGTGAAGGCCGCCGCCAGCATCGACGACGACGAGAATCTGAAGAATCGGGTAGACCAGTGCGAGGATCTGGCAAGTCATCAGCATGAGTCCCTCTTCATGCACTTCAGGGATAGGTTGGAAGAGTTCCAACTCACCGAAGCTGCAACAATCACCCAGTCATCCCAACCAAATTTCGTCTGCGTTCCTCTCCATTTCACAATCAACCTTCCAGTCGTCGGTACCACTATAGCAAGCATCACTATCACCATGCCGGCAATGATGGCGCCCTGTTTCGATTCGTGAACCGCGTTCGCTGGCTCCTGGGCGGCGAAGATGTAACCCAGAGCAGGGTCGAGCGTCGTGACTCCATATTGCCGGTAGATCCCCCTAATGACATTGTAATCCCGGGTGTTGTTGGGCGGCTTCCCGATCTTCGCGGAGGCCGTGCTGCTGTTCGACATGGCGAGAAACAAGTCGTCCAACTAACCGAGCTCAACATGCAAAGAGGAGACCCGCGACGGGAGCGGGCGGCCGGTCCGCTTTATGCAGCTTTCTTTCGAGATGGGCTGAACCGCTCCAAATTATTTTCAGTGTATCAAGGCCAGACGCGCGGGCTAGCATGGTTTCACATCGTGGGAAACCCGGCCTTCTTTGATCTTCAGCATCGCTTACCGGGTGCGAGGTCCCGGGATCGTGGGAGGGTCGTATCGACAAGAATTTCGCAACTGCGGGATCAGCATGGGGGAAGAGCCGGTGTTTGGGCATTCTTGGAAAAGCCCGCGATAACCATTCAGCTGCCATGCCGTGCAGATTAAGCTACAAGGACAAGGTTGGCTCTGGTGCGGGCAGGTGTGGTGAGAATGAGTCGATGGCGAGTCATGGATGCCAGTGGGCGCTCGCAAACATCGCAGAGAACCGCAGGCCTCGGCCCCTCGCTTCTGCGAGTGGGAGGCACAGCCAATAACAGTCTGATGGCGTCAAAGATCGGAGAAGACCCAACATGCACTGGGGAACTGTGAAAAGAGGTTCTCATGGTTCTTCCCGGCTTGTCACTCCGCCTTGCGAGGACGGCAGGCAGGGGTTTTGCTCTTGGCGATGTTCGGTTGGGTAACACCTCCGACCGGCGTTCCCCCAGTGCCGTCTCGTTCCCCGAAATTGCCCTGCACGAGGTTCTTGGCCTGGGGACCGCAATTTGGGGGATCGGTCTGCCTCGATTCGGACCAACACAGAAACGAACAAGTCCCAGCGTTTAGCGTATATTAACAGTCGTTCTCGTTCGTAAGAGCCCCAGAAACATGAAGAAAAGAAAGAGGGGGAAAAACCTGCTGATGTGTTTGCCGCCGGTCGTGTCTCCGCGCTGGACATTCTGTGCGCGCTCTTAGTGCGACTTCTGGCCCCCTTTGGCGCGTGTCAACTCTTCTTCAAACTCGACGCTCGCCCACGACAATCAGGAGCCATGGTCCGACTTTCGGCACTCTCCGCGGTCGCATTGGCTGCCGCTGGCGCCGCTGCAGGTGCCGACTGCACCGGCGTGAACGCTGTCAGCTCAAAGTGCAGCCCTCAGGAAAGTCTGCATCATCGAGAGTTCTTCTACGTGGGAGGCCAAAGCGCACCGGACCCGACAGGCAACATCACAATTGGTAGGACATTACAGCCTTTGGGATAGGACGCTCCATCCACATTTTTCTAACCTTTTCTTCGTCATAGGCCAAATCTATGTCGAGAAGCTTACGCCCATCATTAAAGTTCGGCCAACCCCTCTTGTCTTCCTCCACGGCGGTGGCATCTCCGCCACCACATGGCTCAACACCCCTGACAACCGCCCGGGGTGGGCGACTTACTTCCTGCAGAAGGGATATCAGATTTATCTGATCGACGCGAACAGCATCGGACGGTCCACCGCCAACAATCCGGCGAACTTCACCATGAATGTGGGCATGTCGGTGGAGTACGTCGAGATGGGTTTCACAGGTGTCAAGGAATACAACACCTATCCTCAATCTCAACTGCATACACAGTGGCCTGGTACCGGCTTGAGGGGCGACCCTACTTTCGACCAGTTCCAGCAAAGCTTCATCCCATACACAAGTAGTTATGTTTCTCAGGAGCTGGCCATCCGCACCGCTGGCTGCGAGTTGCTGTCTCTCATCGGCGCCAAGTCGTACCTGGTATCACATTCCCTGGGTTCCAAGCTCGCTCTCGTCATCTCCAATGACTGCCCTCAATACCTCGCCGGCAGCATCAACCTCGAGCCATCGACAATTCCTTTTTGGGCCTACGGCTACGGGCTTGGAGGCCGCTCTGCCAATCTGTGGGGCCTCACTAACACTCAAGTCGACTACGAGCCCGCGGTCACGGACTCGGCCGAGCTGGCAGATGAGATCGAGTCTGTGGGCAATGAGACGTTGGCACTTCGCAACTGCTACCGCCAGAAGGAACCGGCTCGCCAGCTTCCCAAGATCTCCAGCGTGCCTTATGTGGCATTGACGGGAGAGGCCAGTGTGCACATCACCTACGATCACTGTATCATCGACTATCTGAAGCAAGTCGGAGGGAACCCCGAGTGGATCAAGTTGGGTGACATTGGTATCAAGGGCAACGGCCACTTCGGCCACCTTGAGATGAACAACCTTGACATCGCGTCTGTGGTTCACGGATGGGTCAAGAAGAAGCAAGGCTGGTGGTGGTAATTCGGGTCAGCCCTATTTCTCTGTACATATTTCCATACTGTACATACGTCTAGCACGTAATCCTAATATTCCTCTACGTTAGCAATATTGAAACGCTTGTTGTGGAGGAACGCATGTCACAAGGCCAAGACAGTGGGACGTCGAATCATGAAGGTGGCCTTGAACGTAGCATCGGCAAAAATTCAGTTTGGCCGATCGCGTTGGTCATCCAGGCCGGCCTTCTGCCAACTTAATATTTTATACTACTTCTTCGCATGGTCCAGACGTTTCAGCCTATGCGTTAACACGCTGCGCATTGGGCACTTATTTTTGGGTTCGCCATCGGTTGATAATATTTGACAATTTAGACAACGTTCTCCGAATAGGAAATTTCCTTGCTCGTAGGTAGATCACCCCACGTGGTGCCACTGCACTCTCGCACTATCGCACTATTTTAGGTGTGTCAAGTAGCTCTATCACGCAACACTGAGAGTGCACTTGGTATCAGCGGCTCATGAGTTGAAGAAAACGGAACGCATGATCGTTTGGTCTTTACAATAATTGTCTATGCCACAAACAGTTTATAAGCGGACTCCTAGATGCATGTCTACGAAGGGATAACTCAACCCAACCGCAGCTCCAGTCTACACATTGCACTCGCTCAGCCTCTTCCTCCACGTCATCATTGCTGCTGCCGGTTGCCTAGTCACGCTAGTGAGAGCGGTGATCATGGTTGAGTCTTACAAACGGCTGCATACGAAAGATTGATCAGCTGAAGACGTTCGATCTGATAAGATAAATTTGCCTCAAAGGATCATCACAGCCACATTTAAGGCTACATGGAGCCTGCATCCTGCGGGATGGCCCGGTGAGCCGTCCGTCGCCTACATCGGGGGACTGTGGATCAATTGGCTGCCTGGCGAGGCACAGAAGATCGGCATGGAGCTAAAATATCAAGCGAAATGCTCTCTCAGTTTAGACGCCTGAAATGAACCTTGGTTCTCATTCGTGCATTCGCATTACAGCCCGCTGAGAGCAGTGTCTTCCATCCGCCGATATCCGGCACGAGACTCAGCTCAACCGCGTAATATCTTATCTTGCCTGATGATCAGTCCTCAGCCTTTGCCAAGACCCCAATAGAGCTAGACAGCGGATCGCTAACGAAACAGGACGACCTGATCCTTCACGATATCCACTGTCTGGGAACTTGAGCTTTTATTTGATGTCCTTTGGGACTTTCGTGATCCTCCAAGTCAGGCTACACGATGTTAGACCACACGCCAAGGACAAAGCCATAGCAGGCATCGGCCGCCCGACAAGCAGGCATCGGCCGCTCAAGCAGAAGCATCATGAAAATTGATTTTGAGGAATGTGTATATATACGAGAAGATTCCTTCCCACAATGTTGAACTTTGCATCCTCATTAGCTTCACTCTCACACTGGTTTTCACTCGCATCAATCAATCTACTCTCAACTCGACGCGTTAAAAATTCGTATCAACCAGCACACCAACTATACTACCGGTACGATGCAGTTCTCTAAGGCCTTCATCGTCATTGCTGCGGCTATGATGCCTTCAGTCATGGCCGCATGCAGCCCCGGAGCTCCCTTCCAAGGGTCTTGCTTGTCGTGCACCTCTGAGTGCTGGGACAGTGAGTTGAACACAAATTCCTGAGTTTGCGCGATCAATGAGACCATCCTAACACCATGTCCTACAGCTTACAACGCGCCTGACCGCCAGACCAACTTGCAGCGTGCTGGATGCATGGCGCAGTGCTTGGCGCTGTGCGACGACTGCGATTAAGAGCCTCGACTCTATGGCTACTCCCATGTCAATTCGGGAGATTGTGAAGCGATGTGTCAATTGCTATTGGGAAACAACGTTTGGTTGATAGAAGATCCTTCTATTATGCGCAGTATATAATACCATTCATCAATACACAGTATATGCTGCAGACATGGAGCTTGGTATTACCATAACGGCCGGGCGGAAGAAGTGTTGAATTATATGAGAAGTGATAGTGCCATCCGAATATCTGGGAAGCCAACACGAGTGCCACAAACCTTGACTACGCTGCTGTCCTCTAACAACCCGGGACCGTGGGAGGGTGTATTAGTTGGAGCCATCTTTCATCGCGGCGAGCCCACCAAGCATCGCTTGATAATAAGTGCCGTCGGGCCCCAAGCCACCCAGAAGCCAGTTATCATTGTACGCTCCACCGGAGCCCATGCGTGCTCTCCAGACTTCCTCGCCAGATCGCCAGTCCAAAGCTACGACATACCACACATACATACCCTCGTCAGCAAGCTTTTCGTCCTGGGTATAAAAGTACAACAATCCCGTTTTCGTGCTCAGCACTGGGTTGGCTTTAACCGTCATCGGAGACGTCCAGCGAACAGAGCACGGGACTGCTGTGGAATTGCCGGAAGCATCGGCCGAGACTTGAACCGCAAATGTGCCACCTGGCATGCCAGCCATGTTGTTCCACTCGCCGTTGATATCGTCCAAGGTGGATGAGGCATTCGGCCAGAACATTGTTGTGCCATTGAATGTGTTTTCCACCACGACAGTGTAAAATCCGGTCGTGGCATCATAGTGCGTTGTTGCTGCAAGATCGTTGGCGCTTGCATTCTCTCCAAAGAGTGGGACGGTGCAAAGCAACTGGTCTTTCTCCGTGGTCCCTTGGTAGTAGACTGCAAGGTTGATTCGGCCGTCGGCGTTATCGGTTATGACCACATAATCTTCACCGAGAAGCGCCGGCGTAGATCCCGAACCGCGAGTGATGGCGCCTAGCTTTGTAGTACTGCCAGCATCGTACGTGGCATTCCAGAGAGTTCGCACTCCACCATTAGAGCCAGCATCTCCAGAGGCTGGAAGCGACGTCAAGGCGAGCATGTATCCGACTTGAGGCACCCCTTCTGTGCCAATGGTTGTGGGACCTGTGACGACGTAGGCAGTGGTGTTGCTGACAGCAATGCCGTTCTCGATAGTCTGGCCATCCATCTGAATCGAATGTACCTGATTATCGGGTGTGATGTAGCCGAGCGTGAGAGAAGTCTGCGCAGCATACAGCGAACCGATACCCGGGATGCCACCGGTAGTATACCAAATATTCCCAGCCGTATCCATCATCGCGTTCAGCAAGGACTCGCCATCAGCAATTGCCGACGGAGACGTGGTCAGGTCAATGTTACGGATTGTGGTGAATGAGGTTCCCCCTTCGGCGTCGTCATCGCGACGAATCAGGTAGACATGGCCTTCCTGGCTGGTGAAGAGTATTTCGTCGGTCTCGAGCAGATACTCGAGGTATCCCAGGCTGAGGGTCTGGTTGGTGTCCGGAGGGGTCCAGGTAGCCAAAATCTCCATTGTCTGCGGGTCAATGGCCGCGATCCCACGGGCGAGTGTTGTCGAGTTGGCATAGCCAATCGTCATGGTATTGTTCGCGCCCCAAGTCATGACACCAGTGACGATCTGCTGGCTGGACAGGCTCATGTTGCTGCCTCCCAAGGGTCCTGGGTAGTCGGTCGACCCGGTGTTTCCGCTATCTTCGTGCATGAGAGAAGCAGATGGAAAGAAAGGTGTCTTCGCATTGAGGGCATTAGGCGTAGCTGGTTGGCCTATTAAAGCCAATGATCTGTTCAGGGGTTGGGTATTGGGAATGATGCCCTGCTGAAGGAACACGGGTTAGCTTTGATAACAGGGCCCAATGCTGCAATTAAGCAAGCATAGCGACTTACTCCCATGGCCATGGCGCTATGGCATAGCAAAAAACCAAGATTATGAAGGCGCATTTTGGAAAAGAACGATGCGAGATGAAGTGAGTGACTGGATGAGATTGATCTGAGTGATGGAAAGTATTGTTTCATGCCGGGCCCAAGATCGAGGACCATACGCGGCTTTTGAATATTTTCGCAAACACCATGATATCCGAAGTCCAGAGGTTGACTTTGCCTTAGGAGAGTTTGTCCTCGGATTCAGGAGCTGCTCAATTGAACCAGAGGCTCGATGGTGCGGGTCACATACGAGTATACCCTTTTCCCTTTGGCAAGCATCATCACAGACCACCTGGGTTGCGAATGATTCCAAAAGACGATTGCGTTTCAATCTGCCTTGTTCTGATTATGGAATCTCATCGCTCCAATCATAAGGCTGATTGTCTGAATCGGAGCTTGGCAATTGGCCCTGAGCATCCGAGATTTCTCGGGTTCTTAAGGGGGCAGTGTTTTGCCCCACTACTTTTCCGATCGAACATCCTGACCTCAACACTGACTGCCTCTTGAATAAGCCCACTCACGAGTTCTTCAAGGCAAGTCCCAAATGTGAGCTCGCTAGTCGGACCTGGCTGGTATTCCGTCCGGCTTCACGGATTTCTTCAGCCACCCGGTGCCGATAATATCAACGCTTAGCTAGCAATTTCATGGCAAGGGATGTGGTCAGTTGGGTCTTGCTGTTTCCACTCATAGATCAGTTATTCCACGTGCTTGATTTCAACTCCTGTCTTTGGAATTTAGCCAAGACCGTTCTTGCTACGACCTTCAACAACCATTACCCCACAAACAAGAATAAGAATAGCCCCAAGCCGAAGCTCTTGGATCAGATCAAATTGCTTGCAGTAGTCTTATCCTCCTGTAGACAAACTTTATACCATACAACTCTAGTATAACCAACTTCTGATACGGAGAGGGAAATTGTGGGGACAACTCAACAACGCGCCAGTGATTCAAGATATCTTGAGCATCTTTCCGGCTCATGCAAATGCATCTTGGGCGCTTTCAACTGCCGCTATAGAACTTTCTAGGCGGACTTCAGCGGCAGTCATGAGCTGGACGACTCCATAGAATGTTTTGTTGCTAGTATTTGACTGCCTTAGGTTGAACTTGCGCGATTCAAATTGCTCCCAATTTACTAGTATAACACATCTCCCCGAACGACTGGTGCTGAGCAATTGAACTGTTCCTCTTGGCTCCAATCTGTTGATTCATGTCCAAAGTGACACTCCCTCCATATCATAACCGAAGATAAAAAAGGTCTTAAACATTCCGAGTTTGCAGTTGGGTCGAAGAACATTCATATCACCATTTTGTGTTGACTGGATAGATGTCACATAATTACCGTAATTTTTTTCAGATGCTGACTCACTCATGACTCTCCTTGCAATTCTTTTGCTTTCGATCCGCGATTCTCTACGGTGTGTAGAAACCGCCCATGCCAACCGATATAATTTAACCTCTGAGCTTCAACGCCCCAACATCTACGACTGGCATTCCATAGCTCGTAGTGCAACTTATACAATTAATGGACTATGATACTCATAGTACCTTGGAGAACAAACTTACTTCTATCTTATTACCTCATTCGTGTCTGATAGGCTTAAGGTATATAATATTTCTGTCATCCTATGTAGTCGCATTCATTCTATTCTCATCCCATCCTTGTGGCTTATCTGTATTTTAGATACCTAATAATCGAAGCCTCTGCTTGGAATCATTCTATCCACCAACTCCATCTAGTACGTTGGGCGCAAGTGTTTTGAAGCTTGAAGAGGATGGCCTGACTTCAGTCAGAGGTGGACGTCATCAGTCGCCTTGTCCTACTTCGAAGACGACGACATCAGCGACAAGCTTCGACAAAGCTGCACCAGGACAGGGATGCCAAGCTCACACCACTTTCACCGTTTCCAGATATGATTGGCGCGCATCTCAGTCCAGCCACCGCTCTTCGGTACTTGACTCCATTCCCCCGCACAAACCCCACATTCAACTCTTGGGGTACACCGAAATGAGCAGCTCATCGTGGCATAGCTCGAGAGAACATTGGCCCGGCTCTCACAACTCCAATCTGTTTCCTGCAGGCTCGGCATAACTTGCGTTGTTTTGCCGCGTTTTCTGATCTTCATCTGGACTGACAGCTGTTTGTTTGGAGCGCATACAATGCGACTTCGCAGCGGTGACCCCAGTCACTTACGCTTCTTAGCAACGCCAACATAATTTCACGTTGGCGTCTCCAGAATTTCTCCTCGTTCAAGCTGCCCATACCTTGCAGAAATCACTGACCGTCTCCAGGCTTCTCCAGTCTGGGGGAGCAACAAGATTATGGATCTCGCCACATGGCCGAGGTTACCGAGAGGCAGCTTACAGCTCGGGCCATGTCGCATCGTGTGTTCGTCTGCGGTCACGATCCCCGGTGCAACTGCGTCTCTGGTACCGTTGCCATGGGTCCAGTACTGGATGTGATGCTCTCGATGTCACCCATATAAAAGGTCCCATCGCATCGGTCTGGGGAACGATCTGCCCTCCCTCCGCACCTCGTTTCTCTGACGCGTCGCTTCCCGCAGAGATCGTCGAGTCGCAGCCATGATGCTCCGGTCTGCCCTCTTCGCCGCCGTCGGCGCCCTCACCTGCGGCATCGCTTCTGCCCTCGAGACCTTCGAGCGGAATCTCATTTTCCAGCCGCCTGAGAACTACACGGATCCCCGGGTCCTGTATCCCCGCACTGTCCAACTGTTGGATGGCCGCCTGCTGGGCACTTGGGAGAACTACTCCCCCGAGCCTCCTCTGGTTTGGTTCCCCATCTATGAGTCTCTCGATGGTGGCGTCACATGGGAGGAGGTTGGCCAAGTTCACGATGAGGTCAACAACTGGGGTCTGCGCTACCAGCCCTTCCTTTATGAGCTTCGTGAAGAGTTCGGCGGGTACCCCGTCGGAACTGTTCTTCTTGCTGGTAACAGCATTCCTACGGATCTGAGCCAGACGCAAATCGACCTCTACGCGTCCACGGACAAGGGTCGTACTTGGGAGTTCTTGTCCCACGTCGCTTCTGGCGGCCGGGCCATCCCCAACAACGAGGAGACCCCCGTCTGGGAGCCCTTTATTCTGTAAGTCTACGGCAACGAGGCATCCATATTGTCGCAATGACTAACATCTGTCGCAGCATCTTCGAGGATGACCTGATTCTCTACTACGCCGACCAGCGCTCCGCCGAGCACGGCCAGGAGATTTCCCACCAGACCACCAAGGACCTCAAGAACTGGTCCGAGGTCGTCAAGGACGTCTCCTACCCGACCTACACCGACCGCCCCGGCATGCCCTTCGTCACCCAGCTCGGCAACGGCGACTACATGTACACGTTCGAATGGGGTGGCGCGCCCATCATCGATCCTTACTCGTTCCCCATCTACTACCGTATCGCAAAGGACCCTCGCAAGTTCGCCGACGCGCCCGACTACTACATCAATAGCACCAACGGCGGCGTGTTCCCCATCAACAGCCCCAACGTTGTCTGGTCCCCCGTCGGTGGTTGCAACGGCACCATCGTCGTTAGCAGCAACAGCGCGCCTCTCTTCATAAACCGTCGCGGTGGTGACCCGAACGCCTGGGTTGCGTACGACTCTCCTGAAGCCGGCGCCTACACCCGCAACCTCCGCATCATGGAGGAGGACCCCGACTATTTGCTTATTATGGGCGCCGGTGTTCTGCCTCCCAGCACGACGAACAAGGTCACGGTCAGCATGTTGAAGTTGACTGAGTTGCTGGGACTCAAGCAGGCATAAATTATTGCAGAAAGATTCATGTATATAATGCTTGATGTCTTTGAACGCCAGAATTTCGCACCCAGAGAAATCTTCTCGCACGATTGCGGGACAAACACGCACACAGACTACGCCGTAATGAAATGTCAGTAACAAATGCACCCTAAATGCAACGCATGTGCTTCTCAGGGCCGGCACTCAATTGAGTCCGCTGATTTGCCCACTGTTTCGCCAAGAAAGAGCGCGTGTAGAAGTCCCTGACGTAATGTCACTGGCGCATCATGCTCGGGGTCTTTCAATGCGTGCCCGAATCCAACCTGCATGTGACTAGTCGCCCGTCGGTTGGCCATGCTTGGCATTCTCCTCCAGCAGAGGGAAAATTTCACTATCGCGGACAGAGCCTTTTAGACGGATTTTCCACTGCAAATCAGTGAAGTCACAAGATTGGGAAGCTCTGGAATTTTTCCGTCTTGATTCTTGTGCTCAAGTTGCTTCCAGGGCTCTGTATGGACGGAAGTTCCAATGCGTTCCTGAACGCCCCGGGCACGCGGGCCGTTGTAGGTGGCGCGACTCCCCGCAGGGAGCACCTTGCCTTAATCGCGTAAAAACCGCCTTGAAAGACAAGGGACGAACACCCTCCAAGCACCGGCTAACCGACAAACGCGGGGCAAGGAGCGGGGGAAGACAGGGGTTGCGGTTGGGGATGCGGTGAAAGCTCCGGGGCATGCCGAACCTTTTTGTTTCCTGCTCAGTTGGCAATGCCAGCCCGGCTCCAGTTGTCCTTGATTCCATGATGCACGACATGCATGTCATGTCGTGTTCGTTGCCCTCTAAGGAATATGGACTCACGCAGTTGGGGTAAAAGAGGGGAAGTTGGCAGACAGCTGTGTCTACGTCAACTCGGTCAACTGGTTGTGAGTGTGAGAAGGGCTGTCCCTGACACCTGCCGGCCACTAATGAGCTTCCAATTCCGCCGCCTCCGCCGCTACATCGGGATAAGGTTGGGGATGGTGACATTCCGATCTTCGCGTGGAGAAGGCGGATGTGCGCATTTCCGTGTAATAATAAACAAATCTGCTCCTTTATGAAAAGTGCAGTGTCTCCTTCACCCACTCGTCAGTGTCCAGCTGCGATCAGTGTAGAGACTGCCGCATTGATTGACAATGTTGCTCTCACGCGTCAAGATCCTTTCGCTTTTGGCCCTGGGCTGGCTCAATGGAGTCAGTGGTAGGGCCGTGGCGCGAGACATGCACCTCCTTAATGGGAGGCAGCAGGATGTTGTGAGTTAAGCCACGGCTAATTAGTGCCATTGGCACTTGCCGAAGCCTCAAACTACTCAATTGGCAAACTGGGGCTGACTTTTCGTGTAGGTGACATGGGACGACAAAAGTCTTTTCATCAATGGTGAGAGACTGATGATCTTCAGCGCCGAGTTCCATGCCTTTAGGTACAGTTCTTCTTCAATTGACTTCCAGCTCGGTTACTGATTCCTTGTGAAGAATGCCAGTTCCACACCTTTGGTTCGACATCCTCCAGAAGATCAAAGCGGCCGGCTACAACTCCATCTCGTTCTACGTCAACTGGGGACTGCTGGAAGCAAAGCCAGGTGAAGTCCGTGCTGAGGGTATCTTTGCCTTGGAGCCTCTCTTCGAGGCCGCTCAAAAGGCTGGTCTGTACCTGTTTGCCGTAAGCTGGTCTTCTCTCTCTCTTCTCTCTCTTCAAAATAGTATTCTCCTAACACCAGAATAGCGACCGGGACCATACATCAATGCCGAGGTGTCCGGAGGAGGCTTTCCAGGATGGCTGCAAAGAGTCCAAGGAGTCCTTCGATCAGCCGACGAGGCCTACCTTAAGGCTACTGACAAGTAAGTCTACTAGCAAAGAGGAGTCGACCTAGATAGCTGACGATATCAGCTACACCGCCGCGATTGGCAAGATCATTGCCGGTGCTCAGATCACGAACGGAGGCCCAGTCAGCCTATTCCAGATGGAGAACGAGTACAACGCAGCAATTGAGCCTTACCCCTTCCCGGACTACGACTACTGGAATTATGTTGAGAACCAGTTCAAAACAGCCGGTGTTGTGGTACCGTACGTCAACAACGAGGCCTGGCAGCTTGGTGCTATCACGACCTCGACTCCCGCCAAGGTCGATATCTACGGTCACGATGCCTACCCCCTTGGCTTCGACTGCTGGAACCCAACTGTGTGGCCTGAGAACGGCCTGCCCACAGACTGGCTCGCGACGAACAACAAGATTGCTCCTGATAGCCCTTACACTATTGTCGAAGTATGACATGATTATTCTCTGCGACCAAAGGTCAAGCACTAACAGTAAGCAGTTCCAAGGCGGTGGTTTCCAGCCCTGGGGCGGTGCCGGTTTCGAATCATGCGCTGGTCTGCTGAACCACGAGTTCGAACGAGTTCTCTACAAGAATAACTATGCTGTCGGAGTCACCATCATGAACATCTACATGGTACGTTATTTTCTAGTATCTTCAACACCTTAGTGACAGAGCTGACTGGTTGTAGACCTGGGGCGGTACCAACTGGGGCAACCTCGGCCACTCCGATGGCTACACCTCTTACGACTACGGCGCGCAGATCACAGAGGAGCGTCTCCTCACTCGCGAGAAGTACAGCGAGTCGAAACTTCAAGCCAACTTCTTCCACGTTTCCCCCGCCTATCTTGAGGCCGACCGTTTCAATTCCTCCCTCGAGTTTACGAATAACGATGCCATTACCGTCACGCCTGCGACTACCAACACGACCAAGTTCTATATTGCTAGGTCTGTCAAGGGATTCTACCTGACAGTGAATTTGGACTGACACGCTGCAGACATACTCAATACGACACGCTTGAGACGGTGGCGTACAAGCTGAAGGTCGACACCGTCAAGTACGGCCAGCTCGAGATTCCTCAACTCAGCGACAGTCTTTACCTGACCAGGAGAGACTCCAAGATTCATGTCAGCGACTACCCTGTTGGCGACAAGAATGTCGTGTACTCCTCCGCCGAGATCTTCACCTGGTAAGTTTCCATATCTGGAAAGAATATCAGGACCTACATGACTAACAACGATGCAGGAAGAAGTACGATGATAAGACCGTTCTGGTTGTCTACGGTGGGGCTGATGAGCACCATGAACTGGCCGTCGAGGGTGACCAGGGTGATGTTACCGACGATGATGTGATCGAGGGCTCGGATGTGACCATTGAGCAGAAGGTCGGCTACACTGTTCTTGGTTGGGCCGTCTCGGACGAGCGCAAGATTGTCCGTGTTCACAAGGACCTTTACGTATACCTATTGAGTGAGGCTCATCAAGCCCCATACTCCGAGCAAGCTTTGCTGACAGACTTTCAGCCCGCAACGAGGCCTACAACTTCTGGGTCCCCCCTACCGAAGGCAACTACGCTACTTCAGACGTCATTCTCAAGGCTGGATACCTGGTCCGAACCGTTGCAGTTGACGGCGACACGCTCAACGTCTTTGGAGACGTCAACGCCACGACCCCGATCGAGGTCATTGGCGGCGCCCCGTCCTCTCTCAAGACCTTGAACTTCAATGGCAAGGCACTCGACTTCAAGCAAAACGACCGAGGCGTCGTTACTGCCAGCGTTGACTTCAAAGTCCCCGAGATCAAGCTTCCTTGCATCAGCCAGCTGGGTTGGAAGTACATTGACTCGCTTCCGGAGATCAACTCAGACTATTCTGACGAACTTTGGACCACCGCCGACCTGAAGGAAACCTACAACACGGCGAACCCGCTCAAGACCCCGGTCAGTCTGTACGGTGGCGACTACAGGTACCATACTGGTTCGTTGCTGTACCGAGGGCACTTCACTGCCAACGGCGAAGAGAATGTCTTCAACCTCACCACTCAGGGTGGAAACGCTTATGGTGCTTCGGTGTGGCTGAACGATGAGTTCGTCGGCTCCTGGCCCGGCAATGCTGTCACTGGTGGCTACAACAGCACCTTCACGTTGCCTAAGCTTACCAAGGACAAGGATTACGTCTTCACCGTTGTTGTTGATCACATGGGTTTGAACGGCAACTGGGTTATCAACGAGGAGCAGCAGAAGAACCCACGTGGCATTCTTAACTATAACCTCGCCGGCCACGAGCAGTCTGACATCAAGTGGAAGATCACCGGCAATCTCGGTGGCGAAGACTATGCTGATAGAGAGCGTGGTCCTCTCAACGAGGGTGGACTTTTCGTCGAGCGTCAAGGATACCACTGGCCTGAGCCCCCTTCTAGCTCTTGGGAGGACAGCAAGGGCCCCACTGAGGGCATTTCCAAGGCTGGCGTTGCGTACTACTCGGCTTCCTTTGACCTTGACCTCCCTACGGGCTACGATATTCCTATCTCTTTGACCTTCGCCAACACTACTACCACCGCCTACCGCGCTCAGCTGTTTGTCAATGGATATCAGTTTGGCAAGTTCGTGCACCATATTGGTCCTCAGACGCGCTTCCCTGTTCCTGAGGGTATTCTCAACTATCAGGGATCCAACCATCTTGGCGTCACACTTTGGGCTCATGAGAAGGACGGCGCCAAGGTTGAGGGACTGAAGTGGGAGGTGGGTATGGTCAGTGCCACAAGCTTTGGAAAGGTTGAAGCGGCGCCTCAGCCGAATTGGCAAGAGAGAAAGAACGCATACTAGCAGACTCCTAGTCTAGCAGTTCTCAGTACTGGATTCCAAAGCGTATAGTCTATCATAGTTGACACTGAGACTTTCCATTCGTCCACCTAATGTATCACGATCTTACTTTCTCAGTCCTAAGCAAAACCGTTCAAAGATATGTATTTAGTACGGCTGAACCACTCGTCCTTAGCGAATTGTAGTCAAACGATATATTCCTGACTATCACCGATCTTCCATATCAAGAAACAGGGTATCACAACGCAGTGGTCTTGGAATTGAGAGACAGTTGTCAGGCACGGTATTGGGGAGCTAGTAGAGCCCAACGGGCCAGGGGTGGCCCTGCGGCATGTGGGTGGGTGCTTACCGTTTCGTCCCAGGCTTCAGAGTAAATACAGTTTGCCAGTTTCTAGCCTCAACTCTTGCTCGGCGTCCATCCAAGGTACGACTTTTTCTACCTCTTGTGAGTTTCAGGACAGAGCATTGGCCATTTTAGCGTTCTCGAAGGTTCTGTTTCTGAACCCCGTCATTGCCTCCCCCCGCCGAACAAGAAAACCAAGCATCGCCCCTCAACTTCCCAAATTTCTCCTGCGTTTCTGTTTGACGTGAATATGAGAATAGATGGGTCGATTACACCCGACGTCAGCATTCCCTGAACAGTGTCGCCCCTCCCCCTAAGCGTTTCCTGCGTAGTGAAGACTAACAGCTACACGTCTCCCCACACATTCTCTTCCGTCTCAGACCTTGTGTGCATCAACCCCGCTCTACCATGCCGCCGCCATGGAGACCGGGTGTAGGGGAAACCCTCAAATTCACTCCTGGCCCCAATCACGATGTCAAGCGAAAAGTGCTGGAGCCCGCATTCGACCGGACCCCACGCTACCTCTTCCGAGTGTACGATGACACTTCTTCGGGTACCACAAATGCAGACTGCGTTTCTTCTCGAGTCGCGGACCTGGGCAGTCCAGAGAGTCGCCGCAACATGCTCGACCAAACCTCCAAAGAAGCTGCAAAAGCCTTGAATCTACATCTGAACTGGAGGAGATCTCATCAAGACGGGGACAATCTTGTTTCTTGGTCATGCTCTCTCCTGTTTACTCTCCAGTATGCTTTATACCGGCACCACAAACGAGGAAAGAAACATCCTGAACGCAATGTTCGCATCATCATGATTGACACCACACTGTTTCCTAAAGGGACATTTGTACCAGATATCGAAGTCATGTACTGTCTTCGAAATCGTAGCTCCGGGGTGAAACAGCTTTACGAATTGCGTACGGGCCAACGCGGTACTGCCTACCCTTTCGGCGAATACCTCAGCCAGGGCTGTATCAACGTCAGCGGAGCCTCTGGTGTGACCTCTTTGAAGAAACTCATCGACACAGGGCTCTTCAACGAATTCGTTTGCCCATATCTTGAGGACACTGTACACTGGTCGAGCTTGGCGAAGCGCGTCCTGCGCTTACGGGAAGAGGTGAAAACGCTCAAAGCGAAACACCAAGAACGGGCGCCGATAAAGCACGCTCGCGCATTCATTGCCATTGCGGAAGCCTGCTTCGGTTCTCACAAAGCTCATTGCAATCTGGCGCCTGCGTTTGCAGTCATGCTGCTGTCCTTGTCGCGATTTTCGGGCTGGGAAAACGACAGCGTGGACGCATTCCTAAATCTCTATCCCGGTACGTTACAAATACTATCTCTTTGCGAGAAGCTCCTTCTCCCACATTGTATTATCATGCTTACAAGACATCGCTTGCCTCTGTTAGAAGTCCCATCGGCACTTCGAGATATGTCCACTGGCCATCATGATAACTTATACGAAGTAGAAGCACTTCGAATGGCCGCTGAAGCAGTAATCAGGCATTACATTCGCACAAAGTCCCTGGAGATCCATTTCCAGCGCGCTGTGGACGACTGGTTTTTACAGGCTAAGCCACGACTTAAGAGTCACAAGACAAGAAAGAAGTATGTGGACGGAGTTGAAAAAATGATTAAAAAGCTCCCATTGGAAGAGATATGTGAAATGCTGGATAAGGGAAACGGCGTGAAATTACATGCGACTTGATGGTGCTGGGATTGAATGGTCAAATTAAGATCAGGCTGGGTTGATATTGTAGCGAACGCCGCGCCCTGTAGTTGCCTCGAATAAAGGCGGGCTATTTTAATGAATAGGGTTATAACAAGACTCAATGTATATTTACATCAATTCAAACTGAAAACGACGTCGTTTGGATCTTGATGTTATTCTATTATTTCCCCGACAAGCGCGTCATCATATTGGCGCAAATGTGACAAATTATCAAGTGTCTCCATTCAGGCGATTCTGTTCAGGGAAGCTGTGCTGTGGCTGTCCTATTGGAGATCTTGAAGTTGATAGACGCAAGCAAGGACAGCAACATCACGCTTCCCATCTCGAAAACAATGTCAAACATCCAACCCCATGCTATCGTCAAAAAAAGAATGTCTAAGGCAACCATCAACCAAAGAACCAGGGGAAGCCAAAAAATTGGACGCCTGAATACGTGATCTCGGTTTAAGCCTAGATCCAACCCAATGGCAAAACAGACGTTGAGAGGCTGTGTGAACACAATGTTCACCACATAGTCAGTGAACGTCAAAATCGCGGTCGTTCGGTTCCCCAATTCTATGAAAAAGAAGATGGTTGCGAGCAAGATCTGAAGACACGTGAATGTAATAACACCTCTAATCCACTTCGCTCGCGTGTAGTGACTATGTAGATAAACCTTCAATCGAGTGGGTTGTTCCTGCAGCTGATGAACAGTAAGTACAGATAAAGGTGACATACTGGACAAAATCTGCGGTTCCGACATGCTGTCCTGCGTCGTAGCATCGTTGATTGCGGTGTGATAGCTTGTTGAGCTCGCGTATGAGGACATCTCAACCCCTTGACCTGAACCCTCCGTTTGAAATCTTGTCATTGGTAATACTTCATCATACCTGTTGACAGTTTCTGGTGAAGTGTTTGCTCGTGGCAACGTTTGGCCGTGCGAAACTAAGTTGGGATTGTCGACTGGTACCGCATGGACAAGGGAGAGAACGGCTTGGGAGGGATTCGAATTAGAACCGTTTGTGTAGTCGACCGCGCCGACTTGCCAAAGACCGAACGACTCAACAGGTGTGGCGAAAGCAACCACAGGCCCAACAAGGAGAAAGGTTGGTAAGATCTGTCCAAATCCCCAGCCGTCATCATTGACTGAGACTGATGAACGGGCTTCCAGGAGACGGATTGTTCCCCAACTCGCAGATACGACCAGCCAATAAACCTGTTGCGCCAGGGCCTCGTCAGGAATATGCTCTTGTGCTGTGGAATACGCCAATTTGACTCTCAAGGACACGTACATCAGATAGTTCGGAGGAGACAATGTCGGCGAATACCTTGAAGAACAGATAGCCTGAAAGATATGCCCTTACGCGAAATCTGTTCAGCTTCTCGTAGAGAAGTCTTAAGGTTGGCTGTCTTTGATTTTGTTCCAGGTTCCGATGACGTGCTGCAAGAATCCGCTGTCCATGAACAAAATACCGCTTACCAACCTTTTCATGAATCATCATTTTTCCCCAGACTGACCATGACTTGTGAAGTTTGAAAAGTCGTGTAAAGAAAGTACATACTGTGAGGATCAGTGATAAGACAGCAGACTCAAATCCCTCTGCGCCAAGATCATTCAGCCTATAAGGAGATGAAAGGCAGCTTCTGAGAAGTTCACGTTTATCACTTGGTTCCAAAAGCTCGAACGTCTTCTCGCAATATACTTTTCGAAGGGCCTTTCTGGCAATCGAAGGGTGGAAGAAGCAACGCGCGCTCAAAGGTGCTGATCTAGACAGAATGGCCATGTGCGGCCAATTAAACCATAGCGTGGGTCCAATGGCAGCGAGAAGAGTTACCCAGAGGATGAACATAAAACTCAACCGCCACCTTCTCTGACTTTGGTATCGATGAAAATCTGCCCGCAGCAGGATCAAGCATGAGACATGTGTGAGGTTTGAGAACCACGCCAAATATGCAACCATATGCCAATGGTAGGCCGATATGGAGTTTTGAAAAATGTTGACGTAGCCACTCAACACAATCCCCAAGCCGGTCAAGAGCTGAATGTCACACATGTTGAGAACGGCCTGCATGTTAAAAATATATGAGCTCCGGGCAGAGTAGGCAGGGGTCCGAGTCTGTCGACGACGGGCTGGACATTAAACATACCTGTTTTAAAGTGCGTTCCCATTCTTGTTGATACCTGAAGAATTGCAATCGCCGCAGCAAAGCCAATGTTTCCATAACCAGTTTATCAACAGGGTTAGGATTCCAGCCGTCTTCCTCTCTATCGCCAAAAGAGCTTTTCTCCGGATCAAATGCAATGAGATAATGAAGGACGATGATGAGAACTGCAAGCCAGGCTGTTCCAACGAAACCTATCAATACCTGTTCGTAAGTCGCGTTAGAATGAAAGCAGCAGTTGATGTCGGCACAATCAGTCGTGTCGTAGTTCGATAATTTCACTCACCCCTTTACCGCCAACATCAGAGTTTGGTTCCGGTGGGCCAGCATGGTCCTCATAGCATAAGTATTCCCAGCTAGAGTTTGAGGTCATGATGGGCGTTAAGGTTTGGTTGTTTGGCGATCTGAAGGTTGGAGTTTGGCGGCAGGAAAAGAAATTCCGTGAATGGGCTGAGGATGGCCCTGCTCACTTTATACATGGCCGCCAATCCATCCAACCTGGTGACGCGACGATTTCAACCAATCGATACTCGCTGATCTCTTTGTATGTACTACCCTGATTCAAATCTGGATTGGATCATGGATGATTCTCTCTTGCAGTAATTGGTCAGGCGTTCCTAGGGGCTCACAATAGTCTGCGCCACGCGACACATTTGAGACCTGCGTAATCAACCGAATGTGAGAATCGACGGTGAGCACAACAGCGGTTGCCTGCGCAAGGCGGCCGATTTCAGAAACCCTCCTTCGTCTAGTAGGTACTTTTAGGTCTTACTGCGCACGATACCTAGATTTGCCACCTAAATTCATCGCCGCGCTTTTGCGACGGGGAAGTATTTGTAAAGCATCGCTCGCCGCAGCAAAGATGACGCTTGCCAGTACTCTATGAGTCTTTCAGGCACTCTGAAAAACTTACATGACTATCCCATACAACATGCGCAAAATGTCTTGAAAAGGTGCCGCCGCGATTAAGCACGCATTGGCTCGGCCGCTTTATTGGTCTCGGTTCCCAATCATCCCTCGTAGCGTTTCCCCAGATGTTCTGTTTACGCCCAGTCTCCACGACTGGCTCATATCCCTGTCAACCTGTTGTCGCGACCCACTTGCGCTTGGACAATTGTTCCCGAAGTTTTGTGGTCGATGAGAAACTGTCCGCCAGCATAATTCCCTCAACACTTACCTCGAATTACCGACATGCTCAGTCATGCCTACAAAGACAACGTCGCACCCACCAAAGTCTGCCCACGAGGGGCCAAGTCCTTTTACGGCGACGCAATCTGGCTTGGATCGACTGCGTGAGGGCGGTTATCAAATTGGTGTCACGCCACGTTACCTATTCCGTGTGCACGATGCCAAGTCGCTCGGAATCACGTCAACGTCGTTGGTCTCGTCGAGCTACGCCAATTTAACTTTGACTAACCACAAGAATCTTTTTAACGGCAAATCCGGGGTCTCGGAACTCTACAATCATCTGAACTGGGCGAAGACGCGTGGCGCCAGTAACTTGGTGTCATGGACAAGCTCGCTGGTGTTCGCTATTTAGCTAGCTCTCTATAAGCACACTACCCGACCTGCATCGGAAAACGAGAAAGATTTGTCGGACGTTTTCATCCTCATCATCGATACTACAAAGTTTCCGAAAGGAAGTTTTCTTCGAGACAAAGATGCCATGAACTTCTTCCGTCATAACGGTTCATGGAATACTGAATTTGAGACATTCTATCAAATGAGGACGAAGATCCAGAATCCTTTCTACTTTGGTGAATATCTATCCCAAGGACGCTTTTCGGTGGAGGGGACGTGCAGTCAAACTTCTCTCCAGAAATTGATCGACCACGGCCTGTATCAGTTCTGTCCTTACTTCGAAGAGAAGAAGTATTGGGATGCCCTGGCGTCGAGAGTTGTCGAGATCCGCAAAAACCACTTCGGCGTCGGAGTATCCGGATTAAGCTTCCAGCCAAATGAGCGCACTGCATGCCGCAGGGCGGTTACGATGGCGCAAGCTTGCTTTGGTGATGGCTTCGCCCTGCCTTTCGCCCTGATGATATTGGCGATGACACCAATCAGCAGGGTTACTCGGGTTCTGTTTTCCGCCATCGTTGGCATGTTCTCAGGTAAGACTATGCTGTCGTGCCGACTGTACCCATACTTTGACGTTGCTTTGGGTACACGGCTGACGTTGATACCAAATTCATGGTTGCAGATGAGGAGCTAGACTGTCTTTCGCCTAAGAACACGGAGATTGATTCCGAAAATCTTGTCGAGGTACAAGACTTCAAAAGCTTCGCTCGCCACCTAGACGGTCTCCGACGAGAGGAAAGGGGAACTGCTCCCACCGTAAGTTCTTGCGAATCACTCCATATCAGGGGACCAACCTTGTCATCTAATGGCCACCGATATCCGATGGTTCTCGGGGCTGTGATCGATTCCAGCTTTTACAAAAGTCTTTAAAGGAATGCGACACATCTCATGATATGCAGGACGGAGTTGGATAGACACAAGCCATCAGTTGGATGGGATCGCACCTAAATAGATTCTCGTTCTTTCAATTTGTTTACAGCTAATGTGCATATGTGCACGAAGTTAATCGGGCACCGTCGTTGTGTTCAACGCTCTTCAGAATCGCTATACCGGCATCGATTAACTGTCAGGATAAATTCCTCTCATGTCCTTCTTGCTCTTCAGTCACAGCATCGTCTTAGTACTTCTTTGTCCTGCTGGCCCTATTATTCAGTACGGATTGTCGTCATCGCACATAGGATGGATCTCGATGTTCTGAATTGGAGCTAGCCAATACAATACGATACCTCACCGGAAACCCGTATCTATTAGTCCAATTATTAAACGCGGGCTTGTCACGACAACTGACCTCGAGTCTCAAAGATAACAGTTGATTTACTATGTACCAGAAGTGAGTGGTCATCTAACTAAACGAAATCAAAAGTAAAAAGGCCAAGTCTGACACAAATCCCATAACCCAAGACGCAACACCACCAAATGCAATGCGACCACCGACCCGCCATGCCTGTATCACTACCTAAAAGCTTGAAACCCCTCTCTAGGAGCATCTCTCCACCTGAGCACTTAGAAGCCGCCAAGGGGGTTGGGGTTCGGAATAACCTTGCCAAAATGCTTAACCGGCGGAATCACCAGCGTCGCCTTGGCCGCGAGCTCCTTGTGCTTCGCCAGCGAGAAGTCCTGGTTGTCAAAGTTCTGGTTGACCACGCCCACCATGCCCGCGTTGCAGTGCGTCATGGCGGGCTGCGCGCAGTAGTACCAGATGGGCTTCTTGTCCTCGACGACAATCTGGAACACGTCCGGGGCCTGGCCCTCGGGCGTGAAGAACTCGAAGCCCGGGAAGAAGCCGCTGCCGTCGGCGAGCGGCTGGCACGGGTTGCCGAAGCTGGACTGCGCGACGGTGTGGTTGCGAGGGAGGAAGTGCCACTCGACGACGTCGCCGACCTCGGCCACAACGTTGTCCGGGTCGAAGCGCAGGCCGCCGAGGCCGGCGACGACGGAGTGGGTTACGCCGGTGAGGTGGGTGGTGCGGGTGGCTTTGGTGCTGCCGGTGGTGGTGGTGGGCGCGGCGGAGATGGCGGCAGCGGACGCCAGGAGGATGGTGGTGAGGGTCTTGATGGAGAACATGTTTGTGGGTTTGGTTTGGTTGGTTTGAGGTTTCTGATAGAGACTCAAGGAAATAAGGAAATGAGATATGAAAGATGAAAGGAAAAGTTGGGATATTGGATTGGATGTTGTGTTTGCTGTGTGATGATGAGAGCAGAGAAGCTTCATCTCGAGGACTTCTTGTTCACTTATATACAGCATCTCAACTGTGCTTTGCTATGGTCATTTTCGCCAATATCCTAAGTCTGTTGTACAGCCCAACGGAATGATCCTCTTCCACCGCATCACGTCCTTCCGGTACACACTTGAGGAATCAGCCATGCTTCTCCAGCTTTGCGTGTACTAGCCTGTAATTGTCAGCAGCACCAATACCCGCAGCCCCCGAAAAGTGCCATTTACATAGTCGCACTGCCGAAACACCCAGCCGGATGGCCAATAATCCGGGGGTTCCAACTTGCACTAATTCCTTCTCGACGCCATATTCTCACCCAGACGAAAACGTCGAACGCTGTGATTGGTCGTTTGCCGCGCAAGTTGCAGTTTTCGAAGAGAGAGTGCTGACCGCGTCTGACCAGATGAACGGCGATGGCGTGTGGCGGAGCAGCTGTCAACCGCTCCGCCACGGTAGCGCAGTAATAGAAGCGGAAGAACGTTGGTAGTGAGCGTGGCAGGACCAAGTCTAAATTTAATTCCTCACAGATGGTCTCCTCGCAGATGGTCAGACGTAGCGCGGGATCAACGTGGCATGCGCAACTTTATTTCTTTTGAATCCATTCCTGGGACTTCCATGTTGGCATATCGCCGTGATTGGTGCTGGGACCAAGCTACGTTTAGAAGCGTATGATCAAGTCTACGTAGAGAGCTTGAAACACATAGAATGCATAATAATACCTTATTGTAACACCTTGATGTATTACCATTCACCGCCAACCTGGGAAATCCGACAACTATACCTGGATTGCTACAGTGTAGTCAGTCCTGGTCTTAGCTCTCGGCCCTCAGCTTTCAATAGTAAGCCCTAGGTCGGAATGCCGGAAGGAATCATATCCGCCACTACCTTGCTATGACCAAGGCTGGGGAACGCTGCATCCTATTGTGCGACAACTTGTATTTCTATAGATCTGGGGAAAAATCAGCTCAGCAAAAGTCCCATCGCCTATAGTAAACCTAAGCAAACCTCTGGTCGGCTGCACATATCCGCTTGTGATAAAACTTGACCAAACGTGATCAGCTTTACGTAGGTCTCCTATTCTCACCCGCGCGTGGTACCGGGACGAGAACGTCTCATCTGGATGTACGTGCGCTAGACAATGCTGCCCCATTTCATCTCAGCGGGCTGCGGGCTCTTTGGTGTATAAGTGTGGTGACAGAAATATCCAGACTGGACGGAAGCTGGTTCTCCTTGGCATAGGCAGCAGAACTCCTGTTGGGTACACATAGACTCGGTGTCCGCAGGATGCGCCAAGTCCACACGCGACGATAGCTAGACCTCGATTACCTCCAGCCAACTCTTGGCCTATGGCCCATGTTGTTTGTCTACCATGCATTGCTGTCATCTATAATTATCCCTTGTTCATGGTCAGACTGCTCCACGTTCTCTGATTCCTGCGATTATCTCGGTACATAGCGCTCAGATTCGTGGACCTCAACCGTCGGTCATCATTGTCGTGGCTTTTTGCAAAGTTACGTTCTGAAAACTGTCTTATTTAGGTATGTATTAATCTACCGTGTATCAAAAACTGTCGACTGGCCGGTCGTTATCACGGGCTTCTATACCAATATGATACAATGCCTCGAGACGCAGCACAAAGGGCAGCATCATCATCTTCATGCAATACGAGCAACTTCTAATTAAAATTGCCAGTGGCATAACGGCCAGTTTTATTGAGCGCAAGTGCCTCGCGTAGTAGTAGAGGTAGATCTTATTCTTCATATGCACGTAAATTGCAAACCCGGTGGTACATGAAACCCCAGCAAAAATTGATTCCCATCCGACCCGACCTGACACCATTCGCGCCGACAGTGATGCCGCCTCTCGTATTTGATTTCCAACGTCGTGCTTACATCGCCTTTAAGTACCTATATATCTATCCTACGTCTACGCGGCCGTCAGCTCGGCAATGCGCCTCTCAATCTCAGGCACCTGTCGCAGCAACACCTCGAGGTCCTCCTTCTCGTCCTCGAGCTTCAGCCGCCTGTCAGCATCAAGCTTGGTGAAGACGTAGTTGCCCTGTCCGTCGAACTGCAGGATGCGAGAGTGGTACTTCCACAGACTGCGGCGATGGCTGACGGTCATGAGGGTGATGCCGAGGGCCTTGGCATTGTCGTACATGACCTTCTCGGTCTCGAGGGTGACGGAGGAGGTACACTCGTCGAGGATGGCGTAGCGGGGGCGGTGGTAGAAGAGACGGGCCATGGCGACGCGCTGTTGGAGGCCGCCAGACAGTACGTCGCGCCACTCGGCCTCGGCGTCCCAACCCGAATCGTAGAGCTCGGGAAGGTGCTCGAGGCCGAGGATGGAGAGGATGGACATGAGGTCGGCGTCGGTGACACCCTTGGCGCGCATTTGGCGGAGGGAGTCCGGGTAGGTGATCTGCTGGCGGAGGGAGCCGCGGGACAGGTAAGGTCGTTGGGGGATGTAGAAGATGTCGGAGAAAGGGGGCTTGTAGACGGTGCCGCCGTAGACAGGCCAGAGGCCGCCGAGAATACGGAAGAGGGAAGACTTGCCGCAGCCATTGGGGCCGAAGACGAGGAGATGGTCGCCTTGCTTGAGGGAGAAGGAGAGGGCTCTGACAAGGACGTCTCCGTTGGGAGAGATGATTGGGCTAGAGGAGTTAGTGATGAGAATCGGGGAAAGGAGCTGGATAACTCACACGTTGATAAACTCAATGTCCTTGCTCTCGACGACGGTGCCACGGCCCTTGAGGATGGCCTCGTTGTCGTCTGTGCCGGAGCTCGAGACAAGCTTCTTCTCGAAGCGGCCGGCGCGGATGTCGTTCATGACCTCGAGGAGGGAGTCAACGCGGGAGGTGTAGCCGGCCAACTCCATGATCTCGCGGTAGGAGAACATGATACGGCCAAAGGCGTCTGATGCGGAGAGCAGCATGCGACGGTTGGTGACGAAGCTCTCGGTGCGGTCACCCATGTTCATGGAGATGTGACCGGGCATCTTGACGAAGACGGGCACGGAGCAGAGGAGCAGGCCGAGGGCACCCCAGAAGTACTTGATGACGAAGTCCTCCATGAAGCCGTGGTAGAAGCGACGCCGCAGGATGTAGTTGACATGCTTGATAAGAGTGAAGTAGCCCTTGTCCAGGGTGTCCTTTTCGGCCTCGTGGCCGTGGTACAGGGCGACTTCTTCGGAGTGGTCGATGAGGCGAGAGTGCTGGAAGCGGAACTCGCCCTCGAGACGGGCTTCGTCGGCGACGTACTTGCCAAAGGGGGGCGTGAGGGCGCGCATGACGTTGGCGGAGAGCTGGACGAGGAGAGCCATTGAGACAACGCCTTCGCCACCGACGCTGCGGGAGAGGGAGTGGGTGTAGATGGTCTGTAGGTCAGTCAACACTGCGGATCAGAGTCGATAAGAGGACGTGGATGTCTCGTACCATATCCAGGATTGGCTTTGCCAGATTGCTGTACAACTCCGCCAGACTGTTTGAGAATTTTGCGACATCGACCGCGATAAGCTGATCGGGGTTGTTTATCCTGTCGTCGAGTGCGGAGATGCCGTAAAAGGTCAATTTGGAGAGGTATTTGTCGTGAATGTGCTGGGTCAACCGTGTGCGGTACTTGAGGGACAGCTCTGCTTGGTGGTAGGACAACTGCGTTGGTCAGTAGACTGTCTCCATCGCCGGGCATAGAATTGATGGCATACCATTGAGTTTGTAAACGTCGCCGGGATGGCAATCAGCATCCACCACACGATGCGCATCAGGAACTCCCGGCCGTTACCCTTGACCAAACTCTTGACAATCGCACCGTCCATCGCCGCGACCTTGAGACTGATCAACGTCCTCACGACGAGGAAGAAGGAGTGGCTGATGAGCAGGCGGGCCTCCTTGCTCCTCCAGCCGGGTATGACGATCTTGAGCAGGCGCAGCAGCGAGCGGAAGAACTCGCGGTTGAGCTCGACCTTTCTGCGCTTCTTGGTCACGTCCTCGTCGGAGGGGGCGGCGAGGGTGGCGCGGGACTCGCGGGCGGCGGCGTCGCGGACGGAGGCGGCCTTCTGTTCGGAGATGGCATGGCGGATGCGGTTCGCGAGGGCGACGAAGAGGGTGATCCAGACGGCGCGGGAGATGCGCGTGCGGTTGGAGAGATAGAGCTGGGTGAGCTGGGCGATGATGTTGCGGACGCTGCGGTCGCCGGACGGCAGGAGGAGGGAGACTTTGGATTGGGCGGCCATGGCTGGGCGAGGGGGGCCCCCGGGATGGGGAGCTGGTGTTTGTGATCGTGGGAGGGAGGTCCGGAGAGGCGATTATCGTGGTTCGGATCGGGTGTTTTGGTCGCGGACTGGTGGAGGGAGCGCGACGGCAAACGGCGAACAACTACTCGGCTACGTCACCGGCAGCGACTGGGGAATTGGAGAGGTCAGCGCATTCGGCGGTGATGTCGATTGAACGGCCCGTCGTCCAGGGTTATCGTGGGTAGGAAACTCGGAGGTGTAGATTCGAAGGAAACGGGTTCGCTGTCAGCAGCAAAAGGAGGACGTTGTTGACAATGGCGGCCGAAGGAGCATGGCTGGTCACACGGCTCTCTTCGGACGACGAGGCGCTGGCCGGTAGCAGCGTTGAAGGTAAGGTAGGTACCTAGCGACGCTGCAGACAGTAGCAGCAGGACCCGGTAGACTTCCAGGTTAGGTTCCCCCACGACTCGGTTCGGGTGTTTCCTTTGCGCGCGTCTTTGTCCAGCAGTGGAACTGGCTGGGGTTGGCTTCCTTCAGTGGCTTCTCTGTCCCTCGGCCCCGGAGTTGCAGTGGACACCTTTGGTGCAGAAGGGGCCCGCTCCAGCAAAGCCGGCGTTGTGATTGGCGAACCCCGGAAAATGCTGCTGTGGCCCGTCCCCAACTTCCCATGTGAATCGGATGCCGGTTGCATGTGATTTGGTGCCTGGGGAAGAGGGAACTTGGCTTATGTCAGCGGCAACAATGTGTGGCTACCACATGTGGCGGTGCTGCTGAAAACCAGAGGTCAGCCACACCGCGGGGCAAACACCTCCGATGACTTTTTTTTTTAGTTCCCCTCAACTGCCCAGCGCAAAGGGTACCTAACTGACTGACTCCATCACCAACTTCGAACGACACACACCCCTACAATCCGCAACTGCCATACAGCCAAACAACACCGACACCATGGCCGATGACAACATTTCCATCTACGATGAGATCGAAATCGAGGACATGACCTTTGACGAGGACATGCAAATCTATCACTACCCCTGCCCGTGTGGCGATAAGTTCCAGATTGCGCTGGCCGACCTGCGCGACGACGAGGACATTGCCGTGTGCCCCAGCTGCAGCCTCATGATCCGCGTCATCTTTGACAAGGTAGGATACCGCATCACACGACAACCGCGGGAGGTGGGGAAATTGTCGAGACTAACAGGAGAGCAGGACGACCTTCCGAAGGACCCCGAAGACGATCCCGAGCCGGCCCTCGAGGAGGCTTCCGCCCAGATTCCCGTTGCCGCCTAAGTTATGAACCGACCTGGTTCATTCCGTTCCGAAGGGTGTTAAACCGCTGGGTTATTCCGCTGGAAGCACAGGAAAAAGGGGTTATATGGAGATACAGACCACACATACGGTAGCCGGCGTCGTCTGCCAACGGCTGCTACGTGCACCCACCGCACGCCGTCCTCTGGGACAATAACGCACACTGAATGCCGCAAAAGGGAGGCCGCCAGGCCAAATGACACCGGCACGCTCCCGTACAGCCTCCGCAGCCCCTGATCGGACGATACACCCGTTCGGTGGCACAAGGTCGGGGTGGAACGGCGCACGTGGGTTACTCTCCGTACGCTCAGCCCGTTTTCGATTCGTGGGCGGGGAGATTACGCCGTAATGGGATGGTCGCACCTGGGAAACACGCACTCGACCGCGGCTGCTGTGAGAGAACGAATATCACTGGATTCTGATCTGAGGCCTCGGAGGAGATCGTAAGATAGGTGCCCGGCGACGAGGGCCTGGCTCAAACCTGCGCTCTAGACTTGCGCGGGCATAGTCTGAGCCGAACCCAGTTTGAGATGATTCGATTGACGGGAGCAATACTAGTTATCAATTATACTAGTGTTTGCCAGCTAGCCATCGAGGATGCATTATCCCAAAGCCAGGCAAGACTGTCAACGCATCAACACCATGATTGCAGGATATGAGAGTCTCAAAAGTCCTTTGAATAGGTATTCTATTAATTACCACAATTAACCCCAAACCCCTCATTCATTAATCCTCATCAAACCGCTCCCCTTCATAATATTCATATGCAAGAAGTGATTAAAAGTTCCAACGCCGTGTGTCCCGTCCCTTAAAATTTCATCATACACATTTTTGCGCTCGTCATTAGAAGCGTGAAACCCGTGAAAACCCATTATGCAAGTTGCTTTGCTGGCCCGCTTACAGCAAGAAGAGACCGGCGACACCAAAGGCGAGGAGACCGGCGGCGGAGCCCTTGAGCGCGACCTTGTCGGCGGCGGCGGTGGGGACCGTGACGGGGCCGGAGGTGGTCGCGTTGGGGGCGGAGGTGTAGTAGGTCTGGGTGGCGGTGGAGGTGGCAAGGGTGGCTGTTACTCGCTGTCAGTCTTCCGTTTTCCACTACACTGTACTAGAGGCGAAATAAACTCACTGTTGATGGGGGCGGTGAAGGTAGGCAGCGTCACGACGGGGTCGGAGACGGACGAGACGGAGGGGAAGGGGACAGGGGGCACGGCGATGGTGGTAGTCGTGACGCCGCTCTCGACGGTGGAGGTGCCGACGGAGACGGTGACGGTGGTGCTCGGCTCCGGGGTGGCGTCGGCCGCGGAGGAGGAGGCGCCCGGGGTGACGGTCAGAGTCGTCTCGGGGACGGTGGCGGTGACGGTCACGGAGGGCGTGGGCTCCGGGAAGACGGGGAGGGTGATTGTGGTGGTGACGCCGTTGGTGAGGACGATGGAGGTGATGTCCTGGGCGGCGGCCAGGGTGGCGGCGGCGGCGGCGAGGATGGAGGCGGAGCGCATTTTGGCTGTTTTTTTTTTATTGGTTTGGGGGTTTGGTGGGAGTGTGGGTGTGGTGAGGTGAGGCGGAGAGGAAGCGACTGAAGCTGGTGATGGGCTTGTGAATTGATGTTGTTGGGGATGAGGCACAAGAGAAGATGGAATGATCACGACGGGATGGGGATGGATATATACTAGCAAGAATCACACAAACACCAAGACTTCTCAGATGGTGTGACGAGCGAGAGCAGAGAAAGAGAGTAGAGACCACCCCCCGTACGACGACTACGTATGTTTGCGCATTGTGCGAGTCGGTGACAGCAGCGATGCCAAGAATGGCGATTTCTGCGCGTTTCCCCCCTCCCACCTCTCCTCTTCGCCAGGCTTGCACGACATCATCTTTGGGACTGACAGGGTGGAACTCTGCCAGCTGGGTGGTGTTTGGTTGGCCGCAGCAAGGCGAACAGGTATCCGTCCGGCACCATACATCATGGGTATCCGTAAAGAGAAGGGTTGGGCTCTGTCTTCCAGGTGTGGGGGGAGGGAGGGG